>CAHIKZ030005201.1:2960000-3042500 GCA_903632075.3 Acanthosepion pharaonis | reverse complement strand
GTACGTCTGTGTATACGTGTGTGTGTACGTCTGTGTATACGTGTGTGTGTGTCTATATATAAATGCATGGCAGTCAGTTATTGTTTATCAGTTTATATATATGCATATGTAAATGTATCTATCGATTATTTTGTTCGTACATTTAAGTAAAAATATGCGTAAGCTGAGACAAGTCTGAAACAAGGCCACAAGATTTGGGCATTATGTATGTATGGGTATCGTCTGCGATATTTGACGTTCTCCCACAGGAACTTTTGCTCATCCGTTTTACGGATAGATAGATAGATAGATAGATAGATAGATAGATAGATTAATTTGCATAAAAAATATGTAAATTTATGAGGTAAATTTATTTGAATCTTATTTTATTTCTTTACTATTAATGCTCTATATATTGCTCTTGATATTGACCACTCCCTGTGTGGGTTATTTTTGATTACTTCACTATAATAGCAATAGCCCCTTTGCGATTAGATATTTAATTATTGCTCCACGTAGGAGTACGCATGAATTACTTTTGTTAATCCAGTAAGATAGATTACACAAAAGCGTGTAACAGTTGTACACCTAAAGAGCTACTTGAAATGCTAGAAAAACTTGATTTACACGAAATAGACATTAGAGTAACCTGTGAAGTTTAGTAAGAACTACTTGACGATTAATAATGAATGAATTCCAACAAAAAAAAAAAAAAACGAAATAAAAATAGAAACAGATGTATTAGAAAGATAAATTTCCTCATCGAATTTATTTCACCAATACAGAGAGACGGTCCGAAATATAAATCGACCTGTTAAGATTTATTATTGGTAAATATAATCTTAATAATATGAGGTATGCAGATCAGACTGTGTTGATGGTACATTCAGAAGTTAGTCGGACAGTACTAGATTACTAGTAGCAAAGGAAACAAAAACAAATAGATTCTTATACTGTAAAATGGGATGTATAGATGTCAGCAAAAAGATGCGAGGTACGAATTGGCAAAGTCAAAATGAAACATGTACATAATTCTAACTATCTGGAAAGTATCTTATTTTTCTATGTGCCGTATCACTTCAGGATGTTGGTAATCATAGCTCTCCACTATTTCCTGTCATTTGTAGCTCTTAACAAATTTTGTCTTTTTGCCAACTCTCCCAAATCCTACTCCGCCATCAATTCGCTCGAGCTCGCCGGGTAAGTTGGGCGTAGCTTTTCTTTGGTGCTCTTGCCTTCCATCTGTCCTGTGAGTATCAAATTTTCTAACTCCTCTTTCCTCATTATGTGCTCCAGAAATTTCAACTGTCTTGTCTTGATGTTAAGTATAAGTGTCATTTTTGTTGCCATTATTTCTAGAACTTCGTCGTTGCTCAATGTAGCTTCAAATCTTCTTCATCTGTAAGGAGATTGTTCAGCATCCACTGCCATAGAGGAGGATTGATACTACGTAACAGTTCAGTACTCTTTACTTTATTTGCAACGATATTTCTTTGTTTCTTAATACATTTCTCGACTGTGACACAGACATCCGAAGAAGCATTGAAATATCGAACCTGTGACTTCCAAAACTATGCTTGAAATAAGAAAATATTCTTATACTGCTGAACTCTTTTATCTAAAATTATATATATATATATATATATATATATATATATACGCTTTGAACTCTTTTATCTAAAATTATATATATATATATATATATATATATATATATATACTGAACTCTTTTATCTAAAATTATATATATATATATATATATATATATATATATATATACGAACTCTTTTATATAAATTATATATATATATATATATATATATATATATATATACTGAACTCTTTTATATAAAATTATATATATATATATATATATATATATATATATATATATATATATATACATGAACTCTTTTATATAAAATTATATATATATATATATATATATATATATATATATATATATATATATATATACTGAACTCTTTTATATAAAATTATATATATATATATATATATATATATATATATATATATATATATATATATATGTGAAAATATATAGAAAATAGGAAGGAACTGGTTAGGTAAATAATCCAAAGTCCCCTTAGTATTTTAGTTATTATTTTTAAAAAATAGTGCTCGATACAAAAGTAGAGCATAAATATAATTATTTATTTAAAATATGATTCCAAATCGCTACATAAGAGGTCTCATGTTTCAAAACAAGAGCCAAAACTTCAATATAATCCTTTAAATTAAATTGAGTTGAAAGTAAAATGGGCTCCGTAAAATTTCGCTTGAAGATGGAACGGGCCCATTTACTTTCAACTCAATTTAATTTAAAGGATTATATTAAAGTTTTTTGGCTCTTGTTTTGAAACATGAGACTTTATGTAATTTGGAATCATATTTTAAAATAAATAATTATATATATATATATATATATATATATATAAGAGTTCAGCACATATATATTTATAAATATATATATATATATATAATTAAATTCCCAGATGAATTCTGTGGACAAGACAGATTGGTATCAAATGACAATTGGAAAAATATCTTACATTTTGCCGACGCGTTTCGTCTTCCGACTTTTTCAATACAAAAATGAAATCGAAATGTTTTTGTTGTTATAGTTACATTAAATCTTTTTAATTTTGAATTTTAATGTAACTATAACAACAAAAACATTTCGATTTCATTTTTGCCTTGAAAAAGTCGAAAGACGAAACGCGTCGGCAAAATGTAAGATTTTTTTTTCCAATTGTCATTTGATACCGTATATATATATATATAATTTTATATAAAAGAGTTCAGCAGTCACCTTAAAGTAAATTTCATAAATATTTATTTAATTAACTGTGCATGCACGCTAGCGCGCATATACAATTACTAATATCTAGTTATTTGAGTTACCCTCCTCTACACACACACACACATACATAAACACACACATATATATATTGCTCTTGATATTGACCACTCGCTGTGTGGGTTAGTTTTGATTACTTAGGCAGAATACGACCGAATTCACTATAATAGCAATAGCCCCTTCGCGATTAGATATTTAATTACTGCTCCACGTAGGAATACGCATGAATCCAGTAAAATAGATTACACAAAGGCGTGTAATAGTTGTACACCGAAAGAGCTAGTTGAAATGCTAGAAAAGCTTGATTTACACGAAATAGACATTAGTGTAATCTGTGATGTTTAGTAGGAATTACTTGACGGTTAACAATAAATGAATTAAAAATATATATATATATATATATATATATATATATATATATATATATATATATATATATATATATAAAACCGTCGTTAGATCCGACGTGCTTATACTGAATCAGCCATGAACAGCACTGCCGATCAAGTAAGACTGAATAATGCCTTTAAGCGAAATCCTTCTCTTGATAGATTCTCGAAATTTTCATGACTGTTCAGTTTCGTATCTAAACGTAAACAAAGCAATTTCTAAAGAATTAATGGAATTTATACCGTGTAGGTCATATTTTCGGCCTTACAGCTCCTTATTCACCTAAGCCAGAAGTCATGAAAATTTACTCGCGCCTCACCAAATTTTATGTGATATAAAATACATTTAAAAAAAAAAAAAAAACAACTAATAGTGCATTAAATCTAATATATAACACAAGTAACTTACAATATGATTAAAGTACACAAATTTAATGAATGTCATGAGCTTGTTTTTGACGAGTAATCTCCTTTATATTAGGCCTAATTTGAGATAAGCAAAATCTCATCTTCTCATCAACACAAAGAAGCTTTTACCTTTATTGGTTTTTGATAATAGTCAGAACTGGAAATCATTGTTCACGGCAAAATAGTTCCCAGGGAGAACTGTAAAAGAATGGGTAATTCTTTTGAAGAGTCATATGGATTCTGGTTGTCCCTAAAGTGTCCAATGGTACATTCTTGTTTTTCATTTTTAAGGTGCATTCATTCGAAATGTTTGCCAATTCTTCTTCCTCATCTAATGTTAGATCGAAACAGTTTGAATTTGTAAAAGGATCGAATTTTTCTGTAGACATAATCATATATATGTAGAAGTAATCATATTTTTTTCTAAAAGTGTTGCAAGATATTCCTGTATAAATTTCTTACTCGTTTTAAATCGATAGGAACATTTCTAGATTATGCTGTATGCTCTCCCTAGCCAGAGTTGAAACTTTTTTTTAAATGCAGTTAGTTTATCTGTAGTTGTGACGATTTTTCATCGCGGCCTTGCATACTGGCATTCAATTATGTGCCATGCGTGGTACACGCTTAGGCACATAATTGAATGCCAGTATGCCAAAGATCATGTATCTTTCGATATATGACTGACGAGGCAGAATTTTTCCGCAGTAGGTTGCCATTTCTTTCTGCGGTAGACCAGTTGTCCTACTATTTACCCATAGCTAAGGTGGGGGGAAGAGTATTCATTTTCTCAAGGTTATTAGTGAATGTAACGGATTTGACTGGAATTCAAACTCGGCTCTCCGATTCCTTAATCCGAGCCGCTATCCTTTACTCCACCGTGCCTCTTTAATATTTTAAATTTTGAAATCATATTTATTTTTGACATTTTATTTTTGGCATTTTTTTTTTTTTAACTATTTCTAATCTTTGATTGTCGTTTAATCACTCCGTCTCACCTGCTATCCTCTTCCACCGCACCAGAACAGAGATTAAGAAATAGAAAAAAAGATAAACTTTACCAAGAGCTACAAAAGACAAAAAAATTGTGGATATCCGTGATTGCCCATGTCCTTAAAGGACACGGAACATAGAAGAAGAACATTGTTACTGTGACGAGTAGCTGTACAAATATTCCTTAAACAAAATTCATTGTGTCAAATTTTGGAGAAAATGGATACAAAAAGCATACTTATACGTAACATCACGCAGAGACAGTTGAAATTTCTAGGGCACATAACGAGGAAAGAAGGCTTGGAAAATCTGTTGCTCACAGGATTGATTGAAGGCAAGAGGTACATAGGAAAACAATGCATAACATACTTGACATGCTTGAGAAAATGGATAGCGAACAAAAAGACAGAATTTATTTAGAGCTGCAAGAAACAGGAAATTGTGGAGAGTCATCATCGACTACGTCCTGAGGGGGCGCGGCGCATAAAGAGAGAGAACAAGTAAATTAAAAAAAGAAAAAAAAGACTACAATTAAAACCATATTTTACATCAAGTCTTTGATAGCTAGCAGGAGTTATTTTCGGCAAAAATTCCAGTAACTAATTAGCTCTCTGCATTTTTTTTGTATCGCGAGTCGACAAGGGACCTGAAGTCCTACGCACTTGGCTGATGTGACTAAATTTATTTACGAGAAAATTCAAAGAATGATATCGAATTTTGTTTAATGTTTGGACCGAACCTTCCGCGGTGGGAGATGGCCTTACATTGACATATATCCCATTCCTCATATTTAAAGGACACATGTTCTTAAAGTCACATTTTACGGTTTAACCTTCTTTAGTTTACTATTCTTACTATATACTAATCTATTGATTAAAAAGCTGTTTATGATAAAGACAAAGAAGAGTGAAACGCTGCCTAGTATGATAGACCATGAGGCACACAGTGAGTTCGATCCTCACTGTGTGCCTTACACTTGTGATCTCATATTCAGTTATGTGCCATGCGTGATACACGCTTAGGCGATCATGTACATTTCGATACATGACTGACGAGGCAGATTTTTTCCCCGCAGTAGGTTGCCATTTGTTTCTGAAGTAGACCAGTTACCATCCAAGGTTATTGAAACCGGTCTATCCTGCCATTTACTCATAACTGGTCGGAGAAGAAGAGGATTCATACCTTACGTGCTAATACCCAAGGTATTAGCACGTAAGTGAATGTAATGGATTTGACTGGAATTCGAACTCGGCTCTCTCCGATTCCTCAATCCGAGCCGTTATCCATTACCCCATCGTGCTTCCTGATCTTATATTAAGATGAGTAAATAACTATAATGTTTAAAGTGTTCTCGAGTAGTGAGTCTGATCCGCACTGGGTCCCACATGAAAAAATCTAAATGAAATAATCAAACAAGATTTGACATGTCATAAAATCAACCCACCTAACCATTTGCCATTGGTGAGTGACCATTACTATGAGTAGTAAGTTTGATCCGCCCTTGTTTGGTTTGGTTTGGTTTGGTTTGGTTTGGTTTACGGGATGTCAACTTCAATGGGTTATTTAATGCCGACAAGATTTTTATTACTGGTAATTTTTTTTTAATGTATAGCTGGTAATTTTTTTTTTCAATGTATGTAGATGATAATGATGATGATAATTTTTATTCAAAACTTTATTACTGATAATAACTTTTTTACAAAGTATTTCTGTTATTAAAACCTATTTTTACACTTTCAGTGTTTTGACCCCAGTTTGGGGGTTAATTATTTATCCATAGCTAGGACCCTAACAGGTGCTACCACTCCAGGTCGGGGTGGACCTGTGAACACCAGCAATTAAGAGGTGGTTCCACGCTCCTGATCAGTGGTCTTGCTGTTGGACGTAGTTTATCGTCTTACTCAGGGGGCGGATGTAGTTTGTCGTCATACCCAGGACGGGATCCTCACTGGGTGTCCCAAAGAAAAATTCGATATTAAATATCCTAATATGGTTCTGTATGTCGTCAAACCAACGAGCTTGACTTTTTCAATGTGGAGCAATGATCAGCCTGACTAGTCTGGTTGATAATTACTGCGGGGTAGTAAGTTTGATCTTCACTGGGTGCCACATAAAAATAATTCGACATTAAGTAATTATGTATTAAAATATTGAAAATTGGATGTTGATTCTTATATCCTCTCTCTCTCTCTCTCTCTCTCTATATATATATATATATATATATATATATAGATAGATAGATAGATAGATAGATAGATAGATAGATAGATCTAAACTATTAAAGAAAAAACAAGTACAAATATTGTCATGGCAATTGTTCTGATAACTTTTTTGTCTGGTGCCTCAATTACATGAATTTAAGCGTGCTCCTAGATTGGCAAACGAGTCTCGCCGTTTTACTACTGAACTAGCTAGATGCAATCTTTTCTCGCACTTCTCGCCTGTGGAAGTTCCTTTGGATTTTTTGATTCCCTGCCAGTTACACTATTCAAAAAATGTAAATGCAACGTCAATCACCATCTACTGTCTTCCTGAACCCTGTTTCTTTATTGTCCTTTTCTCCTTTCTCCTGACTAAAGATTTCTCATTCTCTTTCACTCTCAGTAACCCCATGCATCCTAGTGGCATTATCGCCTTGCTTGGGGTGAAATGACAAACAACAAGAGACTAGAGCGTTTTTTTTTACCGTTTTTATTTAACCTATACAGCGAAACAGTACTAAGAGAAGCACAAGACTAGCCAGGATTTCTTATCGACGGACATAACCTTAACAGCATAACATAAGCAGATGACAATTTTTAGATGGCGGACTCAGAAACTATGATTTGTGCTGCCGGTGAAGAAAAATGCATGTATGTACACATTTTTATGCGTGTGTGTATTGTATTTACACGGCAATTTATCCATTGCACCTGTGTATATATATATATATATATATATATATATATATATATATATATATATATATATATATATTGTATAGTTAGCCACTCGTATTCGTGGATACCCGTCTACTGGGGCGGCTAGCCAATCCCTATTGCAGATACCAAACCAGGCGCATTTGTGTTTGTTTAACACACACAGAGCCCATCCGTCTACCTAATTTCACTCATAAGGCTTGGGTCAACCCGTGGTGTGCATTTCAGGCATTTTTCAAAGATGTCTGACGCTGGGATCGAAGCCCCCTCCCCCCATCTCCAAACCGATAACATCAGGAAGTATCCTTTCTGACAAATCGACCACGGTGAAACTCGGTTCTCAGGGTTAGAAAGAACTTTCTCACCACTCAGCCACACGCCCATATAATATATATATATATATATATATATATATATATATATATATATATATGACTTCCATAAAAAGACAAAAAATATTTTTATTACCACTCATGATGCTAATAGATAAAAATTAAAACTGAAAAACAGGCTAGCTAACCTGTTTCGAACCTAAATCGTAGTTAATAAATTAAACAGAATTATCACTAAAAAAATGGACAATATGTACTGGAGAAAAAAAATATAAAGTTGGTCCTAAGTTTTCGGCTCATAAGAGCCATCCTCAGTGTGGTTATATAGACATGAAACAAAGATATCCACCATCAAAGATGATATTTTGTTATTTTGACATAGTTTTGTCTTTATTTTCATCAGAAATTAAAGCAAACATTCGAATATTAAAACGGCTCATATTCTGGCATAATAGACATGCATTTTCTGTTATATTTAATAATATATGTTTAAAGATCTGCTGATACAATACAGTAAATATATAAAGAAATAAATACTGTAAAATTTGCAAAAAAATTTCACTTTCTTGTAATCCTGTCAAAATATTCGAAAACATATCTTCCAATAAAAAGATACATGGAATCCAAAATTCATAGATTTAACAACACTGAAACAAAATTAGTATTTGGTATTTAAGTGTTTAATGGTCATTTTAAATTTATATATATATATATATATATATATATATATATATATATATATATATATATATATATATATATATAAATGTTTTAGATACCTTCAATTTTCTTTCAGATATTTGGTAGATGATAATATTCGAATTTCATAGCAAAATTATTGGCTATGAAAAGACTGGATCTACCCAAACGAAAGGGTAATCTAATTTCGACTTCCATAAAGTGTATATATCTCAAAGCAGAGCGACTTCTTTTCAAGCTCTTTTCTGAGAATAAATAGGTTGTTTCTTGCTGGAATAGTCTGTTTCAGGAGGTAGGTAAAAATAGGTCTTCTAGTCGAATCTCATCTGCTTTGCTTTTTTTTTTTTCTTTTCTTTCGCATCAGTCAAGGGGCCGCAACTCATTGCAAAAAAAAAGAAAGAATCTTTTGCCTAGACCAAATTCATGGTAATGTCTCGACTTCACACAAGTGGTTAAAACTAAAGGGCATAAGACCAAAACGAACTGCTCCCTTATTTGGAGAAAAAAAGATGAGCGTTTTTTTTTCTTTCTTTCCTTCTTTCTTTCTTTCTTTCATGACAAAATGTATAAAAGCAGACGTCTTTTCGTTATAATTAATTCGTCTACAGATTGATTTTTCGTTTTTTTTAAAGATATGTTTTTATGGCTAAAATCTTTTTTAAATAAATCTAGTTATTAATGCCTACAAGTAAAAAAAGTTTAACACACAAACATTACTATGAAAATGACTATGGAAATTATATAGATAGATAAATAGATAGATACATAGATAATATTAGTGACCAATATATATATATATATATATATATATATATATATATATATATATATATATATATATATATATATATATCTCCAAGAGGATAGAATCCAGGTAGATGAATTTGTAGATTACGATTCCAATATAATAAATGATAACCATGGAATATTAGTGTTTGAGCCTTATTTATTTATATATATATATATATATATATATATATATATATATATATATATATATATATATATATATATATATATATATAATTAAAATGAAAGTTCATGTGTGCTTTTCATGATATGTTTATTTAATAGGTCGCTTAGTAAAAATTTGAGGAATAAAAAGTCTAAAAATGATAACCGTATTCGCAATAAAATTGATGATATTTATTATATACAAGTGAGAATTACCCACGCCTTGCTGCGTGTCACAAATATTTTTGTAAGAAAATGATTATTGATTTTAAATCACTCGTATAATTGGTGGAGAAAAATGATGCATTTCAGTATTACTAAATGAGCTTACCGATGTGGCCTCCATCTTCTGGCTTTCTCCTTCTATATTTTGGATTCCCTTGTTTAAATTAAAATTTAATTTAAATCAAAGGGAAAAAAATTCACTGAGAGATTTGTGTACCCCAGCCCCCCCCCACACACACACACTTTGATCAAAATGAAATATACTTATCCAAATACCCTGAGTAGTGTAGTTTCAGAATATATATAGTTATGGGGTATCTCAAAAACTCTAGGAGGAGTTCGATAACAAACAAACCGACAGACAGAGGCTACAACTTTATATATATATATATAGATTAACATTTTTTACTAACTTGAAGCACAAAGAGAAAGATTTTAAAGTCGCAATTTTCGGACACGCCTGTGTCCTTTTTCAACGATAAGATGTTCGTGGACAGTTTTCTTTATGGAGATTATACTCTCTGAGTAAACCCAAATCCCTGCTTAATCCTTCAAAGTCTGATTAAACATTAATTGCATAATGAGGGATTAAACAGGGATTTGGGTTTTCTCAGAGAGTATAATCTCCACAGGGAGAACTGACTGACAACAGCAACATTCCCTGTGGGAAGATGAATGGAGTTCTTTTTTTATCAGAACAATCAGAATGAGTTTTCCGAGCCTCTGTACCTTTTTAATCACCATTAGACTCATCAAACTCTTTCAGAATCCTCTATACTGTCCTCAGATTGACCTCCAAACACCCTGAAAGGTTCGTATTGGAGCTTCCGGTGCGAATGCCAAGCAGTACAGCACAATTTTCTAAAGAATAAATTGCGTCATGGTGCTCTTTTTTTCACAGACAGTGCCCAACTGACTCTGCTATACTGTACAGTCGACAAAACCAAAATCAAGCAATACGCATGCGCGAAATTAAAAATATAAAATGGCGATTATTTACCCATCGTACCCTGTATATATACTGCGCATAATTGTAAATGTGTCCTCGAAGTGGCTAAGCCTTTGTTTTCTAGAATGAAGTACCGTATAGCCTTTAACAATTTTGACTCTTGTGACTATTGGCGCCTCTGTATCAGTGTGTTAAATAAGAGTAAGTCCTTCATCCTTCCTCTCTTCACTCATTTTGAGGTGTTAACATCTACGGCTGTAACGTAGAATGTTTTGCTCGTAAATTCTCTTCTAATTCTACTTTTGACTAATATGAAGCATCTCTGCCTGACTTTCCCCTCAGAATTGAGTCCCTATTGAGTGATATGCACATAACCCCCTCTCTGGTTTGTGCTATTATCTCTACAATGGATCCTCACAAAACATGAGGATCTGATGGCATTCCTTCAATAGTCCTTAAGAAATGTGATCCTGAAATGGCTCCTGCTCTCTCTAAACTCTACAATAAATGCCTGGCTATTTTTGATTCTCGGTTTGTTGGAAATCCTCTTCTGTATTTCCAGTCTTTAAGAAGTCAGGTGAAACGTCTGATCCTTTTGAATATCGGTCAATTAGATGTCTACCTCTTTTTGGTAAAGTACTAGAGTCTCTAATCAATTCTGAATTAGACAAGCAGGATCTTCTTTCAGATAAGCAATATGGCTTTCGCTTTTCTAGCTCGACTGTTGATGTATTAACGATTATTGCTGAAAGAGTCTATCAAGTTTTAGTTAAGAACGGTAAATCTCGAGCTGTTGCTTTCGATATCTCGGAAGAATTTAACAGGGTTTGGCATTCTGGTCTTCACAAATTGAATAATTATGGTATTTCTGGACGAATTTTTGAACTGATTCAGTCTTATTAAATCACGAAATGAAAGTTATCCTGGATGACAACTCTATCTGTATTAATGCAGGCATCCCCTTGAACCGACGTTGTTCCTAATTTTCATCAACAACCTTCCCAATGTCATCAGTTCTCAACTTGGTATATATGCTGATGATACAACTATTTACTTCTGTCTTAATAATAAATGATTTCATAAGACCAAATTGGCAGCTGATCGACCACTCTTCTCTATCTATCTGTATCAATTCAGGCACCCCCCTTGAACCCATGCTGTTCCTTATTTTCATCAATGCCCTTCCTGATGGCATCTCGGTATCTATGGTGATAATACAAATATTTACTCCTGGCTTAATAGTAAGTCAGATCAGATCGATTTGGTTAAATTGGCAGCCGATCTAAAAATGACCTACAATCTGCTGTTAACTGGGGCAAGGAATAGCTTGTTAATTTGAAAGCCTCCAAAACGAAAGTGCTATCTATCAGTCATCTGAGAGATCCCTTTCTGTCTTTCTGCAGCATGGCTGATGCTCACCTCCAGGAAAATGACTAAGGTTATCATTTTCCTCTGACATGAAATGGAAAGATCATATCGAATGAATTGATAGCTCTGCTGCTAGGAATGTTGGTTCACTGTGTTGTTCTAGAAATTTTTCTCCTTAGGATCCATCTTTTGCATTTATAAGTCTACCATTTGTCCTTGCTTTGAAAATTTTTGCCAGATCTGGTCTGCTACTCTTGCTATTCATTTAGAGATTCTTGGTAAAATCCAAAGAAGAATCTGCAATGTTATTGGTCCTGACAATAACATTGCAGATTCTTCTTTATTCCTGACACCACGGATCCAATCACTTTCCCACCGCGGTAACGTAGCTTCCCTGTGCTTTTTCTATAAAAACTTTCATGATAATTATTGTTGAAATTTTATCTCATCCGCGTCGTCAAAATATTGTGACCTAGGGAAGGTTACTGAATAGAATAATCAAACGAATATTGGTAATGAACGATAATACTTAGGACAAGAACAACACCTATAAGATTAGCCAGCATCGCGTAGAAGTAGTCAATTGCTAGAAGTGTGTCAAGTGAAATCTACAGTGAATCTCCAACTGCAGGATATCTACTAACCACCCCACGCGGTCAGATGTGACACAAGGCCGAATTTAATGTGGTCAATCCGAGCCCGTTGACACGACCAAAGATTCCTCGAAGACCCCGTATAAAACGGGGTCGGGTAGCTGTTTCCCGAGTCGAGACTCTGCCCGTCGACATAGCCTCGTTTGGTAATCCTCTCTGCCAGGAGGCGGAGAGTTTGACCAGCACAGCTGAAGACGAATCTCCAAATTCGGACCAACATACAGTATTTACTACTGTATTTATGTAAAGAGGGACATATCCATTATCGTCCATAGGGATTCTACAACAATTGTGCTGATGAACTTTCGCTATGGCATCTAGACTTTATAAATTTAAGCGCAGTACTAGATCGGCAGCGAGGTCTCATCATTTTCAAATTGAAATGGCTAGATGCAGTCGTAAGTTCTATGCTAACATTTTCTTCTCTCGAATTTCTCGCCTCTGGCATCTTGCGTCCCAGTCAACTTTGATCGTAAAAAATTTAAATGCAATATCAATCGTTATCTTCTGTTTACTTATTTCTCGTTCTTTTTATTGTTCTCTCTCCTTAACAGTGTTTTTCTAATATTTTCATATTTCCTTATATTCTTATTTTTCTCCCAAGGATCCATCTTTTGCATTTATAAGTCTACCATTTGTCTTTGCTTTGAATACTTCTGCCAGATTTGGTCTGCTACCCATGCGGTCAGATATTCAGTAAGCCCCTTGCGTCTTAGCGATTATATTGCCTTACTTGGGGTGAAATGATATATCAAGAGAAAGAAAATGAAGGGTAAAATTAGAGTTGAGAGTGTTACAGATGATAATATTTTCTTAACATTATTTTTTTATCTGCGTACTAAACAATTAAGTTGTATCTTAAAAATTAACTTCCTTGCAATTCTTCCTTTTTTTACAGAATGCCCTGGCGGTGCCGATAATCCATGTAATGGCAATGGACGTTGCGAAAATGGTAACTGCATATGTGATGTAAGCAAAACATATTTCAGTCAGTCATAATTCTATTTTTGACGATTTTTCGCAATAATTAATCTTGCATCGTTTAATACAGTAGTTCTCAACAGGGTCCTGTATGAAGTTACTGTATTTATAAGAGAAATATTATATAGAAGTATTTTTGAATTCCTATTAATCATCATCATCATCATCATCATCATCACCATCATCATCATCACCTGTCCCATGATTGAGTATAGTCGTAGGGTTACTGCGCAGCTGAGTACCTGTCCAGTTCCCTCCACATATCTAGGTTGAAAACCAGGGAGGTATCATTCATGCGTAGCCTGCATTGAGCAAGTAGACCTGACGAAAACCATCGCTCTCCAGATGAAGACACAGCCGATGTTCTTCCAACTTGTTGGGTCAATCTGATCACGGACACGTGCCCGTTGATTTCATTGGGGTAACCTTACACCCAGCGATGCCATGTCATCACCGCACAGGCTGCATCCATAGGTATGAAACCCAGTCTGCCCAATTCTGCAAGATGGCTGTTGGTCATACCAGAGGGTTCATCTGGTGGAGGAACCGGTTTATTTGCCAGTGATCTGACCATGCAGCAGGTTGTAATCGTAGAGTGACCTGGCATAATACTAGATTATTCAAAAAGGTTAAACAATGTCCTAGAGGTTCTTGGGGCATTAAAAAAAAATTCTTTCTTAATTTCTTTCTTCGTAGAATCTGAAATAAAAATAATGTCCCATTTATTCCTGTTTCACCTTTGATATTTAAGAAGATTGATTCTGAAACAATGATGTTCGCCCTTTTTGTTCATCTTCATGTGCAGAGTTCAAACGAGGTTATTTAGGCCCGAACCTGTTAAACTCCGCGTAAACCACATCGACTCAGTTTAGACATCCAGAGAAAACGTGGCTGCTGAAACTATTTTACACATTAGCGCAATGTTTTAGAGTGGGCTTCACCTGAAATTTAAAACCCTCCAGGCCTACGATTACCATTAGTCAGCAATGTAGATTAAGCAAAAACAGCGAAAATTGTAAAGAAACATTATGCAGTCAATTTCGCTATGATTGTTATTATTATTGAATATAAGATAAAACGAAAGCTAAATTATTTTTTAAAAAGGCAGGCAACCTTTAATTTTAGGCAGTTCTTTGAAATCCAGAGGAAGGGGCCTAACATTTGGCATACAGGTGAGGTTCTTTCATCAAGGATTCTTATGGAATTGTTTATTGCATTGTTTTATAATCAGGAAAATGCCAAATGTCATATGGTGATTTTTAAGCGTATTTCAGATGTGGTACAAAACCGAAATTATGGGACACCCAGTGAGGTTCGAACTCACTATTCAGTGGTAATTGTTCTCGCGAAACAAGGTTGCTAACCATTACATCACGTCGATGTGCCCAAATGATTTCTAAGCCTAGCTTATATGTCCCACAAGGCCGAAACTATGTCTCATCCACGCTTACAGAACTGATCATGCATGACGTTGCTTAACTTCGGTGATCGTACGGCAACCGGTGTTGCAGCGTGATATGGCTGCAAGACTAATAAACTGTTTGGTTCAAAAGTCTCGAGAAAGTTACTGAGCACGGTGACAGATATATGAAGAAGGCCAGAAGGTATAATTACCGAAACCTCACGATCATGCTGGCCCGAATAGAAAGACATTTAATAATCAATAAACTGTTAAACAATACAGAGAAAGCCGAACGTGAAATGTAAACAAAAAAATAATGAAGGAAGGAATAAAAATGAATAATTAGGTATAAATGAGGTGTTTTTTTATCGCATATTTAATTGGTATTTTTAATTTCGTTTCAGCCTAAATACACGGGGATCGCCTGCGAACAATGTCGAGAAATGAATGCCTTTGGACCAAACTGCAGAGGTAAAATAAATAGAGATTCACTAAGCAGAAAGCGAACATTATATAGTGACAATTTCAGATGAAAAATCAGCGAAAATTCAGACTCACACCCACACACTCACATACCCACACATACGTATGTGTGTATACTGATACGTATTTAATATAATGAGAAATTTTTCTACACATATACTTCTCCACTACTGTCAGTTTCAAGCAAAGGGAATAAGAAGGAACCACATATGAAAATCATTTGTACATCTTCCTTTCATATATAATGGATTCTCCCGTCGGTTTCGACGTATGAGGATCTGACAATTTAACCAATTGATTCAGTTATGAAATTTTGTGCGATAATCTTAAGTGGCACTTAAGATCCGCTAGTGATTTAAAAAGGAGGTCTCATCTGGAGCAAGAGTGAGGATTGTGGGATCAGATCACTGTTAGATTGGTTGACCTTTTAGATCTTGCTCTCGCTTCTTAAAGACGATTCAGACAAGCAGATTGAAAACTGCTCCGTTCACTAAAACACGTTGATCTCCATTCTATATATATATATATATATATATATATATATATATATAGATAGATAGATAGATAGATGATATATATATGATATATATATATATATATATATATATATATATATATATATACACCATCATCCACAGACAGACTGTTTCGCTGTACCACAGCTCCTCAGTGCGACTAGACATCAGATAGCTTCAAACCGGGACCGAAACCCGACCTATTTGGTATCAGTCAGAAATTGTAACGCTGGCTGAGAAAAAAGCGAATTTTTGCCTATTTTTTTTTTTTTCAAAAACACGCCACTTAATCCGTTAGGAGAGTCTTACATTATCAGCAGTAATTGTCACTGTTTACATATACGCTCTTCTTACCCACAGTGCTCAACAAAATTACATATTTTCGGAAGCTAATATCGTCATCCGCAGGCAGATTGTTTCGCTGTATCACAGCTTCTCAGTGTCGCTAGACACCCGAATGCTCCAAGGCGGGACATAAACCAGATCGATTTGGTATCAGCTGCAGATTCTAACCCCTAAGCTATCGACTATATATAACCTTTCGCGTATTGATGTTAAAGCACAAGAGTGATGTGCTATAGCTGTCTAAATTTCTTTTATTTTCATTTCGTTTTCCTTTTGTCAAGTGTCGGATTTTGTTGCAACACCCTATATATATATATATATATATATATATATATATATATATATATATATATATATATATATACACCTAGTGAAGACAAACCGACCTAGGTTTTCACCTAAACGGATCGTCAGGGAAAGTTTGGCCAAACTTTCCCTGACGATCCGTTTAAGTGAAAACCTAGGTAGGTTTGTCTGGCTCCTAGGTAGGTGTATCTAGGTCTGTTGTATTGAACTCTTTTGTTAGTTAGTTGTTACTCTTATCGGGGTTTTTTTCTTTGAGCTTCAGACCTGCATCTGTGCGATTTTTTTTGTCGGCAGAAGTTCATGTTTGTAGCTCTTTCTTTTTTTAAAACCTTTTTTTTTTCCCTCGAGATTGATTTGATTAGCAAATCAAAAATTCGAGGGTTTTTCGAAACGAGTCTAGTTATCTATATCTATATATATATATATATATATATATATATATATATATATATGAATAATAGCTGGTCACACGCATTCGTCTACTAGGGTGGCTAGCCAATCACTATTGCAGACTCTCACTCAGGCACATTTGTGTTTGTTCAACAACCACAGGTGCTTATACAGCAACTATGTTGACCACACTTAATGTTACAGTTTCTGGGAGAGAGCGTATTATCTCGACTGATCAGCAATCCGAACAACACCAGTACACACAACCCTCGGTCACGATGACTTGTGCCCTCCTGCTAGCCCAGATTGATCGACGGTCCCTAGTGTTGCGTCTATCCAATTTCACTCACAAGGCTTGGGTCAACCCATAGTATTGTTTTCAGTCACTTTCCAAGGTACCGCACGCTGGGATCGTTCCCACTCCAGTCTTCTTCTTGATAAATCGACCATTGTCAGATTCGAACTGGGGTCTCATGGTCAGAAAGTGAACGTATATATATATATATATATATATATATATATATATATATATCACTGGTTTGGAGGAAGAGGATATTAGCTGAAACGGAAAGATTGAAAGACTATCAGAGATTATTGTGGATCCAAATGCAATTTTGTGGCTATTTTATAGTGTTGTTTGTTAACTTTTTACTCATTATTTATTATTTTATTATTTGCTTTTTGTTGTTAATATTACGATTACTTTTCTCATGTATACGTTCGTAGTTTGCTAGTTTGTTTATTATTTACTTAATCTTCAATAAACATTATAGAATAGCCACAAATCTGCATTCGGATCCACAATTATTTCCACTCAATAGCCCCTAGACTAAATCGAAACATAACCGTTACCGCCCAACTAAATTAGCGTTAGAATAATACAATCAACCTACCCACAATGCGCCACTGACCTACATATATAATTAACCAAAACGCAACGTACATGTCCTGACTGTTGCTTTTAAGCACGAAACAGACTGTCACCTCTGTGTACTGACATTAATGTCCACTTTTATATTTACATAAGATCTATCCCTGATATTGAACACTTTAATCAATAAATATAGCATATCTTAAAACTATATTTTATCATATATATACATTAATGTTTTGTAATTCATTTTGTAAATAAAAACGTTTTGTCACATCTATACATATATAAAAAACATTTTGCGCAATATTTATAACCTCTTGGGAAAACGAAAAGAGCCGGGTTCGAACAGCATTAGGAGTCGTTACATTTATTTACTTTTTGGAACAGGTATGAATCCATCTGCTATCACCACTGACGAGAAGATTCAGCAAGCTCGAGACATGGCAATGACAACCCGGCGAGTTATAATCAATGAGGTAGCATGTTCTCTCCAGATTCAGATCCTCCTTGGTACATACTGCCAGAGGAGAGGTCATGTTTACACTGTAACGGCAGCAAGAAAACTGAAGCGATCAATCTCAAACGTAGATCACATGACCACAATAGAGCCAACCATGAATGAACAGAAGGTCGTGTTACAAACCTAAAGATATGTTATAATGAAAGTGCGGATAATTTTTGAATATTAATAATAATAGTAGTAACAGTAACAAGAAAAAGGAAATGCAGAAGGAGAAAACGATGGTAGCCAAGAAGACGAAGGATATGGCCAATAATAATAATAATAATAATAATAACAATAGAAGAAAAAGAAGACGTAGAAGAAGTAAACGAAGATGACCAAGAAGACAGAGAAAATGGGAAATAATAATAATAATAATAATAATAATAATAGTGTTGATAAAAAAGTATGTAGAAAGAGAAGATGAAAATAGCCAAGAAGACAGGGAAGATGGATAATAATAATAATAATAATAATAAAAATAATAATAATAATAATAATAACAATAATAATCTGCAGAAATGTGCAACATTTACGGAAAGGAAACTGCAAGAAACTGGTATGAACACCACCCAGACCGGGTTACATTTATAGGACATATAACAATTTTACACACAGACAGATCAATCAAAGCTAATCGTCCAGACATTATGATCAAAGACCACAAAAACAGAATGTGCCTTCTTATTAATATGGCAATTCCTGCAGACTGTAATGTATCTTTGAAGATCTTAAAAAAAAAAACTGTCAAAATACAAGGATATTGAAATGGAAATCTTAAAAAATGTTCTGATAAAAATGTGGTACATGAGGACAATAATTCCAGTTGTAGTTGTAACACTTGGATTCATTGGAAAATGTTTCGATAGACTCATTGAAAGGATTCCTGGTAGCCTATGCTTTGAAGAAATACAAAAAATTGTACTCACAAGTACAGCTCACCCCTTTAGCCATGTAAATTGTGTGTGATCTTAGGTTGCCTTTTCTTTTTTGTTAACAAAAATATTCAGTGAAAATGTCATGGTACCTTAGGTCTCTGGTTGTGACCCGGAAGGAAATAATTATATAACAGAAATCTCAGGAAATAATGATGATAATGATAACAATGAGAAAAAAAGAAAAGAAATATAGAAGTTAACTAAGAAAACAGCAAATAATTATAAGAGTAACGATATTAATTAATTGTGAATTATTTTTTCTAATCAATTTTGTAAATAAAAACGTTTTAATAATCACTTTTAAAAAATTGCAGACTGCTTGTGCGTCAATGGTCTGTGTGACAGTGGAATTCAGGGTACCGGAAAATGTTTCTGTAATTCTGGCTATAAAGGTTCAACATGCAGTGAAGGTAAGTCAAACGCATGCTTGGATTGTTACGACTATTGCTTTGCTTTGAGCCGATAACCAAAGATAAAATATATGGAATTTCATTGTCTTTATCAGGGGTCACCAAACTACGGCCCGCGGGATGGATCAGCCCGCGATGTCAGTTCATCCTCCCCTTCGCCGCACTATGCCACAAATGAGCTGAAATATAATTATTTATATGGAATTATCAAAAGGTTGTAGTCAAAGCTACTATGTAGAAAAAATTAAAATAAATTAAAAAGTAAAAATGCCAAAATTTGGCCAATCAGATTTTTGCATCTGACAGTAAGTTTTAGGAAAATCTGTGAAATAAAAAATTCGTTAAGTTTTGATATCCAAGCGCGTTTTGTGTAAGTACCTGCAATGAAGTTTCTAAGAAAAGCGATTACGAGCCTACTGCAGCGATCATGTTCTAACTTGCATCTAAACTTGCATTTAAACCGGTTTGAAAAATGCCGTATATAAAAAGAACAGACCTCAGCGAATTATGTCATATATTTTACCTGAACTTATTATAAAATCTGAAATATATAAAGTCAGCGCATGTAACGAGGTTGACTGATGAACATTTGAAAGCAATTCTCTTGGTTGGATGCAGCAATTCCAAATCAAATGTTGATTACATCTTAAAAAATAAAAACCAGGTAAAATCTTACAAATCACATTAACCTTTTGTGCTGCTTAGATTTGATATTCGGATATGTGCGCACTGGATGTGATATAACAATTTTATTGCTAATCTCGACTTCTTTGATAACTTTTTAGTAAATAAATGTTTGTTGTCGTTATTTTTGTGCATTCAGTGTATTGTATTAAACAAAATGGTTAACCGGCCCGCGCTCGTCATTCTCTTAGTTATCTGGCCTTGTTTGTATGTTTGGTGATGTCTGATCTATATAATGAAGAAAAACAATTATCCCAGCAATTATTCGAAAATATGTCTTATTTTGATAAATTTTCAATAAAGTTTCAATAAATGTGGTTTTCAGTCTCAATCTGAAGTTCTGAGTTGAAGTATTATTTTATGAATTATTTTATGAATAATTTTATGAATTATTTTATGAATAATTTTATGAATTATTTTATGAATAATTTTATGAATTATTTTATGAATTATTTTATGAATAATTTTATTAATTATTTTATGAATAATTTTATGAATTATCTTATGAATAATTTTATGAATTATTTTATGAATTATTTTATGAATAATTTTATGAATTATTTTATGAATAATTTTATGAATAATTTTATGAATAATTTTATGAATAATTTTATTAATTATTTTATGAATTATTTTATGAATAATTTTATGAATAATTTTATGAATTATTTTATGAATAATTTTATGAATAATTTTATGAATTATTTTATGAATAATTTTATGAATTATTTTATGAATTATTTTATGAATTATTTTATGAATAATTTTATGAATTATTTTATGAATTATTTTATGAATTATTTTAACAATTTTATTTATTTAATTCAGCTTCAGTCATTTTCCTTATGAAAAGGGAAAATGTTCCCAATGAAGTCAACTAATGTCTTCCGTAACTACGAAAAATAATAATAACTCTGTTTAATAATATTTAAATTCGTATAATTCATGTAACAATTCTTACGGGACAGATGTAGTAATTTATATGACCTCTGTCCCATAGCAGTTGTAACATCTGCATGCATATTTCATATAACAAATATAAAAGCTCTTATGGAATATAGGTAGTACTATTGATGATATCTCTCCCATAATATTTGTTACATTTACTCGCATATTTCGTGCATAAATGTACCAATTATTTTGCACCGAAAGCAGTAAAAAATCCTTCCTGTCTTCAACAAACCCAGGCGTTTCTTCAGTAGATAATTTTGATGTAGAACTTTAATAACAAATTACTTCCCTTTGGCATTGATACATTTTAAACCTTTTATTGTGGAAACATCAATTTCTTTGTTATTCCCTTGCAGAAATTCTTCAATGCAAGCTTAGTCCATGTAGTGACATCTGCGCTGAAGGGGAAGATGGGAAAATTGTGTGCCTGTGTCCCTGGAAATTTGTACGCGACGATGACGGTATATGTAAAGGTATGAAAACTGCACGAGTTCCTGAAATTGTCTGAAAATGCTCAGTTTACTGCCCAGTAACAACACGATGAAATTTTCACGTGATTAAAATTAAAAAAAAAAAAAAAGAAAAGTGGTAGGGTAATTTGGACCAATTACTAGGTCTACTACTCGAAAAATTGGTTCACTGGATCGTGCCAGACAATATTTCTCGTCAGAATACATCTTGCACATTCATAAATCTACCATTGGCACGTGCATTGGATACTGTTGCCATATCTGGTCTGGAGCTCTGACAATATATCTCGAGATTGTTGAAAAGATTCTGGTTCTGTAATGATCCTGACCTGGCATCTCGACTTCCGTCACTTTCTCACCGATATGAAGTAACTTCGTTCTGTCCTTTCTACAAATTGCAATTGTTCTGATAAGCTGTCCTCCTTGGCACCTCGACTGCATGAATTTAAGCGTTATACTAGATTGGCAACTAGGATTCAATGTTTTACTGTTGAACTAGCTAGATGCAACCGTCAGTTCTATTCTAATAGTTTCTTCTCGCCTACGGAACGCTCTTCCGATTTCTTGCTTCCCTCCCACCTACAATCTTCAAAGATTTAAACGCAACATCAGTGTTTATCACCTGTCTTTCTGAATCCTGTTCATTGATCGTTCTTTTCCCCATTTCTCCCCATTAAAGTCTTCTCATACTCTTTCACTTCCAGTAATCCCATTTGTCCCAGTGGCATTATCAACTTGCTTGGAGCGAAACTATTAAATTACAAATAAAGAGAATGAGTAAAAGAATCTCGTAAAACAGGACTGAGCGAGATTGTTAAAAGTTGACTGCTTGAAATGAGAGAATAGATTTGAGTACTTTCTGTTTTAATTTTGCTAAGAAACGGTGAATAAAAGAAAGTGATTTCAAAACCAGAAGAATGGAGGCATTAATTTTATTTTCGGTTTTTTAGAACTCCAGAAATTTCCTCAGAATATTCTATCATTTCCTCCTTGTCACGCCATCAAATAAACATTAGATTCAATAATCATAATATTTTTCAGTTACATTTAAAGTGACTTGGTATAAGAAACCGTCTATTTCTGCTAAAGGTTGCAGTGTTTCATTTTTAAAGGTGGCATCTCCTTTCCGTTGGCAGTGACGCTCCTCCTCCAACAAAATGTAAAGGGAAAACAACAATATGTCATTGTACGCATCACCTTAATGCTTACATTATCCAGTATTCTGAAGCTGTTTCCTTGGTAATAGTGATCCTTAACGGACACATATTCAGGTTTCTTCGTGAATACGTGTTTTGACTTCTTGTAAGCTGTGATTATCTCGACTCACTTTTGTAACAGACTCGTTTTTGTACCTTATACACCACCTGAAGTAATTGTCTGTTATTATTAAGATTGAATTTATCCATATTTTTGGTATTTCTTATTTTGACTCTGACAAGTAGATTTAAATGATCAGAACCAACTTTCTTAGCAACAGACCTAGCAACTGGTTTCCACTTTCATGCCAACTTTCATGGTCCGAGAAAGTGCAATGAGTCACTCGCCTGGAGGTTAGTATCAGCCATGCTCATGGAATGCAGAAAGAGATCTCTCAGCCGATAAATAGAGAACTGCTTTGGACGTGTTGAAATTAACAATATATTCCTTGCTACAATTAACAACTGAAAGTAGGTCATTTTATTAGATCAGCTGCCAATTTAACCATATTGAACCAATCAAGACTTACTATTAAGGCTGGAATTGAAACCAGGTACATTATGCGAACATATTATCAGGGAAGACACTTTGTGTGTATTGGACAGTTGAATGAAAACTATTTTTATAACTACTGTGACATTAACCTCTGTCACTTCTGTTCAGCTGAGGGTCAGCGTGTATAACTGGCCGGTAGTTTAGCGACATCAGTAGGGCTTGATTTGAAGAATTAAATCGAAATCCTTGTGAGTGATATAAAAAAAGATGTTACAGAATCAGATGCAAATACTTTCATGTGAAAAATAATGACCCGTTCACATTTAGAACACTTTATTGCAACCTTCTTCACACAGGACTATATATAACTGTGCATGTGTGTTCAAACCGTGCGTGCGGTCATGAAAATCATTGGATAGACTGAGAGGAAATTAGGCCCACACATACTTTGCTGATCCCAGCATTGCGATAAACATATTAGGATTGCAATATCGCTTAACAGATTCATTCGTTTTTTATGGCTTATCAACCTTTTGCAGGTTATTTAAAGACAGAAAATATTTTTAGGGTGTAAGATTTTGTTTAGGTAATAATTATTTCTATTGTGCTGACTGTTATTAACGAAACATGATGCATTTCTTAGAATTTGGAGTCTCACCTAATTTTCAAAATGGTCTGGTGACAGCTGATAGGAATTAACTGCTCTGGGCGTCAGAACCCTTGTAAATAAAAACAATGAACCATTATTGATTGTAGGGGGCATATTTATATTTTGACACAATGGATTTTGATTAAAGAATATTTCTAAAGCTACTCATCACAGGATAATCATGGCTCTCTGCAATTTCCTGTCTTTTGTAGCTCTTGATAAAGTTTGCTATCTCCTAATCCCTGTTCTCGCATCCATTTAACATAAGGCCATTCATTATACGCTGCTTTCTTCTGTCCCTCTTACATTCAATATATTCTGTGAGTGCCAAATTCTCCAAGCCCGATTTCCTCATTGTTTGCCCTATAAATGTCAACTGTCTATTTTTGATGCTACATATATATAAGTGTTCTTTTTGTTACCATTTTCTCTAAATATTTCGTCGTTGCTCACTAGTTCAGTCCATCGTATTCTCAGAATCCTTCTGGAGAATCAAATATCTGTTGCCTCAAGTTTTTTCTTAATCTGTTTTGGTATTGTGCAGTATTCACTGTCATATAGGAAGTCCGACATTACATAAGAGTATAGTTTTTTGCTTTCTTTGTTTTAAAAAAAAAACAATGTTATTCTTCCATCTGCCGGGTCCCTTCATGACGTTGGCGATCATGGCTCTCCGCAATTTCCTGTCTTTTGAGCCTCTTAATAAATTTTGTTTGTTTGTTACCTCTCCTAAACCTTGTTCCACTATCTATTTATTGAATCTCGCTAAGTAGGTTATATGTTTTTCCTCCGTCCCTCTTGCCTTCAAACTGCCCTGTGAATATCAAATTTTTCAAGTCCTCTTTTCCCAGTATGTTCCCTATGTCCACAAATGTTTCTCACGTGTCCAGTCTATAGTATTCTCAGCATCCTTCAGTAGAACCACATTTTTCTTTTCGTTATCTCTCCTAAACCTTTCTTCATCACCAATTTACACAAACTCGCTAGGTAGGTTTTGTTTTGCTCTCTCTTTCTCTCTCTCTCTCTCTCTCTCTCTCTCTCTCTCTCTTACCTTCAATCTGTCCTGTGAGTATCAAATTTTTCAAGCCCTCTTTCTTCATCATATGCCCTAAAAATTTTAACTGTCTCTTCCTGATGTTAACTTTAAGTGTCATTTTTGTTTTCATTTTCTCTAAAACTTCCTTATTGCTCACATGTTCTGTCCATAGTATTCTCAGCATCGTTCTGTAAATACACAAGATTTTTTATGCAATTTTATTTTAGTTTTTGAGATAATAATGATTCTAGTGATATGAATCTTACTAATTAACCCTTAGATGTGGGGGGAAGAGGTGGATTCATAACTGTCCCAAGGGTATTTGCACGCAAGTGAATATAACGAACCCAACTGGAATTCGAATTCGGCTTTCCGATTAAAAATTCCTAGCCATTAAACATTACACCACCCACACATCCAATCTTACAGCAACTGTTATTCCAAAGTGATCACTTATCTACGTACTAACCAGAGTTGACGTTACATAACTTCGGTGATCAAACGGGAACCAATATTTCAAAGTGATGCGGCCGTAAGCTGTCCAGCTTCTCTGACAAATATAGAGCCCAAGAGCCTTAATACTTTGTTGTTCCGTTATCTTAAATCTCAAGTAGAAGGCCCAATAACCTCGTCTTTTCTTCAACTGTGGAGATATTGTCCAGCATTCACTGCCATATAGGAGGACCGATATTACATAAAAGTACAGTACTCTTTCTTTCTTTTTAATGAACAGTGTTACTAAGACTAAACTTCATTCCCTATTTTCAATACATTTTCCCTCTGTTTCAATAGTGGCTGATCCGTGTGCCAGTAATCCCTGCTCACAGAATGCCCGCTGCGTAATCACTGGTACCGGCAAATACACGTGCATCTGCCCGACCGGGTACGATTTAATTGGTAATAATTGCGAGGAGATAAATCCTTGTCGCGTGAACAATGGAGGTTGCCCACCAGAGACATCAATTTGTAGACACATTGGACCAGCGCAGGTAAGTACTGAGCTATTAAAACAAAATGGATGCTTAAAGTTATATGTTTACTCTTCATATATGCAGACATAAAACTATTACGCTAACCAGTGGGTTAACTTGCATTTGTCTGGTTAAAGTGACATTCATACTCATATTAATGTCTACTAGGCACTGATATGTTTATTACTATTTGGTATACACCCTTGTACAAATTAATTGAGACGACCGCTTTAGTTTTCTTTCTTTCACTATACAGTCAGTTTTAGACCCACTGGAGTGACAGGGTGCAATCGATTTCTATTTTTTCCTCAGATTAGGTCATTTGCAGGCGTGTGCAGTAATATGAATCTATTTTCAGAGTGCATGATGAAATTTGTTTGGCCTAGAAAAATATTACGTCATCCGTGATTGCATCAGATTTTTATCCAGCCTAGACTATTGTCCCGACTGTCGATTAGTTATCCTACGGCCATTGCTTGCGATAGATATCACTCCAAGGAAGCGTACGAAAATTGTAACGCTGCATTAACACACTGGCAAGCTTTACAGAGAGATCGCGGAGTGTACGACGAAAGCGAAGCTCATGACGGCCATTATAGACGTTTGGTACCGTGACCCCAAAATCAATAACGACTGCTCCAAGTTAGTGGATTCCATGTCAAATCGCATCAAAGAGCTTCTAAAAAATGAAGGCGGGCATGCTAAGTACTAACATGTGCACTGGGTCATGTTTCATTGGAAAAATACGAAAAAAGTAAATAATAACGGAATTATTCGTTTTGTTTAAGTTAATTTGCACAAGGGTGTATAATAGTAAATAATACGACTATAATACAATAATTGTAAAAATGCGTTATAAAATCAATGAATTAAATATTTATTATTTTAGATACTGTGATTTTAGATATATTTAACAACATATAATATATAGGGTGTGCGCGGTAAATGAAGTCTACTGCTTTCACCTTCACGTTTGGCCTTTGGGAAAGGTATGACGCCATCTTTTTTCTTCTACCAACTATGTTAAATAGCAGAGTAAACTGGACTCTCCAAACTTGGGTGGCAACCAGTCTAACAGAACGAAAACTCTGAATTTCAAACGATGGAGAAGGCAACTGAAAAGCAGTCTTTTTATCTTTCCCAAGAGTGCATGACAATTCACAGATAATAAAGAAAAAGGAATCTGTGGAGAGCCATGATCACCCACGTCCTAAAGCGTCATAGCCTTGTAAAAGAAATGTTATCGTTGGTATGATTCTAAATGGGCATAAGTTAAGCTACACCGTTTTAGTAAGTTTTTCTACAATTTTTGAAATGATCGAACTGATTTCATACCGATATACTTGAGTATGATATGATTTTTACGCAAAAATAGGTGCTCGCACTCTACACAGGTAATTTTTTTTCTGCGGGTATTAAAATTCATGCAAAGAAATTCAGTACGACAAACGATGTTCTAATGCAAAAGCTTTTTGTGAAGCTGACCACCAAAGTTTAAAAAATGGTCGTCTCTTGCGGAAATAGCATGTTGAATCGGGTCCTTTTCAAATGTTTTTCCTGCTTTCACACACACAAAAAAAGATAATTCTCTTACATACTTTTATCATCACGCCGATCTATGACTAATATTCAACACTAAATAAATATGTCAGAAGCTGAATTTTGGATCAGAACTGTCCAATGTATATGACAGCTTACTGTCAAATCACATTGAAACACCCGTTCCCTTACGATTATCGAAGTTAAGCAAGGTCGGCCCTGTGTAGCCGCTGAATAGCAGGTGATGTAAGCTTGGATGTGCGGATGGTGTAATGGATAATGGCCCGGAATTGGAAATCGGAGAGTAGTGTTCCAAATGAAACCATCTGTCCTCCCTCCCAGCTAAGGGTTAATTACTAGGACTTGTATGAAGACATCGTTATTATTTCCTCCAAAATTCTTACAGTTTAAAAATATTTTCTGGTTTTAAATAACCTGCAAAAGGTTGATAAACTGTAAAAAAAACAAAAAAAAACAAAAACAAATCAAACTGATATTTAACACTGAATAAAGTGCACTGATAAGGAAGGAGATTATGTTGAAAAATATATTCTTGTTCCATAAAATAAATGATTTTACCATTAGGTGCCTACTAGCTAAGATATATCTTCTTTTATGTGGTGTATCCCTTCAGGATGTGATTGATTTTGTCTCTCCACATCTTCCTATATTTTATTGCTAAATAACATTTGAACATTTAATCATCCCTCTATGTCATTTTCCTGCTATTCATTTGAAGAAATGCGTTAATTTACTCGCATTTTCCCCTGCTTCTCTTTCCTCCAATATATCTTCAATAAATGTTAGATTCTCCAAACCTCCTTTCCTCGTTATGTGACCCAGAAATGTTAACTGTATCTTCCTCATTGAGTTTGATTTTCCTTAAAAAAAACATCCTGTTCATGGCATTCTTATACAGCATTCGTTTTTATACTAAAGTTCACTCTATACAAGGTACGAGAGTCACTCAATATAGAGCGCTCATGATGAATGAGGTGTGATATGTGTGAAGGGAGATTTGGTAGGAAGTGAAGATGTTAAGAATTAAGAGGATAGATAACGCCTGACTCATGATGAGTGAGGTTAAAATTTGTGGTATTCAGACAAGTACTCACGTGTTTGTCATACAAATTGAAGCATCTTGGGAAAAGGTGTTTGTGTAGTGGAACCCTCTTTCTTTCTTTCTTTCTTTCTTGTTTTCTGTCTCCCTTTCTTTCATGTAAATCAATAAAACTCTGACAGAGAACATACCCAAGGCAAACATTCTCCATAAATAGAGCTCAATATCATGGAATATTGTAATAATTATCAATATAATAAAATAATTCACTTAACAAACCCGGACTGCAAGTTACACGGATACCGTTTTACGTCCAAATTTCGACGGAAATTGGAGTTAATTAAACCTCTCTCTCTCTCTCTCTATATATATATATATATATATATATATATATATATATATATATATATATATACTCTCTTCCTAGGAACCAACAGCCCAGACACCAGCACATATGATTTGATTATAGTGGTGAAGTCTTTGTGCAGAAACAACCACACTTTTTGAAGGGCCGAATACAGAGATCCGGTGCACTATGTACCACAAGGTCACAAAACGAATCAGACGAAAGGTTTTGAATTCAGAGTTCTCCTAGACCAGTTCCTATCCAAGGCTGTAAAACCCAGTCTGTCCTGCTAATTACCCATAGCTGGAAGAGGATTTATACCTTTCCCAAGGGTATTAGCACGTAAGGTGATGTAATGGATTCGACTGGAATTCGAACTCGTTTCTCCGATTCCTCAATCCGAGCCGCTATCCCCCACTCCTCTCCCTTCCTCTCTCTCCCTCTCTCTCTCTCTATATATATATATAAATATATATATATATATATATATATATATATATATCAATTTGTCTATATCTATCTATCTCATTTTCAATAGCTATTTATCAATCCCATTTTGACAATATCTATGTGAATTTGTCTTATATCTATTTATCTCAATTTGTCAATATTTATTTATCTATTTCAATTTGTCAATATCTATCTACCTCAATTTGTCACTATCTATTTATCTATTTCAATTTGTCAATATCTATTTACTTCAAGTTGTCAATATCTATCTATCTATCTATCTATCTATCTATCTATCTATCTATCTATCTCAGTCTGTTCATATCTATCTATCTATCGATCTCTCTCTCTCTCTCTCTATCTATCTATCTATCTATCTATCTATCTATCTTTCTCAATTTGTCAATATCAATCTATCGTCCTTTTTCTATAGATTCAATATTTCCTTCTATATCTTCCAGAAAATGTGCAAATGTAATTTGGGCTATCAGTGGAAGAATAGCACTGGATGCGAAATCATCGACCTTTGTTTATCGAGCCAAAATGAATGTCACCCAATGGCCATTTGTACAACGGAGTCCGTCGGCGAAACGACGTAAGATTTTTTTTCCTGAAGAATTTCAATCACAGTAATTTCTTTTCTTTAGCTCGATACAGCGGGAAACAAGAAAAAAGGGCAGAAAAGAATATGAATCCTCTTATAATGGCAGGGAATGTGGACACTTTCCTCATAGATGAAAAGATGTGCTTCTACAGAAGGATGCTGAGAATACCAAGGAGGGAACGTGTGAACCAATAAAAAAAGTTTTCAGGAAAATGGAACCAAAATGAACACTTATGCTTAAAATAAAAGATAGTTTAAATTTATAGGACAGAATAGAGAGAATTGTTATAGAATCAGTATAGAGGGTTTGGAAAATATAAAACGCGGAGGGAAAATTGAAGCCAAGAGAGACAGAGGAAAACAGTAAATAACCTACGTAACTTTCTTGTGTAAATGGATGTCAGAAAAATATATATATTACTTAGAACTACGAAAGATAGGAAGTTGTGGTGAGCCATTATCACCTATGTCCTGGACACGACACATAAAATAAAATGAAGACGAAGAATAAGTGAGCGGGAGGAGTCAAATAATTAGCATCTTTCCCGCCATAAAAAATACTGAATTTTTACATAATTGTTCATCAAATTACTGAGATAACGAAAAAAAAATATAGCAACTTTCATCCATATTTTAAAAAAAATATCTTTTTGGTCAGTTTTCAATGAAGGAACCAAATCCCTTGAACACACCATTATTGTTCTTGGGTAAATAATTTGAAAACTTAATGCATATTAAGTTTATCAAACTGAGAGAACGTTTTCAGTCCGACATCAGCATGACTAATGCTAACCTACAGGAGAGCAACAATCTACTCCTCCTTGATTTCACATTTTCCACTGACAACTATCGAATCAATTGCTCCGTATACTGCAAGGAAAGTTGGCTCACTGTGTCATACCAGAAATGTTTTCTCGCCAGAATCCATTTTGTAGATTTATAAATCTACCATTCATCCGTGCATTGAATACTGTTGCCATATTTGGTCTGGTGCTCCTGCTGTTCATCTCGAGATTCTTGACAAAATATTCAAAGAAGAATCTGTAATGTAATCGATCCTTACCTGGCATCTCGACTTCAGTCACATTCTCACCGACGTGACGTAGCTTCCCACTGTCATTTTTACAAATATTTTCATAAAAACAGCTCTGACTTCCCTACTGCTCCGAATACATGAAATTAAGCGAGCTACTAGATTGACATTGAGGTCCCACCCTTTTACTGTTGAAATAGCTAAAAGTAACCGCCACTTCTACTCCAATAGTTTCTTTTCCCCCTGTGGAACTCCTTTCCGTTTACTTGCTTCCCTGATAAAAAACAATCTTCTAAAATTTAATTGCAACAACAATCTCCATCTACTGTCTTCTTAAATACCGTTCATCTTTGTTCTTTCCACAATCCTCCTTATTCCCAGACTTCTCCTTTACTTTCACTCCCTGTAACCTCCTTCATACTAGTGGCATTCCCGCCTTGCTTAGGGTGAAATGGCTGCACTTAATATACCCCGTAAAGGTTAAATTTTCCAGTCCCTCCTTCCTCATTGTGTCCAAGAAGTTTCACCTGTTTCTTATTCAGAGCATAAGTTTTCTTTTTATTAGCATTTTCTTTCAGACTTTCCGTTTTTAGCTTAGTCGCTCCGTCGATGGTATTCTCAATATCCTTCTGTAGAACCATATTTCTGTTGCGTCCAGTTTTCGCCTCATCCGTAGGGAGTTTTCCAGCATTTACTGCCATATAAAAGAATGAATATCACAGCACTTTATTTTTCTTCGTTTCTAACGAAGATTTTCTTTTTGTCAGCAAACTGATTATCATTTTGGAACGCCTCTTCCGCTATTAAAAGACGTCCGTACTTTCTTCCTGTTGATATCTTCAATTTGTAACTCGCATCTTAGACATTTCCACTTGCTGATGATCATACTTTCTGTCTTCTTGCAATTGATGCTTATTCCTTGTTTTTCGTTTTTTTTTTACTGTCTAGGATGTACCGTAATTTTTTTCTCTGTCTCCCATGAACACAGTGTCGTCTACGTACGACTCAATAAAAAAAGTAAACACTTTCTCGTCCTGCGATCGAATGCACTACTCACAAGACTAAAGAATGTCAGCCAGTGCGTGTTTCCATGGAATGTTGTATCTCTACGGGTGGCTCAGACCTGCTGGGAGATGGGGGAGCTAGAGTGGTTGCCACCCAAGGCTATAGAACCGAGTCTGTCCTACTATTTACCCATAGCTGTGCGGAGAAGAGTTGAATTCATACAATTCGTAAATGAATGTAATGAACACGGCTGTAATCCGAACTTGACTCTCCGATTCGTCAATCCGAGTCGCAATTCATTACTATATTGGGCCTCCATAACACAACAAAATGCTTTATTTTATTTTTCGATTTAGTTTTAACAGAGTTAGTTTTAGCTTACCATTTATATTCATTTTAATAATTTAAAATGGATTACAAGCCACATCACGTTGAAACACTGGTTCCCCTACGATCACCAAAGTGACTGTTTAAGAATACCAGGTGGTGTAAACTTGGATGTGTGGGTGATGTAATGGTTAATGGCTTGGAATTGTTAATTGCTGAGCCGAGTTTCAATTCCAGCTGTGTTCGTTATAGTCACTTACGCGCATATACAATTGGGAAAGATACGAATCAACTTCTTCTCTCACAGCTATGGGTTAATTAGTAAAACTTGAAACCATTATCATCTTTAAAAAATTCTTACAATCTAAAATATTCTCTTTAAATAAGCCATAGGAAACGAATCGATAATTTTTTTTTGCTATTTTTTTTCTTTTTCTTTTTTTTGCAGATGCCGATGTAGAGAAGGTTACGTGGGTGATGGACGAAAGGAATGTTTTGGAAATTTGATTCAAGTAAGGAAATGTTATACATTACATGTCTTAAAATACTTTGTATTTGTATATATCTATATCTATATATCTATATGTATATATATCTATATATATATATATATATATATATGTGTGTGTGTGTGTGTGTATGCTTCATTAAAGACAACAGACAAGGTACTGCGATTAAGCTTTTTATTTAATTTTTCTTGTATTCGAAGAAATGTTTTCTTTTATGGAGACAGAGTGTGCAGAAGCTGTCCAAATGTTCTGTAATTCCGAACACAGCACATTGTGGCCGTGTTTGGAGTTAATATTATTAAGTGTTATTTTTTATTATTATGTCTTCCATCATATTTAATTTTGGGGGCATGTGGATAAGGTTATTATGTTTGTATTTTCTACTAGTATATTTCGGATGGAGCCTAATAAGTTTATGTGTGTGTGTTTAAATGGGTGCTAATGTGCTGTGTTAGGAATGTACCAATAATAATCGAATCTTTGGACCTTTCAAGAGGCCCAGAGCCTCGATTACTAATGGTACAGTCTCAGTCTTCATTCCTCACATCCTGTTAGTCATGATCTCCATGTCCCTGTATTTGGACAATTTCTCCATAATTTTCATGGAGGTGTTTCTCTCAGATGGTACTGTTATGTCAATAAGCATACACTTCTTAAATTTTTTGTCTTATATGATAATATCAGAGTTGTTGGTTTTAATTTCCCTGTCAGTTTGAATTGGAATGCTGTCATATGCCCCAGTCGACGAATGGGTTTATAGGGCGATCATACGCTGACTAGGAGATATATACATTCTCACACCCGTGGAGAGATACAAGCTATCTCTCTCAGATCGTGACAATGGACAATTGGTAAACAAAGATATTTTTAAGACCACTGTTCGATTGAGATAATCGAACAGTAATCTTTCCCAGGTCCGCTTCGTTCTCAACACGAATACTGATCCACAATACAAGGAGGAACTATAAGGCTTAGCGATTTTTGATACAATAATTTTAATATGTACAAATATACATATATCACAATAAAAGAACAGATAAGTATGAGTTAAAACATCCGACGACCCGATCTCAAACTTACTTTGGGATATCAAATTCGCCTAACATCAAATGGATTCAACTGAACCCGAACATACAAAATATAAGTATGAATTACTATGAATTGAATGCAGAAACCAACGCACACACAAAAAGAATGGGATAGGAGTTACAATTATTGTTTTACATGTGGAAAGGTGTTTGCGAAAACATAATATTCATGGATGTATATATATCTTTCTATTACGGATCCAAAATATGATTACTTATCTTTTATATTCAGTTCACTTTTTTTTATATCAATGTCCTTTCTTTTCTTTTCTCGACACAAACACAATTTCACACGCTGCCCTGCTGTATGAGAGGTATACACTTTCTTCCTCTCTTTGTTTCGCCTTTTTCTTTCCTTCCTTTTCTTCTGTCGACAGCTCGGCTTCCAAACCCGACTTACTGCAACAGGGATGTACACTTTCTTCCTCTCTTCTTTCTTTCCTTCTTCTTCTTTATACAATTCAGCTTACAACAGAGGTATACACTTTCTTCTCTCGTTTTCCCTTTTCTTCTTTACACAATTCAACTTGTAACAGAGGTATACTTTCTTCCTCTCTCTGGATATCCGTTTTCTTTTCTCTACACAATTCAACTTGTAACAGAGGTATATGCTTTCTTCTCTGGTTTTTCCTTTTTCTTTAAACGCAGGCTGAATCCTCAGCATATAAAGTTCTCTGCGTCTTCAACTTGGGGATTATCGAACAGGAATACTTCTTGTCCGGAGTTGCCTGGATTGAACTGGATAAGTTTCATTACTATCAAATGCGTCTTATCTTTCCGTTCATAAACTATCAGCGTTTCGGCTTCAGGTCTTGCCTCTTCAAAATCAAGATAGCAACTGATCCTCGAGTGAATCTCTGACTGTCACGTGTCTTAAGTTTTGGGCGCGAATTCTAACTTACAACCGTCCCCTGTCTAGCTTCTGTCTAGACATTTGTCGCTACGGTTAATTGGGTCAGTCAACCTTCTGACCTGCCTTCCCAAAATGTTATAAGACTCTCACGTGATCTTTATTCTGTTGCTAGGCGGAAATTAACCCTATCATATGCGTATTTAGGATATCTGCTTTCATCACACATCACAATGCCCCAAAGGATAGTTACATCGTTATTTTGAGTAACTGTGTCTGGTTGGTGCTCATACCATCTCTCAGTGGTTTCGATTTTCTGCTCCTTGCATATCGTCCAGTGCACATATGACGCTACCTTGTTATGTCTGTGGGTATATTCATTTTTTGCTAGTTCCGGACATCCTGAGATAATATGGTCGACAGTTTCATCATATTTTCCGCAGATCCTGCATTTCGGGTTAATTCTATCCTTGATTATGTGACAGTGATAGGATCTGGTTGCGAGGCTTTAGTCCTGAGCTGCAATAATTAGGCTTTCTGTCTCAGCTTTCAACTCAGTGCTCCTCAGCCACTGATGTGTTTTCTGTTGCTTCTTTCGTTCTTTTTAGGTATTTACCATGCAACGCCTTGCCCTCCCAATTTTTCTGGATTTTTTTTTTTGTAATTTCATTTGACCAAGTTGTTTTTATTATTATTATTATTATTATTATTATTATTATTATTATTATTCCGTTTGATTTCTGCTGTATACAAGTTTACTTCCGGATCCCAACTAGAGACCTGAAGTCAGAAATGGCTTTCCACTGATAATTTTTTGTAAAAAACGAACAAAAAACAACGATCACACATATTTTTCATAGATAAAGCTCTTCGTAATGTGTGAGCTGTAATTGTGAGTACTTTTTTTTGTATTTTCTTAATGTATGGGCTACCAGGAATCCTTGAATCATTGAGTCTATCGGAACATTTTCCAATCAATCCGAGTGCTCCAACTACAACTGGAATTTTTGATGTCCACATGTATCAAAGGTTTTTAGATTTTCATTTCAAGATCCTTGTATTTTGATAGTTTTTTTTTTTTAAGATCTTCAAAGATACATTAGAGTCTGCAGGGACAACCATTGTCAATAAGAAAGCACATTGTGTTCTTGGGATCTTCGATCATGATGTCTGGGCGATTACCTTTGAATGTTCCGTCTGTTTGTATTGTAAAATCCCATAAAATTGTTACCGGTCCTATCTTTGTAACAGGGTCTGGATGATATTCATACTAGATTCTTGCAGTTTCCTTCCTGTAAAAGTTGCAGATTTCCTAGTGCAGATATTAGCTCATTCTATCATGCCAAGTTTTATATTCTTTTGGTGCTAAAACCGCGCAACCTGATATAAGATGATCAATTGCTTCTGGATATTTATCACAGAATTTTCATTTGGGGTCAACACAATTTTTCAGTATGGGCGCTTGGTAATTTCTAGTTAGCAATCATTGGTCCTGTGCAACAAGAATAAAACCTTCGGTTTCAGTTTTTAACCTTGCACTACGTAACCACTGATAGGAACAGGGTTTGTCTATATCAGCTGAAGAGGCTTATCTTGCCATCGTTTCTGTATCTGGTCCATTGCATTTGCCTTTGCTTTCTTCTTTAAGCTTTTTCCGCTGCAGTAGTTGTATTATTTTTTACTTACATTTCTTCACCCACTTGAAATTCCATTTTGAATTTGTTGGCTTTCATTAGAATACAGATTCATACGTATTTCATGTTATTTGACACAGATTATCATCCAGTCTTCTGTAGTTTCCAGGTATCTTTGAAAGCCTAATCTAATTCTCTATCTCCTTTGGATCTGGTCACATACAGATGATCAACATCATTGGGATGATAGATGCGATAGCAAGTGAGAAGTTTTATTGATGTCCATTCGCTTAATGTTAGCTATGGTCCAGTTAAGCATGTTGAAACTGTATTGGACCACGGGTACAACCAAGGTGTTTATAGCTGATATTCTATTTTGTGAATTCAATTCTGTATTCATCACTAGACGCACACGTCTGTAGTGTACTTTCCTTACTTTCTCCTTCATTTAGATAAGCTGTATTCCATCTCTTTTGCTAATTACTAGGTATCTAGTGGCTTATTCTTGCTCTAGCTCCCTAATCTTTGTGACAAAATCTTGATCTTGATTAAGTGTCCGTAGTTCTCCCTTTCTTGAATGTTACTTTTACACATTTATCTAATCCGAAATCCATACCGATGTCATCACTGAAACATTTATACTGTAGTAATGAGGATACCTATCAATTCACTGTCGTCTTTGGCAGTATTTGATATCATTCATGTAAAGTAGGTGATTAAATGCTTTCTTTTTTGCTTTGTATTCATAGTTATTACTGTTTAGTTCATGCAAAAGGGATATTAAAGCCAGACAGAACAGAAAGGGTGACAGATTTCTTGTCGGATATTCAAACATTTCAAAATGGCAGTACATTTGTTGTGATCTAGCTATAATGTGGTTTTCCACAGTTTCTTGCTGTGTTTAAATTTATTAATTTATTATCAACGATGAAACTTTGTACATTTCCAAACCCTTAAGTATTATTATTATTATTATTATTATTATTATTGTCCTTCTTCGCTGCTTTCTTCTTCGTTGTCTTCTTACCAATTTTCGTTTTCTCTTTCTATATATTTTTCATACTATTATTATTTTTGTTTCCAGAGAATCAATCAACTGAATTCAAATGATACGTCATTGCTCGGATTAATAGGAAAATTTCTGACCCTAGTGTCATCTGTTTACAAAGGGGACCTGGTAAAACATGGCAACTACACAATCTTCGTCCCTCTGGATTCCGGTTTCAGAAATATCGAGCGTGAAATGTCGGTAAGTTGTTGAAGCGATGCATTGTAAAGAGGCGCCTATTTTTAAATTTTTTAAATATTTATTGCTGAAGTTATTAGACTTCGATGCTAATTACAAATCGCTAATCAAGAATAATTTCAAGGCATTTTTGGAAATTCGGCCTCTGCATTGAACATAATTACTGCTAAGAAGACAATATAAGCCAACTTTACTGTGGGATTTGCAGTTTTAGCGGACTAATTCAATAGACGATGCAAGCAGAAAAAACGATTTTTTTATCATTAGTTTCTCATATTATAATAAATTAAGCCCTCCAAACTACAAATATATCATTTTTTTAATATTATTTTTTTTTTAAATTTGCAGATTAAGCCCCGGAAACCAATTGTAATGAAAATTTCCATTCTGGTGTAAATTTGCATGCTTATTTCGAAAATAACAATAAAAAATTGCGGAAGAAAACCGTTTAGGAGTTATCGACAATTTAATTTCGGCCTCATTCGTCTTAGAGCCCTGCCGCCGTTACTGTCTTTGTTTACATATGTTTACCCCGAGTAGTAAGCCAGGGAAGTTTCACTTGTCTTGATTACTGTGCAATGCACGAACTTTAAATTAAATTTCGCGAATTACGCAGTAATCAAGAGGAGTAAGAAAATAAGAAGGTCAGTAAAAAAGGCCGTTAACTAAGTAAGCTTCCGCGCATTACTACTCGAGACAAACGTATGTAAACAAGGCCAGTAATGGTAGCCGGGCTAGATGCGAATAAGGCTGAACTTATAATGTCAATAACTTCTAAACGATTTTCTTCCGCAAACTTTTATTGCTATTTTGGAATTAATCAAGCAATTTCATACCAGAATGCTATGTAAATTCGTTTTTAAATTGATTTTCTACGTTAGTGAATATAAAATATGTGCAGAGAACATGATTCCTTACAATTTTAAAAATATTTTTATATATTCTAATTTCGAGTGCTTCATCGATAATCATGCATAAAAAGAAAACACATCAAATTACAAATTTCAATTTTTTAAAATTTCAAGCGATTACGCGGTATAAGCTTTTATTTTGTTTTCTTTTTTTAACTTTTTCTTTATCAAAACTAAATACAAGTGCCTCAAGAGTTAATTAGAATCTGTAGAACTTTACCAAATAGAGGTAGAAGGTTACTAGGCTGATATAAGGATTAGGCTATTCAGCTGAGTTCTTAAAGAATGGAACTACAGAAGAGGAGGATTTCCAACAAACAGAAAAGAGGCATTTATTGTAGAATTTAGAACAAACAGGAGCCAGTTCATGAGCACATTTCTTAAGGACTATTACAGAGATACCATCAAGTCCACGTGCTTTGTGGGTATCCAGTTTAAAGATAATAGCAGAAAATATATGCATAATATTCAATAGAGACTCAGTTCAAAATGGAAAGTCAAGCAAAGATACTCCAGACGAGTCAAGAGTAGAATTTGAAGAGAATTTACAAGCAAACCATTCTGCTTTATCAACAGAAGATGTTAACACCTCAAATTGAATGAAGAGGACAGGGACAGAAGACTTACTCTTGTTTAAGACACTGTTACAGAACCGCCAGTAGTCACGAGAACGAAACTAGTTAGAGTCTATACGGTGCTCTATTCTATCAGCAAAAAAGTCCTAGCATCTTTGAAGACAGGTTTACAATTATTTCGAGTAGACACAAATTAGGCATTTGTTGCAATCAAAATTATCACGCTGGTACATTTAGAAAAAGCAATCCCTGTGGGCTATAGCGACTGAAAAGGTCAGTGTGAAGCAAGGAGAATTTTTGCTTCCATCTCGTATCTACGGGAAGGTACAAAAGCATCAAAGTCTTCTTTAACCCAAGAAACCTCTGTGGCACAATTTTCAATAGGAAGATTAAGAATTTCACTCCAAGGGATCTTTCGAATAAAGTCACGAAATGAATCCCAGTCAGTACGCTGGTCGTAAAGAGATAAGGAGGTTCCTTTCTAATAGATAACATAAAAGAAATATCAATAGATACTACAGCGTGATCCGAATTCCAAAGAGGACAGAGTTGTGACGCTTTACAAGAGCTAGGAGAGGAAGTAAGGAACAAATTAAGTAAAAAAAAGCATGTTGATCAGATTTATCTGGGGAACGAGATGGGAAATCTATTGTTTGAAGGACTGAACAACGGATAAACTGAAAGTCTGAATACCGGCAATATCAGTAATATTAGAGTGTTTAAGCCGCTTGAAGAGATGAGAATTAAAATCACAATGCACAAAATATTCGCAGATGAATGAATAGAGGGGGTCCTTTCTATATTATCAGAAATGCTGTTTAATATATTACAGTCCTGAAAAGAAGGAGAGGGATAAAGGAAAAAGCGATAGCTAACAGAGTACAATAAAGAAAGTCGAAAGTACATGAAATAGTCCTTTTGGGATTCAAGAGACAATTTCGTTACATTTGGGAGATTTTCGCAAATATAATCACCGAAGCCATGCATATGTATGATAGAAGATTTTTGACAAAGAGGAAGATAGCCCGGAACAGAAAATTCATTGGTAGCAATAGAATAATATAAATTAGTTTCACAAAGTGCGAAGGTATCTAGAACCGTTTCAAGATAAAAGAATTTACACTACTAAAGATTGGAATGAATATCCCGAATATTGGAGAATAATAGGTTGAGTTCTGGCTCCTTACTACCAGTGGGAAGCAGAAACCAGAAAACTAGAAACCCGGAACTCTCATAATAAAAAGTCTCATAATGTATTTTCACGGCATTCGTAGTGTGGAGATTTCAAACACACCATTTAAAACATTATAGATATATCATTTACCGTATTTGCCGGCGTCAAGGACGTTTTTTTCTTGAAATAAGTCTAGAAAATTTGCCAGAAATTTTGCTAATTCCAGATTTACCTTGTGCTCCTTGATAAAATCCAAAGTAAAATCAGCAATATTATTGGTCCTGATCTGGCGGCTCGGCTTCAGTCACTTTCCCACCGCGTTAAGGTAGCCTCTCGGTATCTTTTCTACATATACTTTTATGGTAATTGTTCGGATGAGCTCTTTCTTATGGTACCTAGACGTTTTTAAATTTAAGGACAGTAATAGACTGACGTCGAGATCTCATTAATTGACAGTTGAGTTGGCTAGCTGTAGCCCTAAGTTCTATTCTAACAGTTTCTTTTCTCGCACTTATCGCTTGCAAAACTCCCTTCCGGCTTTATGCTTTCCAGCAAACTTTAATCTGCAAAAAATTAAATGCTGTCTCAATCGCTATCCACAGGCCTTCTGGTTACTCTTTCCTCTTCGCGCTGATTATTAATGTTTCTGTTCTTAATTTGTTACACTCGGATTAATTTCCTCATTTTATTTTTTTCTCTAATTTCACTTAGTGTATTTTTGTTTATGTTTTGATTACTTTTCTTGTAAAATATCCCATATTGTGAGAACGATAGGACACATGAATGTGGTAATCCCATTGAAGATCGAACTCGCTGAGTGCTCCATACCTTCGACCTTGTGCCGAATTTAAGCTACCTAAGCCTGATAAATCACCATATTATGAGGACGATATGCAACCCATTTTTGTGGTTGCCGCTGTTGGAATAATGCCGTTTTAGATGTTCACGGTTGTTTTTGTTAACATTTTTTCCGCTAAATATATAAAGTAACAATTAACTGATACCTTAATTAATTAGTTTAACATTTTCTCCAATTTTTCACTTTTACTTCCAGTTTGATGAACTTTTGACTTATAAGGATCGAAGTCGACAGATTTTGCGTCAACATATCCTCCCAGTACGGGTCTACTTGACGGATCTTGTCAACCAAACATTATACACACTTCAAGGCAATGCTGCCCGCTTTCTTTATAAGGTAAGTTGTCTGATTCTCTCTTCATTCCAGGGATCATAGTAATAAATCTTTTTAGAAATCAAATACCATACGTAATACACGGTTGGACAATTCATGATTGAATAGGCAGAAAATTTCCCGCAGTCACGGTAGACTGATTGCCAACTAAGGCTATAGGACCCAGTCTGTCCTGCTATTTAACCCATAGTTGGGGGGAGAAGAGATGGATTCATAACTTTTGCGCATAAGTGAATGCAACGAAGCCGAGTTGAATTCGAACTCGGCTCTCTGATTTGTAATTCCGAGCCACACTTACATTTATTTGTTTTTTTTTTTTTTAAGCAAATCACCCCAAGTAAGGCAGGAGTGCCACTAGCTCTCAAGGGGTTAAAGAGAGTGGGAGTAAGTAAAGAGGAGTGTTTGGGAAAAGGATAAAGAGAAGGACAGGGATCAAGGTCAAGGCATCAGTAGATGTCGATTGACATTACACTTAAATATTTGGAGATTATAGCTATCAGGGAAGCAAGTGATAGGAAGGAATTTCCACTGACGAGAGGTGCGAGATAAGAAGCTGATGGAGTAGAAGAGATGGTTACATTTAGCCGTTTCGACAATGAAAGGGTGAGATCGAGATGCCAACCTAATAGCACGCTTAAATTCATGCAGTTTGGGAACTAGCTCGTCGGTGCAGTTGCCATGAAAATAATTCTAGAAAAGACAGAGGGAAGCCACAGCACGTCTGTGAGAAAGTGACTGTCGACGGGATGCCAGATCAGGACCAGCCACCGTCTCTAGATTTTGTCTAGGACCTCGAGGTGAACAGCGGGAGCACCTGACCATATATGACAGCAGTATTCCATACAAGGACGAATGGTTGATTTGAAGGATGGACTTAGAAACAAGAAATTACGCCTTGACTTCTCAGTGATTAATGATGAATAAGTCACACCGTCTCAAAACTAATAACTTAAAGCTTCCTCCTTATCCTGTATATGCTTGTAAAATCTTTCAAAAGGACAAACAAAAATTCAGTTCAATATTTTTCCAAAGAATAAAGAACAATTCAGTTTGTTGATTTAAAATCTTAATTTACCTTTTTTTACATTCGAACTAATTTCATCTTTGTTGTCCTATCCGATTTCATTTCATTTCTTTTTGCTTATGTTTTTTTGTCACTTTTGATAAAGTATCACATATTATGAGGACGAAACGCGTCAAACGATTTTTCCCACTTTGTCATTAATTTTCCTAACGTTGTTCTGGTATATAATAATTTATATGTCATTTTCTTACAATTAACTTTTCATATGATGTTATAAATATTTTCACTGTCAGAATCGACTGCATGATTTTAAGCGTGCTACTTTATTTGTAACTAGGTCTTCCCGTTTTACTGTTGAACTACCGAGATGCAACCGTATGTTCTATTCTAACAGTTTTTTTACCCACAATTCTCGTCCGTGAAACTTCCTTCTGATTTTTTTCTACTCTGTCACCTACAATTTTCTAAAATTGCAAAGCCAATTGCCATCTTTTTTCTTCCTGAAACCGGTTCTTTCTTGTCCTTTCTCCTCACTTGTTTTCACTAAAGTCTTCACATTCTCTTTCACTCCCTCTAATCCCCATGCGTCCTAGTGAAATTACCGTCTTGCTTGGAGTAAAATGATTAAAAAAATTGGTATCATTGTGTTTCTTATTTTCTAATTCCGGAGATAGTATTGGTAACACACACACACACACACACACACACACACACACACACACACACATATATATATATATATGTAAGCAAATATATGGATATAGATCCGACAGTATGAAGAAAAATACAGAAAAAACAAACAAAAATCTTAATATGCAATTATGCTGTATTAATGTTAATATAAAGTCGACGTCGGACGTTTCGGTCTATTTAAGACCATCTTCATGGACATTTTCATTTAAACATAATTAACATTAGAACATATAAAAATTTAACACAAAAGACGATGGACATAAGAGCACAACTAATCCAAACAGATAACTGAAATTTTTATATAAGATCAGCGTTCCGTTTAAATATGATCACGTCGTCGTCACGTGGGCGATGTTGTGAAAACGTATTCGAAGATGATTTCCAAATATTAAAATATTAAAAAAGTCGATTGAACTATTTTATATAAACAGTTCAAGAAATCCCTTCCGTTGATATAGGAATACGTAGAGATCAATAGGTTCTTATATCTTCATACACGCTTGAAGTCCTTCGCGTTACAAAGCAAATCAAAAATGATTTCAAAAACGATAGAACCATCGTTTTTGAAATCATGTTCTAATGTTAATTATGTTTAAATGAAAATGTCCATGAAGATGGTCTTAAATAGACCGAAACGTCCGACGTCGACTTTATATTAACATTAATACAGCATAATTGCATATTAAGATTTTTGTTTGTTTTTCTGTATTTTCACACACACACACACACACACATATATATATATATATATATATATATATATATATATATATATGTGTGTGTGTGTGTGTGTGTGTCTTTGTGTGTGTAAAATGTCTATATATATATATATATATGTCTCTGTGTGTGTAATATATATATATATATATATAATTATAATTAATTGATTTAAAAAATATGGTTATTTTCGCTACACAGTTCCAACCATGTTTCAAAAATAGAAGCTAAAAACCCTAATTTTATTTTTGCAAATAAATTAAAAGCATTAGTTCTATTTCATCTTCAAGCGAATTTTGGAGTAACTTTTAAAATTTACCGGGTTTTAAATACACAGCTAAATCACGTTTCCATGGTTACAATATATTCTACTCAAATTGAACACGGGGTGTCTAGATTTTTCCTTATGACAGTATCATTGTATCAGTTATTAGCTACATTTTTGGTAAGGGGTGAGGATGTATTTTACACTGAAACCTGACGTCCAGTTGAATGGATGTCGTCTGAATTTAAAAAAAAAAAAAAAAAAAAAAATTGTTAACGGTAAAAATTTTCAACGTCATCTTTTTTAAAATTAAAAGATTTTTTTTTACAATACTTTTTATTTAACTACGATTTGAAATATTTTCCTTTTTAATTTTTATTTTACTATATTCTTTTTTAAGAACAGTTAAATGTACCATTATATTATGTAGGATTATTTTAACATTAAGTTTAAGTATGTATATGAGGTTACATGAAATTTTTTTTTTTTTTTTTTTTTTTATATAATGGTTACTTAATTTCACTGATTCATTTTCTTTTATATAAAAACCTAAAAATATTTCACATGTAATACTGAGGACATGGGTCATTCAAAAACTTACATGTTAACATATTAATTTTATTTTACTATAGGTGTTATTTTTGGATTCTTTTTAATGCGTGTAGTATTATTTAAAAGAAATTTGAGTTATTTAAATAAAAAAAAATCAAAAAAAAAAAAAATGTAACCTCATATACATAAAAAAAAAAAAAAATGTAACCTCATATACTTAAACTTAATGTTAAAATAATCCTACATAATATAATGGATTCTAATACATTTAACTGTTCTTAAAAAAGAATATAGTAAAATAAAAATTAAAAGGAAAATATTTCAAATCGTAGTTAAATAAAAGTATTGTAAAAAAAAAAAATCTTTAATTTTAAAAGATGACGTTGAAAATTTTTTTTACCGTTAACAATTTTTTTTTTTTTTTTTTTTTTTTTAAATTCAGACGACATCCATTCAACCGACGTCAGGTTTCAGTGTAAAATACATCCTCACCCCTTACCAAAATGTAGCTAATAACTGATACAATGATACTGTCATAAGGAAAATCTAGACACCCCGTGTTCAATTTGAGTAGAATATTCTGTAACCATGGAAACGTGATTTTAGCTGTGTATTTAAAACCCGGTAAATTTTAAAAGTTACTCCAAAATTCGCTTGAAGATGAAATAGAACTAATGCTTTTAATTTATTTGCAAAAAAATAAAATTAGGGGTTTTTAGCTTCTATTTTTGAAACATGGTTGGAACTGTGTAGCGAAAATAACCATATTTTAAATCAATTAATTTATAATATTAATGCTCTGTAAATTTACATTGAGCACTATTTTGTAAAAATAAAATATCTATAAGAACACCGGATTTTATATCTTACTGTTCTTTCTTTTTATTTATATACATATATATATATATATATATATATATATATATATATATATATATATGCAATTTATATATATATTATTTATATATTATATATGCGCGGTACTTATTGGAAAGCATCCAATATCAGTGATAGAACTAACATTTTTAGTTGGATTGACGTGAGTTTTTGACCCTGGGTTTCACGCTCTTTGCGATCGTCAGACAAACTGTTTGTAATTGATCGTGAAACCCAGGGTCACAAACTCACATAAATCCAACTAAATATATATATATATATATATATATGTGTGTGTGTGTGTGTGTGTGTGTGTGTGTGTGTGTGTGTGTGTGTGTGTATGTGTGTGTGTGTTTGTTTGTGTGTGCATGTGTGTGTGTTTGTTTCATTGAATAATATAGACATTATTTATATACTGATCTTTTACAGTTGTGCAATCAGTTTCCTGATGTTAAGATTAAATTCATCAAGCAATGCGCCGTAGTTTTTTTTTTTTTTTTTACCCAAGTACTTTCGACTTTTCTATGATCATCTTCAGCGGTAAATTACAAAGATAAACTTATTGTAACTGCAATAAAATCTGCATTCCGTTATGATAATGATTTTTTAAAACCGCGCGAACGCGCTTTGTCATAATCCATAAATACAGCTGGAAAGGATCAGTATAGAAATAAGTAGACATAATATGTCTATATTATTCAATGAAACATGTTTCAATGAAGATATGCTGTCTAAATATATAAATGGATTCGATTTTCATGTATTTTTGCGATTCTGGATAAGTTCTGTTCGTCTGATAAATTTTCATTTGCTACATGAAATTAGATTTGACAATTTGTTTTAATTTGTTTTGTGCGTATAATTGGATTTATTATTTTTTCCTATTTTATAAATCTTGTCTGTGATATCTTGTCTGTGAATAGTTTGCTAGTTAAAATGCTTGTTAATCAGAATAATGTATTTTTTAATTTTGATTTTTTACAGAAAAATAAACTGATGTTCAAATTCCGAGGATCGAGTAAGCGGACTAACTTAATTGATGTTGGCCGTGACATCATGGCGTCGAACGGAATCATACATATCGTAACAAAATTGATGACTCATGAACCAAATATTCCAGGAGACCCAACTGTAAGTTTTGCCTTTTTATTTTCGCTTGATGGTGAGATTTGGCGGTTCGTTTGTTCTTTTGTTTGCAAGTATCGTTTAATATAGTGATCGGCAAACATTTGGCACGGGGTTGAAACCAGTCCTAATTTGATATTTCATCCGGCCATATGGAATATGGGATTATTCTTAAATAATATTTCTATATTATTTAAGAATAATCCCATATTTTATTATCCTATATAAATTAAGAAATATATTCTGTTTATATTTCAGGATCTTCCATCAGACCCACAATTACTAGGGATCGATCTGCAGTCCAATTTTGACGAAGGCAAACACAAAATTTTGAATCATAATTTAGCATAATATCTCAGATAAAAAGAGTTTCACGATTCACATTCATTTGCCACGTTACTTCAAGAAGTGAGCGATCATGGCTTTCTACAGTTTCCTTTCCCTTTATCTATGTGGCAATAATTCCTACATCCGTTTACAAAAATTTTTATTCTTTCATGTAGTGTTGTAAGCTAGGAAAGGTTACTGAATAGAATAATCAAACGAAGTTTGGTAATTATGGTCTTATGTAAACACTCCCTCCTTTTTGAATACGTGTTAAACTTCAGACTTCATGTTATGACTGCAGTGGTTCATATATAGGTACTCCATTTTGTAGCTGAAAAAAAAAAAACCCAAAAAACAGCATAGCATGATGAAAAAGGCCCCAAACATTTTCGTCAAAATGTTTATGTTATCCCTAACAGGAAAGTATTTTTTATTATTCCATTAAATTTTTTAATCATTTCTAGCACGTTCGAAATTTTGGTTAAAAATCTTGTTTTTTTTTTTTTTGTTTATTTTTTCCGTTAGCGGTCGACGTAATATTTACGATTAGTGTTTTAGAGCCATTTTTTCAGGTGAAAAATACATTGATTTGGAAATCCTGACAAAAAGCAAATAATTGTCGGATTTTAATGAAATTTTCACGACTGATTCACAAATGAATGAAATTATTTTAAAAATGTCTTTTCGAAAATCTCGGTAAAAATTTTTTTTTTACAGATTTGACCTCCCCACTTACTTAATTTCAGGAAATATCGAGAAATTATATTTCAATCTCAAAATTTGTTTTATTAGTTAAAAACAGGACTTCTTTGGAGAATGTAAATCATCAATTTTTTTCAAACTACTGCACATTTCCCGAAAATCTGCTCCGAATCGTAAAATAAAAATGCAATAAAACTATGACATTATTTAATTAGAAAAGCATTTAATTGCTTTTATAAATAAGATTTATTAAGGACACTATTTTATTAACAACAAAATTTCGATGATTAATGAATTTTTACTAGAATTATTTTCATTTTTTTATTTTAATTATATTAATTTATAATATATAAATCTTCTAAAATTCTGCTTCACTTTCAACCGGTTAGGTGATATTGTTATTAAGTGAAAACTATATTTACTAATTAAAAATTGAAAAGCTTAATACAATGTATTTTGCACCACGATTTTAAAAATATTTTTATATTTTTTTATGTTCATGAAATATTACGTAACATGCCTCAGTTTGAAAGTATGGCCGACCATACACGACATAATCAGAAAATAAGAGCGATAACTATAATAAATATATAAATAATATTTTCCAACATTTTAAAGATCACTGAGTACTTAAAAATTATGTAAAAAATGTGCTCACCCCTCATTTTTTAAAATTATTTTTTAACAGATAAAGTCTCCATAGAACAACAATAAAGATGTTGACACATTTTATCATCGCTTGTTAAGTGATATACGAGTGACAAGCGACGGTGATAAGCGCCTAATCACCGCTACCGTTTGTCTTAAAAAATCTATTACTCTGTTATTTTAAACTTAAAGTAAATAAGTTTTTCTTCAAATCAGATTAATTATACTTTAAATCAGATAATATTTCTCAAATAAAATTTCAGAAAAGTATATTTTATTTTTTGGAAGATTTTTAAAACAGATAATTAACTTTTGTTTACAAATGTATCAAAAATAGCCGACGTAAAAAGTTGAGATTCTAATCGATATAACTTCCATTTGAAAATAGTAAATTTAATCATTTAGCTTTCAATTAAAGCTAAAATGAAAGCTTCAGGAATGCTTTATCATATATAAAAATTCATTTTAAACCAAGGGATCGAAACTGGGTGGAGATATCTATTCAAATATATTAAACTCTTTATGTTTGCAGAGTTAAATAAAGGAGTGAAAATTAACTTAATTACAATTCCTAGATGCAAATTGGTTTAACTTTTTTCTTTACTTGCAGAAGAACGTCACCCAGTTTATAGCAGACATTCAATTGAACAAATTTCGATCGATATTAACGGTAGGTGGAAACAAATTAATGTTATATAAATATAAATGTTATAATGTTTTAATGAACAATAAGAACGCAATAATAAAACTCTCATACGTCAAAATGATTGCTTATTCGCTACTGGAATCCGTCAATTAATATCAGCGTAAGGGTGTGTGACTTTGGTGGGAGCTGGTTGCTTCTCCAAATCTTGATCTTCTCGCGAGAAATTTTGAGAGTCTTAGTATTTTCGCTTTCGGGTGGAGTTCATATATATCCTGCAGTGGTTGCACCACACATATACTTCCTAAAGATGTTTGCTCATTGGCCCCTTTTATTTCTGTCGCTATTTTTCTTTGGTTTAATTCCTCATCCCCTCTCTCGCTAGGTGGTCAGTGACGTCAGTTCTCTGGTGGGTGCGGGGCGCCTTTCGTTTCAGGTGTGTTTTTCGTATTTGTTGTTGTGTCTGAATGAGTGCATGTTTGAGTGAGTGATTGAATGAATGAATATTTTATATTATTAAAATCCCGTATTGATTTCGTCCAGTTAAATGATATTTCTGCCACATTTAGGGACTATGGAAGTTTTTATTACTAACATTATTTTGTTTAGTTTCTTGTAAATAGTTTCGTCCATCTTTGTAAATAATCATTGGGGCAAAATTTTAAATTTGTTGTTTTATTTCCCTTCCCCTACAGACAATAAATTGTACATATCGAGTCTAGTTAGAACTTTCACAGAGGCAATGAGGTATTATGGTGGATGTAGTAAGAAAGGTAAGTAAGAATGTGTTGTTTTAGTGTAAGGAATATTGTTGTCTGTTTGGGTCAGTGTTTGTGGCTAGCTAAGTTTAAAGTTAAGACAGATGAAGACCATCCCTTTCCCCCTATCCCCTCCTTTGGCCTTGTGCCACATTTTGTATGATTTATACAAATAAATATCGTAACTCAACTGGGTCGACCACCTTTTTACATGTCAGGTGTAGTCACCCACTAACATAACTAGATTCTCTTATTCTCTGGTGTGACACTGAATAGACAAAGTCTACTTTAACATTACTTAGGGTAAGCAATGTACATATTGGGGTCACCCCCTATCAACTTCTCTTAGGAGAAACGATCCTTATTGACATTACGTTCATTTCAAAGCATTTGGTATTTCTTGATGTGATTTGAACACTACACACATACACAGGCTTTACGGCCGCATCACGTTGAAACAGCAGTTCCGCCCTATCAACGTCGAGCCTGGTCAGTACCTAAATGGGTGACCGCTTGAAATACCAGGTGCCGTAAGATTGAGTGTGCACGTGATTTAATGGATAATGGCTCGGAATTGTTAGTCAGAGAGCCGAGTTCGAATTCAATTTGGATTATTTATATTCACTTACTCGTAAATATCCTAGGGAAATGTATGACTCCACCTTTACCGCTATCCCAGCTAAGACTTGAATCACTAAAACCATTGTTATCTTCAAAAATTAAAAAAATTAAAATTCCGTACAAAATATTTAGATTGTGGAATAGAGGTTGATATACTTCTAAACAAAAAGACAAATGTATGTATATGTTTGTTTTTTTTTTGTTTATTAACCTTCCGTTAGTACGACGGGGTATTGTCAAGAGCATTCGAAGTGTGAAGTTTTCAAACACACCATTTAAAATATCATATATATATATATATATATATATATATATATATATATATATGTGAAGATATATGGAAAATAGGAAGGAACTTTCTGAATAATAATAATCTATTAAATAATAGACACGAGTTAACGGTTTTTTGTAGGCATCATCAGATTTTTGGTTTGAAATAAAAAAAATTATATAACTTGTTTAACAAATAACCCAATCATCAGATTCATAGTAGAAATTATTAACTACAAACTTGCATACAACATAACACCCTTCATAATCCATAGCCCAAATTAGTAGTTTAAACACCTTACATAAAAGATAACCCTTTATGAAGTCGTCAAAAAACAAACGTTACGAAAGTCTTTCTTTTTATATGCACAATTCCCTTTCATAATAATAAAATAAAATAAATAAATAAATCTCCATAGACAAGCCAACTTGACGAAAGCTTAATACATCTTCGTTTCATTTTTGACACCCTCACCTTCCCCCGACTTGACACCTTGAAAGTATCTATATACCGCTACTTATCATTAACACCCTACACTCGCCTACCCATTTTAGACAATTCGCCCTAGCTGTTACCATGGTGATTTTGATTTCAATTTTTAAAACAAGTAAATTTCAGATATACGTTATTCCAACAAAATTTCGCTTGAAGATGGAACGGAGCCCTTTTAATTTCAACTCAATTTAATTTAAAGGATTATATTGAAGTTTTCGGCTCTTGTTTTGAAACATGAGACCTCTTATGTAGCGATTTGGAATCATATTTTAAATAAATAATTATATATATATATATATATATATATATATATATATATATATATATATATATAATTTTCCGGCGTCAAGGACGTATTTTTCTTCTTGAAATAAGTCTAGAAAATTTGCCGTGCTAATTGCATATTTACCTTGAGCTCCTTGATAAAATCCAAAGAATCAGCAATATTATCGGTCCTGATCTATCTGATCGGTTTCAGTCACTTCCCTACCGCCATAAGGTTGCCTCTCTGTGTCTTTTCTATAAATAATGCCTTGGTTATTGTTCGGATGAGCTCTTCACTATGGTACCTAGATTTCTTTTTTGTTTTGGCGCCGAGATCCCATCAATTTACAGTTGAGCTGGCTGGATGATGTAGATGAAGTTCAATGCTAATAGTTTCTTTTCTCGCTTGTGGAACTCCCTTCCGACTCAATGCTTTCCAGCCAACTTTAATCTGCAAAAATTTCAATGCAATGTCAGTCGCTATCTACTGTCCTCCTGATTTCCACTCTTTATTAATGTTTCTGTTCCTAATTCTCCTACGCCCTGTAACCCCTTGTGCTTTAGTGGCTTTATTGCCTTGCATGGGGTGATAACGATTAAAAACAAGGTCACCTATTTCATTCTGGGTTTTTATAAGATAATTCCAAATAAAAACAAAAGTTTCATTTTCAAAAATGGAATTGAAAGGGAAATATTAAAAAAACGAATTTGTAAGTTTCAAAGATTCAAAATGTTTCATTTTACTTTCACGATGATTTTTATTTATAAAAAAAAACAATTTATGATCGATGTTAATTCTTTTCTACTATTTTTGTTTCACATTCCAAGCAATGTGCAACAAGGTTACAGTGTTCTTTGTATATTTCTAACACAATTATTTGAGTCAACTGAAATGAAAAAAAAATAAAATACAAGTCTGGGAAAAATCATCAAACCAACATCTTACTCCTAGTTATTGTTTCTAAGGCAGCGAACTTGTTGCAATTTGACAGGAAGAAAAGGTGTGGATTCTTTGACTTACCAATTGTTGTGGATAGCCTGACATTCTTTGTGGATTTTAATGTTTTCTTTCTTTCATTTGTTTTCTTCTTTCCTTTGCAGTTAGCCGAGCAAGAAGAAGTATTTAATAAAGAAAACATTACAGTTTTTGTGCCGATTAATTTTCGTGACTTGCCTGCCAAAATTTTAACGTATCTGACATCTCCATCTGTGAGTAAGAACACCATTCATAATTTTTAATCATTTATATTTTTAAAATATACATATGGGTGTGTGCGCATGTCGATTCTGACAAAAGGTGAATACATCTTGTAGCAAGTTGTAATAGTAGAAATATCATTTAATATTATTCTTAAAATCGTTTTTTCTTCGTTTTTGAGGCTCAGATAGCATAAACATGAAAGAGTTAATAACAGATATCATTTGAAATTTCAATTTATTGTAATAATAGGCAAGACATTAACGTGAAAATGAACTAATAATTCTTAAAAACAACAAAAAAACGAGATTTACTTAGACGATGAGGAAAACTTTTCAAACATTTCTCTGGCTTTTTTTTTTCAGAAAATTAAGACAGATTCCGAATACGACATACACATCTGACACACTTAAATTTACTAACAAAATGAAACTCCTCCATCATGCAACAGATGTCATGTAACTCTCACAGTTGAACATATACTCATAAGTTGCCGTCATCTCAGTCAAACCCGAAAAAAATATTATCAAGCCAATAATACAAAAAGTACTCTTTCAAAAAGAACTCTTTCAAAACACAAAATCAAACAATATCCTTAACTTCCAAAAGAAAATAAAAATTAATACCAAAATATGAAACTATAATACCTCCCAAAAAACTACATAAAACCTCTAATATATTTTGAAAACTGTAAAAAATGTAAAAGGATCCTTCAGACTTCATAAAAGATCGCCATTAAAAATAACAATGGAAACTCTAATAACCAACTGATATCAGAAATTGAATAGAAGTTCTATAAGGAACCAGCATCTCTAATAACTGATTAAAAAGAAGAAAAACACTTTCACCAACTAACCTATACGCAAAAAATATATATAGTCATATTGTATGCTATATTTATAGGTAAAATATATAGGACATAAATGAATGGAATCATCCGTTTATATTAATTAGCAGAGTTAAGCATTAGGTCAGTTGCTAAGTATACCTTTGTGTAGTAAACCTTCTATTTCATTACTTACCTACGAGTTTGTCTTCCTTATTTATTTCTCTCTGTCATCTCGAAAACACGAGATACAACAATATCAGGGATAGATCACGTGTAAATATAAGAATGGACAAAGAGGTCAATATCGAATGACGACAATCTGTTTCCTACGTTAACACAATTGTCAGGATTGCCTGAACATTGCATTCAACCCTGAAACAGTTTCGTAACTCAGTGACTCAATGCTGACCTCAGTGTCAACTCATATATATATATATATATATATATATATATATATATATATATATATAGCTAAGTAAATGAAATAACTAGATATTAGCAACCGTAAATGCGCGTGCTGGCGTGCATACACAGGTAAGCAAATAAATAATTACCAAATTTTGCCAACAGGTGTAGACATAATAGTGCTCGATGTGGTTAGACAGAGCAAGAAATATATATTAATAAATACACGTATACCTAAGTTTGGTTACACAAATCGTCTGGCACGAGATATAGCTTATTGTTTATTTAAAAAAATCAATACAGATGCCCATTTATATATGAGATGAGCATCTGTATATTTTATATATATATATATTAATTTAAAGAAAATCAGACCACTTTGAGGTTCGATAGTTATAATTTATTTCACCAGGGACTTTCTTTGGATCATCAGACCTCACTTTCAAGGATGAATATATATATATATATATATATATATATATATATATATAGTTAGTTAGTTAGGTAGGTAGGTAGGTAAATGAAATAACTATATATTAGCAATCGCAAACTGTATATTAATAAATATACATATACCTATGTTTGGTGTGCGACTTAAGTTTCGTTGCTTACCCAACTTGTCGGACACAAGAGGAAAGTAATTTGCATGAACTGTCCTGTTTCTAATTAAATATCAATAATTTTTTTTAAATGCCTATTCTTTTATTTCAGGGCAAAGGAGCCTTAATCGGTCTACTTAAGAACTACGTGTTCGACTCCCGGGTAAGTAAATAGTTTTTCACTTTTAATTATTTTTTTTAGATATTGCTGAACTAGCTAGATGCAACCGTTACTCTAACAGTTTTTCTCGCACTTCCTGCCTGTTGAACTACTTCTGATTTTTGGCTTCCCTGATAACAACAATCATCAAAAATGTAAATGCAACGTCAATTGTCATCTTCTGTTTTGTTCCTTTTTTGCCCTTTCCTCAATACTCCCGATTTTGAATCTTCTCCTTCACTTTCACTCCCTGTAACCCCTGCATTCTAGTGACACTCTGCTTGGGCTGAAATGATTTTTTTTAAATTCCCCAGTGAAAGCCCCCAAATGCCAGTGTCGCATGTGAGTTGACTGATTGATACGAGAATAACACAATAAAGAATCAATTTCATTATCCGATAAAATACGGTACCTATCAATATCAGTAGCGCGAACCACTGCTCTGTGGAACCGGCTCCCAAGAAGATATTTTCTCCATCACTACAATCTTAACCTGTTCAAGTCTAGGGTTAACCGTTATCTCATTATATAAACTTCCTCTTAACGTAACCCTCTACCACTAGTGGCCACCGGCTTTGTACAAGGTGAACATTACTGTAAAAAAAAAAGGTTGGAAAAAGAAATAGATTCCTCTTTTACTATATTCCATAATGTATCTTGGCCAGGTGAAGATCATAGCGCCAAATGGAAGCAAAACATATAATCTAGTCACTTGATTTAGGTGTACGTAAAAATGTTGGTTTTAGTTGTAAAAATACTTAAAGCTACCATCAATTATCAACAGAATATTTTATTCGATGTCTGTTGCTGTAATAAATTGAGAATCATAGCAAATTCTAAGTTCCATTTTGACAGTCCTGACAATTCCACAGACTATTTCGATAAATCACACTCACACAAAGACTAAAAATGTCGATATTTTGAGAAAATAGCAAGAGAAAATAACAATTGCTTTATCACATAAGACACGTCACCAAGCTATGGCTATTAAAAGTCCTTGATATTTGCTCATTGGTCTCGTGTCACAAAGACCACACATAAAATAAAACTAAAATGTTTTCCATAGTTAAAAAAAAAATGACAGCAACAGCTGTCACGCATATTCTAAATGTTCATCCATTGGCTCAACTTGAAAAAATAGTGTCGACTAGAGGCTTAGCAAGATGGGGGTAAGGCGGGCAGTCCCCGCCCCTAACACCTTGGGCAGATGTGCAAGGGTGAAAATTTTCGTCAGGTGAGACAAGTTCATATTCATATTCAGCGCAATGTAGCCAAGAATAACAGTTTTGTAAAATAATAAATAAAATTGTTTCTTAAGTAAATCTATAACATCGAGTATTTTCCTGCCTGTTTCCTAAACCATGGACATTACCACAAATGAATGGTTTTCCAAGTGAATTCCAGAACTTTAAAGTAGAGATTTTTACTAATTTACTGTAGCTATTACATTGAAAAATAACATTAAGGCATGAATTGTAAAATGATTACTTAGTATTGAAGTGTAATTGAATTAGTATCTAATTGAATTAGTACATTTTTTTTTTTTTTTTGCCATTCAAAGAGTAATAAGAGACAAAACATATAGTAAAACATTTCAGGGATAACACAAGTAGGACACCAAAATCGTATTTGCCCCCGGGCGTGAGAACCCTTGTTACGCCACTGGCACATTTCCCTTTTTTCTTTTATTTTTACTAATGTTTACTCAACAAAAAGCCCAAGAGCTACTCAAGGTAGAGATTTACTGTGTGGAGTTGTATTAGCGTAATAAAAGGGCAAGAAAAGAAGTTCTTGGGGGCTACGTAGAAAAATCAACAGATAATTCCAGACTTGGAAGAGGTCAAGATTTAATTAGTGAATAAAATTCAGAGTTCAGGCGGAGACGTTAGAAGTATAAAGTTGAAGTAGAGTTTAGAAGGAACCGGAAACCCAATCCTAAACAGGAAACAAGGGATAAGCCATGTTCAAAGTCCGAAGAGAAGTATAAATAGTTAAGCCTGTCTACTCCTATCTAATGTATTAAGACTATTAAAATTTTAAACAATTTTACGTGTTAAATTCTGTCATAAACGTCTCAGTATGCTTTTTCCAGACTTACCGCATCTAACATAAACTCGACGAACCGAGTTCAAATTCCCGACTAGTCTATTATGTTCACTTTCGAATAAATGCCTTTGGGAATCTGTACTCTGTCTTTTCTCCTCTCAGCAAAGGGATAACTATTCGGGTTGACTGGACTCTTTAGTCTTGCGTGGCTACTATGAGAAAGATAGTTATGAATACAAAACCGTGTAGAAAGCAATAGGAAAACACTCTACTAGCTTTCCGAATAATGCCTGAAAATTCACTGATAATAAAGATAAGAAATTTATAAATGAGATCGAGTAATTTTTCTGTCTGTTTTCTAAATCATGGACATTAGCACATCGTTCTGGGTATGACGATAAACTACATCCGGCAGCAAGAGTTTGGGCGGGTGAGAAGCGTGGAACCAACTCTTAATTGCTGTTGATCCTAGGTCCATCCCGACTTGGGATGGTAGCACCTGTTAGGGTCCGAGCTATGGGCAAATAGTTGAACCACAAACTGGGGTTAAAACGACTTTAGCAACGAGCAATCCTGGGCCGTTACTAGCCTACTTCTCCCGATCTCCGACTGCCACGACTGCTTGTTGTCCGTTTTTACGGCTGTCTGTCGGAATATTGATATCTAATCTAATCTGACCGTCTAAATCTGTTAAAAAACTGTATAGTACTTCTTTTTTTTACTTTAGAATCTTCCTAAGTATCTTTCTGTGGAGATAATTGTGTTCTTGTACACTCAACATAAACACACTTATGTTGGGGATTAACACAATCCAGATGCTTTTATTACTTTTCTAGCATAATTTATAAGTACACACACATTCTGAGCAGATAGCTTAGTGTAAACAAACTACTGAACTTTAATTTCTCAAGAACTAAGAAATTCGGAAAAAACGTTAATCATGACTTCTTCTTATCAGCAGGAATTGGATAATAGTGGAAACCTTGGTTTTTGCTCAATTTTACTGAATCTTGTCTAGTTAATCCTGGGTTCGATTCTCTTTGGAACCGTTCATAAATTCATTTTATTGCTTTAAAACATAATTTTTAACATTTTCTATTTTAATTTTCGTTTCAACTATTCAACTTACCTGAGAATTTTAATAATTATTATCCAATGAGTAATCCCACCAAATCACCATCCTGTAATTTCATGCGGGTAAACGTTTAAACAGGGCAAATGCGCTGTTACAATTATACTAATAGTTTGTTTTTTTAATTTTTAATTCAAATTTCGGAATAAAAGCAAAATTAAACACAAGTTGTACACATATCACAAGAGGCAAACAAAGGACACACAAGGCGAAAAATGCCCAAACAACAAGCGCTAAATATTGAGAATTTGCCTAGAAATTACTTTTTTTGTATGGAGTCAGCGTAGTACTTGGCGAATGTAAAATCAAGTTTCGCTCTTTAGAAATGTTCTGGATTTTTTCAAAACTCTTTTTCTTCTAATCCGTTTTTGGCTGAAACCACAGATATAAAATCCTCGGATATGAAGGACTGACTGTTTTTCTTTTAACTGACTTTAGAAGCTAAGTTGCAATGTTTTTTTCCATAAAATCTTTGAAACTCGTCTCACCCATTTTTATTAACTTCTATCGCAACAATAATAATCGTAAGGATAAATGCAAGTCTTGTTCATATGATAAATAATTATGTTGTCCTTTTTTCAGATGACGATAACTGACCTTATTGACAAGAAACATATAAAGTCGATCACCGGAACATCTTTCCCTTTGAAAATCGCCAATAACGTAAGAGTTTAACTTTTGTTATATCTTTGTTTGCTTTGTGAGGCTTTAATGACTGTGTTTTTCAAATCGTCGTCGTCGTCTGAAGTGCCATGCATGATTCACCCATAGGAGAATAGTCAGAAATAGGAGAGTTCCACGGTGCCATGCTGTGTTCCAGAATTGTCTAAGTTAAAGAGAAAGAGCAAAGATGGTTCGTTGTCCTCCTCTGGTCTTTGAATCACGGAAACATCCTTCCAGACAAAGATATTCAAGTTCTTGTTTTTGAATTATGTGGCCCAATAATCTTTTCTGTCAGCACTCAATGGTTTAGACCAGAATGCGTTCTTGTTGAACTTGCTGAAGAACTGAATCTTTAGCATTCGCCGTTTGTATCATATTTCTGCGACTTGGTGTGTCCGTTTTGTTTTTGGCCTCGGAACCATATAGCAAAATTGACCTCAAGCACGTTTTTAAGAGTCGATGTTTCAGATTTAGCGAAAGACTTTATCAGTTTTTCGAAACCGATTGATTCCATCTTCTGCTAAGCAAATTGGTCAGCGGATTTCTTTTTCACAGCTACCATCTGCTGTTACTAAGAAACCTAGATAAATGAAGCTGTCCACTTGATCAATTTCCTGATTATCGCAAGTAAAATGGCATTTGAATCAGGAACTGTTTGTGGTTTTATTTGGGTTGATTTCTAAACCCTGTTTTACGCTAACTGCTCTTAGGTCGTGGAGATTCTGGAGACATTCTTCTGGGTTGTATAGTCGTATTATTCAAAACACGGCCGTTGATAGCAATTCCTTTAGGACACTCTTCCAGTTCACGGCCAATCAATTCACCATAGAGATTAAAAGATCAGCAGAGGCTGGACAACTTTGGCGGGCGCAACGTTTTATCTTCTGCCAATTAGAAAGGCGGTCATTCTGTTTGACAGCGGCTTCTTGTTGATAGTAGATATCGTTGAGTATACGTTTGTCAGTATGGATTGTCTCCAACATCTAAAAGAGGTTTGTGTGTCTTACTCTGTCGAAAGCTGTCTTGTAATCAATGAAGTATATATAGACGTTCTGCTGGTATCAGATGTTACGCTCACTGATCATTCTAAGCACAAATATGACATTCCTCTTCCCTTCTGTCGGGAAGGAAGCCAAATTGCACGTTTGGTATTTTTTAAGGATGTCATTCATGAGACTTATACGAGGGTAAGTCAAAAATTATTCGCACTTTCGCCATAACATGGGCTCAGAATAACCTAGACAAAAGTGCAGATCATTTTTGACTTTCCCCTCGTAGTTCGGTAATCTGAACACCTGAATGTCCGGGGTTTATTTGGAAGGGCGGCAAAAAATGATTTCATCACTTCCTTTGGATTTGATCCACTTTCATAGATCTTTGAGATGAGACCACGAAGGTTTTCAACTCTTACCTCTTCTAGGCTTCCCACATTTCTGTTTTTATTTCATCCGGACCAGCAGACTTTCTTGTCTTTATTTTCTTCAAAGCATGTCGAACAAAAATTGCCACATGGAATATCAGAACACTTCATCAATAAGTTAGTTAGTCAGTTAAGTGCTACATGTGATACAATTTTGGGCGATCATGTATCTTTCGATAAATGACTGACGAGGCAGAATATTTTTCCCGCAGTAAATTGTCATTTTCTTTCTGCAGTAGGCTAGTTGCCAACCAAGGCTAAAGAACCCAGTCTGTCCTGCTATTCATGCCATAGCTGGGAGTAGAAGAGATGGATTCATACCTTTCCCAAGGGTATTTGTGCGCAAGTGAAGCTAATAAACTCGTCTGGGTTTCGAACTCGGCTCTCATTCTGAGCCCATCACAACGCATATCATCAACAAGGCAAACTCGATAAAGTGATTCAGGAAATGGATTGGTTGAATATTGATTGCCTGGACCTCTCCGAAGTATGTTGGAAAGATACTGGCAAATTCAAAATGGACAACAAAAGATATATCTGTTCTGGAGGCAATAAGCTTCAACGTGGAGTAGGAGTCATCCTCAACAAGTAATATTCGCATTCTGTCATGGCTTTCTGGCCCAAATCCGATTGCGTTCTACTCAGTCAGTTATGTACCATGCGTGATACACGTTTAGGCGATCTTTCGATACATGACTGACGAGGCAGATTTTTTCCTTAAGTAGGTTGCCATATCCTTCTGTGCTAGCTGGGGGGAGAAGAATAGGATTTATACCTTTCCCGAGTGAGTGTAATGGATACGACTAGAATTCGAACTCGGCTATCCATTACACCACCGTCTCCTATTCTACTCTAAAAGTGAATCTCATTGATTCTCGGGACTTATGACTCGAAATACAGCGTTTTAGAAGAATTCTAGTGACCTCATGATGAAGAAATGCGGGTCACATAAAATTGTTTTAGTCATGGGGGATATGAACTCAAAAGTTGGCTGTGGAAGATCTCAGAAAACTGTTAGGCCTTTTGGGCTTGGCAAAAGAAATGAAAGGAGCGAAAGACCTGTTAACAGGTTCTCAGAAAACAACATGTCTATCGTGAACACATGGTTTGGTGTACATCTTCAGCGCAGATGCATCTGGATTAGTCCTGATGATCGAGCCTGAAATCAAATTGATTTCATTACGGTCATTAAACGTTTCCGCAATGTAGTGCGGACGTAGAAAGTGCCACAATAAAACAACATTAAGAGGATCAACAAACCAAGTATCAAAGCTAAATTCCCTCCAGAAACACCTCGCATTTTTTCAACAAAAAGTCAAAGATCACCTCTAGCTCTAGACAAGAATTGGAAATCATCTTAAGGGAGCTATACTGTCATCAGTATAGTTGTGTTTCCAAAAACAAATGGCAAGACGACGATTCCACTGGATGATTTTTTTTTTATCCCGTGTGCACCATATGTACTGTAACCACAGTAGAAGTGGCGTTTCTTGGGCAAGATAGCCTGATGGAATTCAACCCTGTCCAGGATGGTTTTGAATTCAGAGATTTTCCTTCTCCTAGACCAGTTGCCATCCAAGGTTATAAAACCCGGTCTGTCCTGCTATTTACCCATAGCTGGGGGAGAAGAAGAGGATTCATAACTTTCCCAAGAGTATTAGCATGTAAGTGAATGTAATGGATTCAACTGGAATTCGAACTCGGCACTCCGATTCCTCAATCCGAGCCGCTATCTATTACGCCTCCTTACACTAGATGATATAAGCAATTAAATGAAAGGAAAAGGTTAGCCAAGAAAAAGGATAACGATCCATACAACACCCTAAACAAATAAATCAAAAAAGAAATGTGCTGGGGTGAAAGAATACTAGCTTGAAAGGAAATGTCGTGAAGATGAAAATCTCAAAGATTATAGTTCTAAGATGTTCGGATTAATGTTAGAGAAAAATTCGAATCCTCTACTCAGTTACACGCTAGCCTCGAATGGCAAGATTCTAACAGACCCGGCAGATATCGTGAATCTTTAGCATGAATACATTAAGAAACTGTTGCATGATAAAAGACAGAGTAACGAAATCTAACCTTTATCGTAATTGTCGGGTCCCACGATTACCAAAGACGGAAGTCCGACATACCTTGAATAAAATGAAGATAGGAAAGTCTGCTGGCCCGTACGAAGTTTTTCGAATAACTCATACTTGTGAAGAAGGGCTAATAATGTCAATTTAAAGTAGATCATCCCTCTTTTTCTTTTGTTGTTCCTTCTTTGTTTCTGTCCTTCCTTCCTTCCTTCCTTCCTATCTATCTATCTATCTATCTATCTATCTATCTATCTATCTATCTATCTATCTATCTATCTATCTATCTCAGTTTGTTCGTTATTGTCATGTAGTATATAAGCGAATGGAATCGCCCGTTTATATAAATAAGCGAAGTTGAGGTGAGCTAGAATTAGGTCAATTGCTAAGTGTACCTTCGTGTAGTAAGCCTTCTATTTCATTACTTACCTACAAGTCCGTGTAAATCTCTCTCTCTCTCTCTCTCTCTCTCTCTCTCTCTCTCTGTTTTTTTTTCTTGGATTACACATTCTGATACTTACCTGGCCCAGGGATCTGTTCCTGTGCTGGTGATATGACGGCTACGACTATCTTGGACCGGCTATGACAAGCCAAGACCAGTCATAACTAGCTTAGACCAGCTCTGACCAGCTTGGACAAGTTATGACCAGCTAAGACGATCTTGGACCAGCGGCCCGAGTGAAAACACTTCGGTCCCCACGTTAAAAACTAACAGGTGTCACAACCTGACTCAGTGGAGGTCAAGTAAATCTTATCTGGCACAAGGATCCGTATCTGTGCTGGTGGTATCAAGGCTACGACTAACTTGAACCGGCTATGACAAGCCAAGACCATATGACTAGCTTAGACCAGTTCTGAACAGCTTGGTTGTGTCACAACCTGACTTTTTGCAGTGGGGTGGGGGTGTCAAGTAAATCTCCTTACCTACGAGTTTGTCTTCCTTATTTATTTATTTCTGTTATCTCGAAAACACGAGATACAACAATTGTCTATCTCACTCAGTTTCTTAAACAGTTTTCTCTATCTTTCTCTATCTATATCAGTCTGCTAACATTATCTATCTATCTATCTAACTATCTATCTATCTATCTATCTATCTATCTCAGTTTCTTTGTTATCTATGTTACCTAAACCCTTTTCTCTATATCTATCCACTTATCTCCATTTTTCTCAGTCTGTTCCATTGTCTTTATCTTTTCCTATTTATCTATCTCAGTCTGTTAAGATCTATCTCAATTTTTAACTAGCAATTAATTATCTATCTATCTATCTATCTATCTATCTATCTATCTATCTATCTATCTTCGTAATGTTCTTTTTATGCTTTCATTATTTATGTTTTCAAACTTTTATTTTTGTCCGATTTTTTTTTTCAGGGACAAATATTTTTCGGCAGCAACGCTTTTTTGACACAATCCGATATTCCCACGAAGAATGCAATTGTCCACCTCGTCAGTGGTGTCCTTTTTCCCGGAGATATCAATGATATATTACCCGGAAAATGTGATCACATCAGACATGCCATGGTACAGGTAAGAGAATAATCAGGTCATTGCATGCACCTTTCTGCTTATTTTACTATGTTAATTACTTGAATTTTATAAAAAGTGGCGAGTGAAGCTTGCCTGGTATAGAATAGAACTATTGTACAGGGTGCCCCCCCACCAAAAAATAAAATAATTGACATCATTTAAAATAAGTTTCATGAGCAATAAAAAATTGAATTACCCATATTCGAGCACGATATTCAAAGAGATGTAGATTTTATAACCTGTTTCACAAAGCTTCACAAATGTTCAATATGCGTACCACCTGTGACACGACACATGTGAAGTCGGCAGTCCAGCTCCTGCTAAACACGCTGTAGCATGTCTTGCGTAACATTCTCCAGCGCTTCCTCTCGGCTTGTAGAAAGAGCTGGATATATATCTGTCCTTTCACATGCATAGTTGCATATTAAGTTCTCTTATTTCATATTTTCACTCATTTATTCTTGTATCTAACAAGAACTTAGTAAATATATCTAATGTTATCCTGATTACATATTTTTGGAAAATTTTAAAAAGCAAGGTAATAAATCCATTAAGATGGAAGAGGTTACTGTGTGTGAGAGAATATGAGAAAAATAAAACATTATTAAGGAGACAGAACAATAAAAGAACAGGAATTTTTGTAGGATATTTATGTTAAGCACAATCGACAAAATCATAATTGTATCCTATTTAATTCCAGACGCTACTATACTGGTTAGAACTTTGAAGACCCGAACTGAGTGGGTGTGGTTTGAAGCCAGAAAGTGTGGAATTCTGATAGTGATCGATTGTCTTTGTTTAAGTTTTGATATAAAACCAAAAACGCGCGAAACCTCAAAATTCGGCAGTAGTGAAGTGAAGAGCTCTGGAACCTTCTTATACCAGAATCTTTTGTGTGTCCGTGTTTTCAGGAGAGACAAGCCACCATGCGAAGAAGATGGGTAACTGACTGACCTGTTAATATCCATTTTCTTTATCTGCTTCTCTCTCTCTCCAAGAACCGATTCCTACTATGTCCTCCACCACTTCGCAAATAAAACGAGTAAAAAGAAACAAAAAGTTGCCAGTCACTGAATCTGTTGATGCAGCATTGGGGTCCCTACTGAGGAATTACTACTGAGGATAGGCCACTAGAATCTAGAGACGGCACTCAACACAACACCTTATTCCACATTCTTTTTATCCATTGCCGCTCTCCATTGGCCTGATAGATGCGAGTATTGCTATTTTACTATGAAATGGATTGATAAGTAAAGAGAAAACGCTTGTCAGAAATTAATGCCAGTGTTACTCACAGAGTAGGGTTATTATATATATAATGCAATGTTGCTAATGTTTTATTTTAAAAATGCATTGTAATTGAATTTGCTTTATTAAAACAAAGATTAAATGGATTGTCAGGGGTTAAAAAATTAATGAAAAGCTTTCTGTCAGAATAGAACTATTGTACAGGGTGCCCCCCCCCACACCAAAAAATAAAATAATTGACATCATTTAGAATGTGAATATCTGAGTAACTACATCCACCAGGCAAACAAAATTAAATAAGTTTCGTGAGCAATAAAAAATTGAATTACCCATATTCGAGCACGATATTCAAAGAGATGTAGATTTTATAACCTGTTTCACAAAGCTTCACAAATGTTCAATATGCGTACCACCTGTGACACGACACATGTGAAGTCGGCAGTCCAGCTCCTGCTAAACACGCTGTAGCATGTCTTGCGTAACATTCTCCAGCGCTTCCTCTCGGCTTGTAGAAAGAGCTGGATATATATCTGTCCTTTCACATAGACCCATAGAAAAAAATCATAAGATGTCAAGTCAGGTGAATGTGGTGGCCATTGCAACTGCACATTGTCGTTATCACTGGCTCACCCGATCCATCTTCCGAGTAGATTCTCACTGAGATAAGTCCGCACAGTCAACTTAGTTTTTACACGTTTTGTTAACATTTCAGATCATTTGAACGAGAATTGGTAAAATTGACTATAAAATCCTGTAAAATTTTGGGGGATACCCTCTATATATGCTAACTTATTTATGCACTGAAACTCGAACTTTTTTTTTCTTTTTGCTCTTTCTAGGGTGAATGCGCCCCCTGTACCAGCAGCCTTCCTTGCAAACTGGAAACTGACAAACCCACGGTAATTAAGTACATCATGTCTCTTTGAAAAATAAATTATTACGTGGATATTATTAACTTTGCAACTTTCCATTTGTTTGGCATATTTTGTGTAAGTCAGATACGAAATCATTCAAACGGCATCACTGATACCACAGGATTGTTAATAGGATTGGATAAAAAGATCGGAACACAATGCATCATATTAGAGAGTCACTAGAAAAATCTTTTGGCTTATTTGGGAAATATCTTAGAATAACCCAGGTCAGTGCATACGGATAGAAAATGAATTGAACAAGTACTTAAAAATATAAAGAGGCGTAAGACAATGATGTACCCTCTCACCGGATATATTTTTTACCTCTATAGCGTGGTGATCCCAAGAGAACTAGGAGTCCTGGCAGGATTCATAATTGGCGGACACTATCTTAACATAATAACAATATAAGATACGCAGAATTCATTTGTTGATGGCAGACGCATGAGAATACTGCAGGAACTTCTAGATAATATTTAGTAAAGGAAAACGGAAAGAAAGGACTAACTATCAAGTGTAAAATGACAAAGAAAACAGAATGTGTGATCGTTAGCAAGACGGACAGTCAAAGATGCGAGCTACGAAATGAAGGAGTCAAAATCGAGCAAGTAGAGGAACTTAATTCTTGGGAAATGTTACAACGAACAATGCGGCACAGAACTTCTATTTGAATAATAAAAGCTAAACAAAGTATTAAGAAACGGGAAAATTTCGTTAGAAACAAAGAAGAGAAACGCTATGCAGTATAAATCCTCCGATATGTCAGAGAATGCTGGACAAGTTTCTTAGATGAAGTGGAAGCTTGTTGCAACAGAAATGTAGTTCTACAGAAAGATACTGAGAATATTCTTAATTAATCCACTTTCCAGGTTTGTAAAAACTTCACCAGAATCCTATCAGCTATATATTTCAGGAATCGATACGAATTGGCATCAACTTGGTGCTGTCGGAAAGAAGCCACATTTTTTTACTAATCGCCTTAATTTTCTTTCTTTTAAACTGGTTGTCAACCAATGCAGTATTTTTTTGTATTTTATCCACAGTTGGTATCGTTACGAAGAGATAGATTCATGCCTTCTCAGAGAATATGTATCTTCAAGAGCTGTCAGTGTCAGGATTTGAAATTGACTCGTCGATTTCATTTTCTGTGCTGTTAACCTTTCTGATACACGCATCTCCATATAAACTGCAAATAACGAAAAGGGACATTTTTTTTTTACCCACGACCAAGATGATTGTAAGAAAAAGGTCACTAATATACTGGATCGATTCATTCTAGAGACAATACTATCAAACACGAATTATGGAACTGTATCATTTTGATTTATACAGGGGAAATTTTTTTTGCTTGATTTTTAAAGTAATTTTCACTCTGTACAATGCCCAGAGGCCACTCGATGTTAATATTAACAGAGGAGACAGAAGATAACGATTAACATCGCATTTAAATTTTTGAAAATCAAAGTAGACTGCATAGCGAGAAGCCGTAAGAGGTTTGCACAAGCGAGAAGTGCAATAGAAAAAACTGTTAGAATAGAACTTACGATTACATCTAGCCATTTCAACTGTAAACTAATGAGTCTTAGCACCCAATCTAGTACTGCGCTTAAATTCATACTTGGAAAGTAACTGAAGCCGAGATGGCAGATCAGGACCGATAACATTACAGTTTCTTTGGATTTTGTAAAGAATGTTTAAATGAATAATACATTTGTCATATTTCTCAAACCCGAAACCATCTCTTATTGGGACCTTGTGATAATGAGTAGTTTTTTTTTTTACTGAAAACCATCTTGGTTATGTACTGCCTGCAAATCATTTGGAGATGTTCATCAGCACCTCTTATATATATATATATTTTTTTTTTTTTTAAGCATTTCACCCCAAGCAAGGCGGGGAGCCACTAGGACGCAAGGGGTTACAGAAAATAGGAAGATCAAATAGGAGTGGTAGAAGAAAGGATGAGGGTAGTAGATAGATTAAGGCAACTGGAGATGTCGATTGACATTACACTTGAATAGCTGGAGATTATAACTCTCAGGGAAACAGGAGAAGGGAAGAGAGTTCCACAGGCGAGAGGTGCGAGACATGAAGCTATTAGAGTAGAAGAGACGGCTACATTTATGAGTTTCGACAGTGAAGGGGTGAGAGCGGGATGCCAGCCTCGTAGGGCGCTTGAACTCATGAAGTCTGGGAACCAGCGAATGCAGCTCCTCGGAGCAATTGCCATGAAAGTATTTGTAGAACAGACAGAGGGAGGCGATGGTGCGTCTGTGAGAAAGTGACTGTAGACGAGACGCCAGGGCAGGGCCAACCATATTGCATATCCGCTTCTGGAGCCTATCAAGAACCCCGAGGCAAACAGAAGGGGCGCCAGACCATATATGGCAGCAATACTCCATGCAAGGGCGAATTGTGGATTTGTATATCTGGAGGATCGACTCAGGGGAGAAAAACTTCCTAGCACGGCTCAGGGAGCCAACTTTCCTCGCAGTGGACAAGGCAATTGACTCGATGTATTTATTCCATCTCAGGTCAGCAGTCAACGTGAGACCGAGAAGCCGCAGAGAGTTGCTCTCGGGAAGTTGAGCGTCAGACATTATAATGGAGGGAAGGGAAGGCTCTCTGTGGTGATTAATAGAGAGCAGTTTTGTCTTCGAAGCGTTGAAGTTGACCAGCCAAATCATGCCCCAGTTCACAATCGATTGGAGGTATGCTCCCTGCGGCTACACAGTCTTCATTGCGGTGTAGTTTTCTTTTCTTTTCTTAGTAGGGAAAGATTTGAGTAACATCCCAGTATATAAACTAGAATCATTTGTGTATCCCATGAAGTTGAATGAATTTTATCGTATGTATTAATTGAGCCAGTAGATAAACGATCGTTTTTCTGCCACCATTTTGTTCTGTAAAAAGATATCTTTTTCTTTTCTTAATGATTATACGCATGAAAAAGGATATAGAATACATCAACCAAAAGTTTTAGTAAAGACGGAGTTTAATAATCTGAATGAAATTGGAATTATTGGTGATGTTTGATAATTGTGATTCTTTGGTTAAAATGAGCTTTATCATTAATTGTATCGTATGTTCACGATCGACTGATGAGGATTGTCATCAATTATGTTGAAGTTCACTAACTTTTGATGATTTAAAATCTTTCTTGGCTGAATTAGGATTATTCTAAACTAAAGTTAATGAATAAGATGTGTAAAATATAAATGAAAGAGGAGGTGGTAGGAAATAAACATTATGAGGATAAGGCGGATAGATAACGACTGACCCTGGACTTGAAGAAGTTAAGATTTTAGTGTAGAGGGTTTACTGTTAAAATAGTTATGGTGAATGAGTTGCGCGATATGAATGAAAGAGGAGGTGGTAGGAAATAAACTTTATGAGGATAAGGAGGATAGATAACGATTGGCCATTATTTTCAATAGGTTAAGATTATAGTATTCAGGTAAGCATCTACGTGGGAGACTTCCGCAAAGTAGCTGTTCTTGAGGAAAATCTGTCTATGCAGTTGGAATACGCTGGATAACGACTGACCCTGGACTTGAAGAAGTTAAGATTTTAGTGTAGAGGGTTTACTGTTAAAATAGTTATGGTGAATGAGTTGCGCGATATGAATGAAAGAGGAGGTGGTAGGAAATAAACTTTATGAGGATAAGGAGGATAGATAACGATTGGCCATTATTTTCAATAGGTTAAGATTATAGTATTCAGGTAAGCATCTACGTGGGAGACTTCCGCAAAGTAGCTGTTCTTGAGGAAAATCTGTCTATTCAGTTGGAATACGCTGGAAATTTGGATGGTTGCGAATTGCGTGTCCTAGCTGCAAATATCTGAATTTGCGGAGCTAAAGAATAAAGCGCTAATCTGAACATTTGCTATGTAAATAACGATAAAGCAGTGGTAGACTTGCGACTTTTCATCCGCAAGAAAGAATTTGCAGTTTGAAGAAGTGGTCAACACTCTCCCATAAAACCGCGTAAACGAATTTGAACGGTAAAGTGAAGCCCTATCAGAGATGCTGTTTGGAGATGCTGTTTGGATTTAGCTTCGCTTCAGGTCAGATATGGGAGCAGTACTTCATTTTAGATCTAATCTCATTCATGGAAAGCAGTCAGATATCTGCATATTTCCTTACCACTGTGCGAGGTAAGTTTTTGAAACAAAAAGTTTTACAAAAATCTTTTTAAGTTTCTCGATATTCCCATTTTTTCTTTCTTTCAGAAAACGGTATATACTAGCTGCACCTATGACTTAAAGAATGTTGACGGATATATAAAAGAACAAGGTTGCCGGAGACTTTGTCAAAGAACCTACACGGTAAGTATTTCATGGTAGTAATAATAATAATAATAATAATGACAATGATGATGATGATGATGATGATGATGATGATGATAAAATAATAATAATACAATTCTGATCTTTCCTTAATTCCTTATTTAACGCGTACGTTATGCCCTGCCAATTCCTCATAAATAAATGACTATACCGTTTTGATCACAAGGAAAAACGGGAAAGATATACCAGAGATGCTGTTTGGTTTTAGCGAGAAAAGGAAAAACAAAAACAAAAAAACAAACAAACAAATAAACAAAGGGAGAGAGAGAGAGAGGTCTGAAGAGGCCATGGCATTCTCATGTGTTTAAGGTCTGCTTCAGCGAAATGAAAAGCTTCTTCATCTTCTTCTTCTTCTTCTTCTTCTTCTTATTATTATTATTATTATTATTATTATTATTTCTATATCCTTTCCTAATTTTATAAGCTTTCTTACATTACAAAGTTGATTACGAACAAAAGTATAACGCCACAAAATGTCACAGTTCATAATTTGTGTCGAATTGGAATTAATGTTGGGTTAACTTTATTTTGTTGTCTTGAAAAGAAAAAAAGATTATTGCTTTTATCAAAACCTGTAACCATATCACGCACATTTGGCTGTTATGTATACCCGTATCAGATTCTGTATAAACCTGTTTGTTTTTAAGCTATCTTTATCCGAATGTGACACACTTGATCCATTTCTTCCCTCGTGAGCCAACCATTAAAACCAACAGAAATAGTTATATATTGTTTTTGTACAAGAAGAGCAAACTTGTGAGGTTCTATCAGGAGTAACATGCTCATTTGTTTTGGACCAGAAAATAAGTCGATTTTACGAAAGTGATTTTCTCACCAAGTCTTCATAAAATCCAATTTAATGAAGGAATTAAAATTCCAATCACCTGAAGAAGGCCTGAGCGTACAACGTCCGAAACGTCGTGAATGTGACAATAAAGATGAGGACAACAGTCCGAATAATGTAAATTAATGAAGAAGATTTAAGAAGATTTGTTGTTTAGCTTTTCATTCTTGATGAGATATTAATTACCTTCTGTCAAGAATCCTGTTATTTGTGATGCAAGTTTAATGGGTTATTTTTACCTTTCTCAGCTAGATTGAAGTCAGATGAATTTTTTGGCTACCTGTCAAAAACATCTTCTCAAAAAGTTTGATTCCACAAGGCAACTTGCTTGTGGATTCTAATGTGACGCGTTTAATGTGTTTCTTCCCTAGTGAATCAGCCATCAAACTCTGCAGAAAGAGTTTTATATTGGTTTGTGCACAGCCCATATAAATAAATACAAAGATCAGCCATAAAGAGTAAATTTATGAGGTTCTATCAGGAGTTTGGATCTGGAAAAAATAAATTGATTTTATGAGACTCTCTTTACAAGCCTACTTTTTAAATGTTACTATTTATCCTTTGCTTTGAAATTGTTCAATAGAGATATGAATACTGATTCTATGACAATGTGACTTTTTCCATGTTTTTTTTTTCTGAAAAGGTTTTTTATTGTTAAAAATACCTACTTCTTAAAAAGTAGTGTAACTAGTTATGGTTAAATGTAATTGACAGTTTCCAATAAACAAAAGAAAATAACAGGGCAAAAATTAATAAGTAAACAATATATATATATATATATATATATATATATATGTGTGTGTGTGTGTGTGTGTGTGTGTGTGTGTGTGTGTGCGTGCGTGTGTGTGTATGTGTGTGTGAAAATATATAGAAAATAGGAAAGAACTCGTTAGGTAAATAATCCAAAGTTCTTTAGTATTTTTGTTATTATTTTTAAAAAACAGTGCACGATACAAAAATAGAGCCTAAATATAATTATTTATTTAAAAATATGATTTCTTCGCTATATAAGAGTTTTCATGTTTCAAAACAAGAGCCGAAAACTTCAATATAATTATTTGAATTAAATTGAATTAAAGTACCAAGCTCTGTTCCATCTTCAAGCGAAACAAAACAAAAAACAAAAACACAAAACCCTTTCAGGAAAGAAAATAAAATAAAAAAAAAAAATAAATCTCCATAGACACTTAACCAGACTAGACGATGTCATCTTCCGCTTTGAATTTAGACACCCCAACCTTACCCTGACTTGACCTCTTTGAATGTAACGGAGATATTGATACAAATTTTAACCCTTATGCCCCCCTTTTTTTAAAATAATTACCGTTACCATAGTAATTTTAACGCGTAAATTTCAAGAATTAGTTATTCCAAAAATTTCACTTGAAGATGGAACAGAGCTTGGTACTTTAATTCAATTTTGTTCAAATAATTATATTGAAGTTTTCGGCTCTTGTTTTGTAACATGAGAACTCTTATGTAGCGATGGAATCATATTTTTAAATTAATAATTAATTATATATATATATATATATGCAAGACAAAAGTATGCAAAGCAATAGTAATGAAGCAAAAAGTTCACAAAGTAAGAATGGTGTTAACACACAAAAGAGGATTAAGACAAGTGGTCATACAGTTCTGACTTCAAGACAGCAAAGAACAAAAATATGGCGTATGTAACCAAGTAGTGGCAAATTTTATTGGCTAGGAAGAAATCCCAGCATGCGTCTGTAAAATGTGTATATAAATCTGAGGAGGGTGGATGCTGTTACAGTCATTCCTACAGTAATTCGAAGCAACATGCTCTCCAAATTTCTATTGTCTTAAAAACATTTCTAAATAAATGATTTTGAGATTTTCCTGAGAGAAATGACATTATTTCTATTTCTTTTGTGCTTGGTTACCTGTGCCATTTTACTTTCTGCTACCTCATAAGTAGACTTCAAGCATTCACTAAAGCCTTTTTACTCTCAGCTATTTCATAAATAGACCTCAAAAATTCTCCCGAAGAAGGTTGTTGAATTGTCAAATCCAAACTGAATTATATAAAAGGTATGTATGTAGAGGGTGCGTAAGGTGTTTGACGACACATTGACGACCGTAAGAAGAATAACCACATCTTACAAACAACTAAATTTATTGATACAAAACTTGTTACACAGATGCAGTAATGGTTGGATTACACGTTTATTTGATGTAACCGCCATCAGTCGCAAAAACAAAAAAAGCAGATCGTTTTTATGAAACTCATATCTGCTTTTTTCTTGAAATAGTTCAAAGCACATCCCAAGTTTTTGAAACAGGAGTAGAGGTTTATCTCTTTTTTCCTGTTTTAGGATTGGGTTTCCGGTTTCTTTCTAAAATCTACTTTAACTCTATACTTCAAGCGTCCTCGCTTGAACTCTGTGATTTAATATACTAATTACTTTATTCTCTTCTCAATAGGAGTAGATAGGTTCGCCTATCATTCGATTCACATTTGAAGCGTAGAGATTTATATTTTGTTCTCTGTTTAGGATTGGATTTCCGGTTCCTTCTAACGTCTTCTCGTTCTCTGTCATCTCCGGCATTATCGCCTTTCTTGGAGTGAATTGATTAAAAAAATAATTATTCTATGACATTTTCCATATCTCTGTTATCTTAAAAACTAATTTTGAACTAAGAAATTAAATGAATTTGAGATTTTCCTGGGGGTGGGGAGTGGATAATTTGTACTGTCACTTAAGGAACGTATGTGATCATATGAGCTTCCATATCTTGGTTAGACATAAAAATAATATTTTTTTTATTATGAACCAAATTATTTAGATTGTTAATAACGAAACTAGTATCCTATTATTTATTATTTCATGAAAAGTACTGAGTGTTGATAGTAGATACAGAAAGTAGGCTACAAGCATTCCTATAAAGGATTGTAAATGAAAGCGAGAAGAAAGGACGAATCATCAATTGTAAGAAGACAGAATTTATGGTTGTCACCGAAAGCGACAGTCTAAGATACGAACTACGATTTGGAGACACTAAAGTCAAGCAAGTACAAAAATTTAAATATCTAGGAAATGTTTTAATAAAAAAAAGGAAAACGTGGCACTGAAATCCGAAGACGCATTGGAATAGCCAAAATAACTTCCAAAAGGTAAGCAAAGTATTAAGAAACAGGAAAATTTCGTTTGAAACAAAGAGAAGAGCACTCAACTGTTATCTAATATCAGTCCTCCTATATGGCAGCGAATGCTGGACAATCTCCTCACAGATGAAGAAGACATTCGAGGTCAAAGGACGTGCTTGTAGCGTGATGACTAATGGCATGCAAAGTGGAATCGAGGATCTGAGTTCAAATTTCGGCCTAGTCTGTTGCGCTTACTCGTAGACTACACTGAGGAGCATGTGTCCACAGCTCTCGGAACGCTAAGCGTTACTTCTTCAGGACGCGTGCGATCGTGACTCTCCATAACTTCCTATCTTTTACAGTATTTAGCAGGTAGGTTCCTTATGGGACTGAATTGTCAGGCCCATGGCCAATCGGTTTTGAATTTGTAGTCCTTTTAGAATGGTTGCCAACTAAATGTAAAGAGCGTGTCTTGATTTACTATTTAACTCACAGCATTGCTTAACCTATACCTGAGAGTCCGTTGCATTCATTTTGGTATTAATCCTCTTGAGAATGACATGAATCCATTACTTGGAACTCCAACTATAGGTTGAATAGAAAGTTAGTTTGGGCTCCCCTAACTCTGAATCCAAAACCGTAGAAAAGACAACAGGTATCTACTCCACTACCTTTTCCAAAGCCATGGCAATTCACAGAAAATAAAGAAAAGTAACCTATGGAAAAGGCAACGGGGAACCAATCCAACATCTTTTCCAAGGAATCATGGCAAGAAGGCGAAAACTGACATCAGTAGCAGAATTGTCTTTAATATATTTTATATACACTTGTTAAAAAAAGCTGACTTTTTGATCTTTGATTGTCAAAGAAGTCGGTTTTATTCAGAATCAGCATATGTCTAGTGAGCTTTACGTTGATCGTTCCAGTTGTGTATGTATAGTTGGCCACTCGTATTCGAGGATACCTGTCTTACTAGGGCGGCTAGCCAATCCCTATTGCAGACGCTTGCTCAGGCGCATTCGTGTTTATTCAACACCCATAGAGCCCACCTATGGTTTATACTGCAACTATACTGAGCAGACCTTAATTACATTTTCTTGAAAAGAACGTGATATCTAGCGTGATCAACAATTTTAACAAGGCCAGCATACTCAAGCCCTCGGCCATGATGACTTGTGGCTTAATGCTAGCACAGCTATCGACGGAAGCCAAGAGTTCCGTCTACGCAATTTCACTGACAAGACTTGGGTCAACTCGTGGTATGGTTTTCAGGTACTTTCCAAAGGTGCCGCATACTGGGATGGACTCCTCCAATCCGATTACATCAGGAAGTCTCCTTCCTGACAACTCGACTATGGTGAGATTCGAACCCGGGTCTCATTGTCAGAATGTTTCCAACTGTAATGAATGCGATAAAAAAAAAACGTAAAAAAAAAGGATTTCTCACAGCTTCAGGGTACGTGCGACCATGACTCTCCATAATTTCCTATCTTTTGCTTGCTCTAAGCAATGTTTATCCCTTGACTATACCTCCTAGTCCCCGCTCATTAAGAAAATTACAAACTGTTTCATTACACCCATCTTGCCGTCAATATATGCTGCGAGTGTCAAATTCTCCAAGTGATTTTTATGCCCTATTTGCATTGAAACGTGCAAAGATATTCACAGCATCCTTCTGTGAAAGTATATCACTGTTGCTTCTATTCTTCTTTTCATCTGTGAGGAAATTGTTCAACATTCACTGCCGTATCGGAGTATTGATATTACATAGTATTTCAATACTCTTTTATTCGTTTCTAACGAAATATTCCCACTTAATACTTTGCTTGGCTTTTGGAAGGCATCTTTCGCTATTCCAATACGTCTTCCAATTTTTGTGTCACATTTTTCGTTATCTGTTAAAACACTTCGCAGATTTTTTAAATTCCTCTACTCTACTCTACTTGTTTTTGACGTCTTCAGTTCGTAGCTCATATCTTTTGATGTCTCTCTTCCTGACGACTATACATTCTCACTTTTTACTATTGATGATTAGTACTTTCTTCTCCTGCTTTCTTATTGCTTCTCAAAATACTTCGTTCTAATAAACAATTTAGAATTGTACAATTGCTTATTTTCATATAGGTTTTTTTTCGCCTTTTTAATGGTTTTGAAATTGTTATTTTTAATCATCAGGATGCCCAGTGTTGTCCAGGATTCTATGGTCCCGAATGCGCACCGTGTCCGGGTAATTACAGTAACCCTTGCTTCGGAAATGGAAAGGTGAGCTTGTCAGAAACTTATAGATTTCACTTTAAGAAGATGTTATTAACATAGAAATTATTGTAAAAACAATCTTGTCATTTTTCGAAATAAGGAACTGTCATTGTTATCCATAGACGATCTGAGTATATCAAATACAATCACATATACAAACATTCCCACATATCTGTGCATAAAAATGTATCTATCAAATCTATTACATATCACACAATGTGACTTTATAAATTCATTAGTCATATTCTTAACGTCATTTATTTGCGAGAATGAGATATCTCGTTATTGTGGTAACATGAGGAAGCAAAATCATGGTAAATTGTATGTTAATTTCATGCAAATTAATTATATTCTTGTGTGTATTTTGTGTGTGTATTTTTTAATTGTCTTATGGTACATTTGATAAAAGGGAGAATTACTCCGTAGTATTACAAGCTATATCACAGAGAGAAGTTACACACGTGTTGCCCGTCCAAGGTTTGCGGTGAAGAGATTGAATTTAAAGCCTTTTGGTGGGATATTCGTATTTCCGACTTGAACAGTTTTTGTTGCATGCTGGGAGTATTTTTATTATTTTTAATTTTTTATTTATTTTATACAATGTTTTCATGTTATTGCTTTATTTTATTTTATTTATAATTTTCATTATTATTTTATATTTTATTTTTATTTATCTATAATAATAATAATAATAATAATAATAATAATATTCCTACAAAGCCACCCCTGGTAATTTTTAAATTGGCCACAAAAGTAGTTGTTTTATACTTTAAATAAGAAAAAAATTATAAATGGTTAAAAAAGGAGATATGGTTTTTTAATTACAATTTTATGACAAACAGAAAAGATGCAGAGTCTGTCTATATTTCTGAGATGAGGTATTATGTACATTATTTACATTATTCGGACTATTGTCCTCATCTTTGTCGCTATATTTATTACAACGTTTCGGCCGTTGTACGCTCCGGCCGAAACGTTGTAATAAATATGGCGACAAAGATGAGGACAATAGTCCGAATAATGTAAATAATGTGAGAAAAGGTGCATTTTTTGATTACATTTTGCTCTCGTCAAAATATCCTCTTCTCGCTTTGATTACCGCAGCACATATATTTGGCATTTGTTGCAATGGTTTCTCAAAGCATAAGTTTGATAATTGTTTCTATTCTTTTTTCAATGTTTCTAAAAGTTGTTGCTCATTTTTTGTTTTTTTTTACTCTTCTGTCAAGTTTATTCCATTTCAAATCTGGGGGTCGCTTCAAAATTTTGAACTGTAGTGTATGTTTAAGAGGGGGGAGATATAAAAATGTGAGCGTCGATTACAATTATGTACTTTTTTTAAAAATTAAATTCGACTTATTTAAATCGAAATTATGATCAAACTTATTACGGCGAGCGACTTATGCATCGAATTTGTTGTTTTGTAAAAGATCTTTTCTTTGTTCATATAATCTTTTATTTAAATGTTCCGAGGTTTCTCCTTTGTATTTCTTGTGACAATCATCACAGATTATAGAGTAAATTCCTGATTCAAGTTTTAGGCTATTATTATTTTTTTGTATTAATTAAGTATCTTATTGCCTCAGAAGTTGTTATAATACATAGTTTAGATAATTTTTTCAATTACATTTGTGATAGTGTCGGTACAATTCGTTTCGTTAAATTTGCTTGATTGATTTATTCTTTATTTGACGAGCCTTATATTTCGAGTTGAATATGAAATAATCTAAGTACAGGAGGGAGCTTAAAAGTATGTTCAATGTATTACTACACATCATATAAATAATGAGAGCTACAAATTCTGAATTACTCTTAAATAGACTCCGATAATTATTCCGGATTTTATTTAACTTTTATGGTGAGAATAGAACTGAATAAATACTGAACTGAAATTTAAATTTGTGAAATGAAACCAGGCGAAAAATGTAATTTGTACATCTTAAAGTAATTACAATTAATTAAAATTAAAAATTAAGCAGAATCCCCTTATTATTGAATAGCAATCGTTTTGGTGAGAGAGGTGTTTGATTTGTACTTAAATTAGTAACTGATCTCGGAAATAACATTAAATTTATTGATAAATGGAGCAAGAATTGGTTTGTTAATTTTAATGCTTGCAAAACGAAACTTCTCTCTATGAAACATCTTAAAGAACCTCTTTTCCTTCTATGGCCGATGCTAACCTCTAGGAGAGCAATTCACTGGTCCTTGTCGGTCTCATGTTTTCCATTGACATAAAATGGAATGACTATATCGAATCATTTGCTGAGTCAGCTGCTAGAAAATTCGTTTCATTATGTCGTCCTAGATAGGTTTTCTCGCCAGAATATGTCTTGCCGTGACGTAAACCCAAACTTTATCAGATTAAAATACTGCTGAAATCTTTCAGTTTAAGGCTCACTCTGATCTTTGTTTTAATTTACAAATATAAATTCTGAAACTATGCTTACGTCACTTATAATTGCATACTATTACATTGCTTACGTCACTTATAATTGCATACTATTACATTCCTTACGTCACTTATAAATGCATACTATTACATTCCTTACGTCACTTATAAATGCATACTATTACATTCCTTACCTCACTTATAATTGCATACTATTACATTGATTACGTCACTTATAATCGCATACAATTACAAACTGGGAAAAAGGACAACATCAGTAGTACTCAGTTATCAATGATGTAAGTAAAGTTTCAAACTTGACATTTGTAAATAAAAACAAAGTACAGATGATTCTTTATGGAGTCAGGGATCGATTTAAATTGTAAGGATACAGAAGGCGCGTATCTCCCTTTGATGGAGATACGTCACATTGGTCATGTGACAGCCACTTAATGACGTCACTCAATACACTGACGAAAGTGCCAGTCAATTTCAGTTCGTTTACAGCAACCAAACGTTAAGGTTGCTTATTTTTATCACGGTACCACCCACCCGATAACCCAGACAATGGCTAAATCTGCTTCCCCAACAGCTTACAAGTCCATGGCGTCGTTTCCCGTCGGGAATATATCTTTTTCCCAGGTATAAGATGAAACCCCAAATCGAAGTCCTCAATTTGGAAAAATCCAAGACTCGCTGTTTCCCCTTCGTGGAATATGTCCTCGATTGGAACATAGATGAAATGGTCCTGTTTGAATTTGGTGTCGTAAAAATGGTTTTTCAAAAGTATCTCCATATTATATGTAAGATACTTACTTTTTTGTTTCTCATTGCATTCTGCTTAACCGCGTAAATAGATGTAATATATTATTCTCTGCATGGGACACGTGTATATATATATATATATATATATATATACATATATATATATATATATATATAGTTTTGTGGTTCTCTTAGTAGTATAAAAGTCTCTCTGAGAACAAAACATGTTTTTCATTCTTTTTCCTTTCAGCCATTCCGTTCTGTCCGTGAAATATCGGTGTTATTATATCATGGATATAATAATGCCTATAATGGGAGAAATACAAATGGGAAAATAGATTTTCTTCCAAGCGCTGCTGTTACAAAGACTTTCTTACAAATGTTGCGGTTAGTGGAAGGTTCTAATTAATGGCAATACTTCACGAACATTCCAGTTATTTTAAACAATTCTATGAGTGTTTCTGTTCTCAGTCAACACTGGGTATTTCGCAACTAAAATATAAATTGTAATGAAAATTTACTGAAATGTAGTTTATATGACAAAAAACTTTTGGTGTTTTGTTGATCGATTATTCTAAACAATCGGGGCTGTAATCATTTATAGTTAAAAACTTATGGGCCAGTTTATATATAAATATATATATATATATATATATATATATATATATATATATATATAAGCAACTTATATAGGGGCATTCTCTGAGAAAGCTCGAATGAAGTTAGTTGACAAGGCCTCAAAGATTGAGATCATACCCAGTATTAAATTTTAAAAATTAGCTGTGTGCACAGCAAAAAAAAATTTTAACTGTGTATTCATTCATTGGTAATAGCAGGGCCGGTGCGTACTACCACCGAATCCTTCGATCGGGGAGGGGGAGTCTGATTAGGGACCCCGGTTGGTGTTTTGTGACCTTCACTATCTTATCAACATTTACTTTTTTCTAACTACATTTATCTACGCTACAAATTAAACTAAGCACAACTGACTATTAAAGTATGAAAAATTTTCGCGGAATTTGACGTCATTCTGGGTTCATTTTTTATTCGAATCATTGAATTTGTTTTGCTCATCTCAAAGAAATATATAAATTCACTATTTTTTAGTCATAATATTGAATGTGTTAAAATTATTCAAACTTTTAACAAGAAAAATCTCAAATTGATGTTCTAAATTGCCGCAAAACATTTTTGATTTATTTAAAAAGTAATGATCAAAATGGTTTGTCTCTAATTTGTATTTAGATACATTGTATTTATTTTCAATTTTTCTAGTTGAATTGTTCACCTATATTGTATATAATCCATTATTGTACATAATTAGGTTACAATGAAATTTGCATTTTATATGAATACTACCTTATGAAAATTGAGATGTAGTAGATTGGGGGGGGGCGTATCATAGATTCGTAAGGGTGTAGCTACAAGACTCTGGCACCAGCCCTGGGTATACATAATAATATAGTTATTTTATTATTTTTAGTAATGATTCTACAGCAACTCGTCTACCGTAGAAAGAAATGGCCTCCTACTGCGGAAAAATTCTACCTCGTCAGTCATGTATCAAAAGCCACATAATCGCCTAAGCGTCTATCGCGCATGGCACATAACTGACTGAAGTTTCCAAAAAACACTATATTAAATTCACTATTTTTTATCCATAATGTTAAAATTATAGAGTGGAGGCGTATCATAGATGGGTGCGCATTATAGAGTGGAGGCGTATCATAGATAGGTGCGCATTATAGATTGGAGGTTGGCACAAGACCCTTGCACCAGCCCTGGGAAATAGTAATAGCAATTCATTGACCGAACAGTTAGTGTTAGTGTCGGTTGAAATTCATAAAATCTTTCAGTTAAAATGTTATTTACAAGAAAATAAGTTTTTCAAGTCCACTAACTGTTATTGCTCTTTCTAGTACTAAAGCGAATTTGCTTCCTAACCTTTTGTTTAAAGTAATGTAGAAAGTTAACATTTTCATTATGTCATTAGTTTCTCTTTGAATTAAATGCCCATTTTAGTTGTTGCTGCTGCTGAACATCTTAAACTGATATGGTTTCTGTTATTTGGTTAATTTCTTTGTGATTCTCAAGCGCTTGTATGTGAGATCTGATGAAGTATTCTTTAAAACCTAGAGGATTCATTCGCTTGAAGCCATTTTTTATCCTTCATCTGAGAAAGCGATTGTCTATAGCTGATAGTTTAGATATTTCTGAACGCGTTGAACGCCATGCATGCCATCCATATGAGAGCTTACATCTAACGAGGCTATTTAAGAACAGGAATTGAGTTCTTACGTTAATATTTTGGTTTTGTATCCTCTTACAATGGAGGTACAGTTGAGTAATGGATTGCGGCTCGGATTGAGAAATCAATGTACGAGCAAGACATGTTACCGGACTCATGATTGTGATCGAGCATTTTACGGATGTTGGACACCCCGCTACCCCTAGTGCAATCTACCATATATCCAGTTCACCTATCTCCTATCCATAAATACTTATATAAATCTGTTTTTAAGTGAGCCATACACCAAAGTATTTGAAGTGTTTATAATTTATTAATTTCGCATACTGAATTCTTATGATCTCCAATTCCAGATCATATTTTCTATTTTGGAAAGATTTATCTTAAGTCTTATTACTTTTGGACACGGCCATATCAAGTTGAAACACCGGTTCCCGTACGATC
>CAHIKZ030005201.1:2705000-2955000 GCA_903632075.3 Acanthosepion pharaonis | reverse complement strand
TGCTCGATTTTCAACAGCAACTTCGAACTCCTCTATAGGGATGTTTGCAGCAATTAAGTTGTATTTAAGTTTATCCTTGAAGCGTAACCAAGAACGACCTACGTTACGCTTACCATGAAAAAGTCGGCTATAGATGAAGATTTTCGGCATCCGATCATCACTCATTCTGATCATATAAATTATTCATATATCTCATTTATATATATATATATATATATATATATATATATATATATATATATATATATTAATAATACTAATAATAAGTATACATTTTTTCATGCACAACTCAATCTTATTGATTTAAAGCTCGGCTCTCCAACTTCCAATTCCAAGCTATTATTTATTACACTACTCGCACATCCAAATTTACAGCATCTGGCTTCCCAAGCGGTCACCTATCTAGACACTGACCAGGCTCGACTTTGCTTAACTTCGGTGATCATACGGCAACAACATGTTTCCATATATGGTTATAAGCCGATAATACCACCTGTGAATCCACGCTTACAGCACCTGGTATTCCAAAGCGATCGCTCATCTGGGTACTGACACGGGTCGACGTTGCTTAACCGGTATTTCAACATAACATGGCCGAAAGCCCATTATGCTACATGCACATCCAAGTTTACAGCAACTGGTATTCTTAAGTGGTTATCCATCTAGTTACTGGCCAGGCTCAGTTTTGCTTAACTTCGGTGATCGAACGCGATCTAGTGTTTCAACGCAATAAATAACGATAGAGTAACAAGAGACATTGCGACGTGGTATCTGTGGGGAAAGGGTTGCATGACGGAAAAGAAAAGATCCCCAATGGGACCTTTGTCCTGATGCTCCTTATTTACATCATTCAACCCAAGTGGTTTTTAGAATTAGTAGGGAAATAAAGGATTTTATCGCTTTAAACGTTATTTTTAGTGAATACCGATATTTGAATAGACGCTCCGCAGTATAGTTACTGTTGTAATCTCGGGAAGGTTACTGAATAGAATAATCACACAAAGGTTGGTAATGAACGATAATACTTAGGACAAGAACAACGCATATAAGATTCGTCAGCGGCGCGTAGTAGTCAACAGCTAGAAGTGAGTCAAGTGAATTCCACACTGAATCTCCAACTGCAGGATATCTACCAACCGCCCCACGCGGTCAGATGTGGCACGAGGCCGAATTTAATGTGGGACTTGCGAGCCCGTCGGCTCGGCCAAAAATTCCCGTAGACCTCGTATAAAAGGTTGTCGGGTAGCTGTTTCGACAGAGCCTCGTCTGGGGATCCTCTCTGCACAACTTCAGATCAACGTACAGTATTTACTACTGTATTTATGTGAATGTGGACATACCCATTATCGTCCGTGGGTATGCTAGAACATTTGTTTTCGTCAACCGGCCTGAATAATCAAGTAATTTTATTAAAGAAAAAGATGTGATCCCCGCCGTTAAATCCGATGTGCTTTAGACCTACTCGGCCACGAAGAGACGCACCGACCAAATATGGGTATCCGCTAAAAATAACATTTAATGTGATAAAATAATTGGCATTGTATGATTGTTCCTGTCCCATGGTATATGCTTTTTAAGCCATCTTCATGCATTCATTTATGATTCGTTTTATCGTCTCATTTATTGATTTTACATAAAATAGCATTTCTGATTTTTCTGTTTTTTTCTGTTTTGCTTTGAAGCAGTTTGCGTTGACGGTGTAAAGGAATTAATTTCTATTATCAGATGTCCTCTGCTTAACCATGTCCATAATTATCTGCTATAGTTTCAATAATGAATTTATTTAATAATGACAGTTATTAATTTCATTTGTAATTAAATTTTATTCTAATTCTTGCTGTTATTGTGTATTTAAAGGCGACGTGTACGTACACTGAACCCGGTAAAAACAAGTGTACTTGCAATACCGGGTGGACAGGTGATGGCACATATTGTTACCCGGCTCAGTTTTGTATCTTGAAAACTGAATGCGATACAAATGCTGTGTGTAAAAATACAGGACCAGGTGGGGTGAGTATTACCGCGTAAGAATGAAGATATTTATAAACTTATTAAAACATTTATCTTCCATTATGGTTGTTGATGCTAATTGTTACTTGTATAGATATAAATTAGCTTAAACTCTAATTTATTCTAACTAAATGACAGGGACTGTCTTCTTAATACAATAATTAAGGCATGAACTATAATCTATCAGAATATTATAGAGTCCGTTATTTGGATGATAAGCAGATTAGTCCAACGGTAAAACACCTAATAATTTGATATAAGGTTGATATTTGATAAGAAGATACATATATATATATATATATATATATATATATATATATATATATATATATATATATATATATATATATATATATATAGAGAGAGAGAGAGAGATAGGAAATAATAGTATAGAGATCTATATAAAACAAATAGAATACTTCTTCAACTAACTCTAAACCTATCAATCTTTTATATTGCAACCAAATGCATTCTAATTATAAACAAGATGAAAATATCCTAAAAAAATTAAAAACTAAGTTATTCACCACAGATCCTAGTAAAAAAAATATATATTAATTTTATAGCATACTAAATTTGCTATATCTAATACAATCATTCGTAATGACTCTTCCCCGCCCACTAAAGTGTTGCAGGAAAACCAACATTGTTTATAAAATTAAATGTCCTCTGGGAGATTGTATCTCCTACTGTAAAAATAATATTTATGTTGGAGACACTAAAACAACGTTGTCTCAGCGGCTAAGTATTCATTTTAATAATATGTCTAACGTTTCTAAACATTTACAACATATCTGTCCACATTCGCAACTCAGAAAAATCCTTGATGAAAATACCTCTGTAATTTTTCACCAAAAGAATAAACATAAACTAAAAATTCTCGAAGCTATCTATATTAAAAAAATTGAAACCAAACCTTAATGAAATTAAACATGAATACTCCACAAATATTTTAAAATGTGTATAATAGATAAGTTGAAATGTCAAGGTTTACAATAATATTTTCTCTTTCTAATACTTATATCGTGAAAAAACTCTCCAAAGCTTACTTAGTTGTCTCCCTTACACGATTTCAGCGGTCACGCATTGGCACAGTGTTCCTCACTCCATTTGAAAGAAATTTAACTTTCAGATGACACAACAATTTGTCTCTGACAATAATGGATACTATAATATTTATTTTATTATAAACGATACCCTATTGATGACATGGATATGTCGAAAGTACTTGGTAATAAAATATGTATAAACACGGCGATTTTCTCTCGTCTTTCAGTAATGACATCAAAAAACTTATCCGAGAGTATGAAAAGATCTTATCGAAAATGAGTGGACAGAAGCTAAGCTGTACAACAAAACATGTCTTAATAAAAATATACGTATATATATATATATATATATATATATATATATATATATATATATATATTTATGTGTGTGTGTGTGTGTGTGTGTGTATGTACATTGAGGTCAACACCGAGCGGTAACAGTCTGTTTCATTCTTAAGCACAATCTTCAGGCAGTGTCCGAATATTGTTTAAGCATGGAACGGACTATCGCCGAGGAGCGTTGATCTCAATGTACTTTAATAAATATATAAATAAATATATCATATCTTAAAACTATATTTTATCATATATATATATATATATATATAGATAGATAGATAGATAGATAGATAGATAGATAGATAGATAGATAGATATGTGTGCGTGTGTATGGAATCCCGTTAAAGAATTGTAGAAAAATACAATGGATTTTAGTGGTACCAATTCTGTACAAACTAGGCTCACACAGAAATGAAATCATTTTTGTACACGGCCGGCTCCCAAAATTTGAATTTCTATATTCATATTTATTAGCCAATCAGCGACATCATATGAGACGCGCGGTAGTCTTTGAATTTACAGACGTCTTCTCTACTTTTTATTCGCTGCCGACTGATACAAAATTATACGCATACATAAAACAACGTAATTATGTGGCAAACACTTTCTCACATGCAGACGTATTCTGTCTCTTCTATACTAACACAATTGATTCGGTTGTTTCGTAAAGCCTACAACGTAAAAAATATTTGTGTGAAGTTCTTTCGCAAAGAATCTTTGTAATTCATTTCTTTCAATTTGAAAAAAAATTTAATATTCTATAATAAAATAAAAATATAGTACAATAAATATTTATTTAAATTTGTAGAGGCTTTTTGAAGATTGTTTATTTCTTCATTTTATCCACGCATATTCCCCTCTATCTCTCTCTCTCTCTCTCTCTCTCTCTCTCTCTCTCTCTCTATCTCTATATATATATATATATATATATATATATATAACAAGAAAACAAATAGGCAGTCAGACACTTTCTGATTGTTTTGGACATCCGACGTGATAAGGTAATTTGATTTACAGTCTCCTTACGTATTTTTTCTTACATACAGTTTTGTCCTTCTTTCATATATATATATATATATATATATATATACGAAGAGAGAGAGAGAGAGATTATAAACTCCTCATTTCGCCTTTTTTAAATAACACTTAGTTTTTCTTTCTTATTTCAGTTTATCTGCGTGTGTAAGAAAGGCTTCCGTGGGAATGGAAAGCAATGTCAAGCAGAGAATCCTTGCCTGATTAACAATGGTGGCTGTGATCCGAGGGTAAGTCAGACGATAACTTAGGAAGGGAAACCATGAAACCATGAAACCATGGGTGCATTATGTAGGCGTGGCATATACTCCTCTTCTTACACACACACACACACGCACACACACACACACACACTACTAGAATGCGTTGAAGTATCAAGTTGGGAAACATCAAAGATCTGGGTTGAAAGGAATATGCCATGAAGAATGGTAACAATAATCGCTGCTTGAAGCGTCAAAAAAATAAAAAAACATTTGGGAGCTGATCTTGACAAACAGCTGTGAAGCAACTAAATATTAATTAGAAATTACTCGATTGTTACGGATCCTTTTTTTGTGATACTCATTATTCTTATTTCTAAAGTAATTTGTAATATAAAACAATTGATCTGGATAAAAATTCTTTTCATTCCTTGCATTTGAAAATTTCATAGCGTTCTTCTCATTTATTGTTTGAAATGATCCTTCTTTTTGTTCGTTACGGATATTTATTTGACTTATATATATATATATATATATATATATATTGGAGGAAACATCTATGACAAAGTTTACAAAGTTTTCATGTGTCGCGTTTCGTTCCTAAATTTTTGACATTTTTCATACATCTTTCCTCTAAAGTTGTTCTTGATATATAAAATTTACATATCATTATCATATATATATATATATATATATATATATATATATATATATATATATATATGTGTGTATTCAGAGTCTATCAAAAATACTTTAGAAACGTTGGTGGCGGGTTCCTGAAACTAAAACGATGACAAAAGTCCATATAAACATATGTCCACAAATCGTTTGTTTTTGAGTTATATAGTTTAAAGAAAGTTTGCGGTACATGGCGCTGTGTTGCCATGTAAAGTAGGTTACATTTGTGAAAATTATTTTTGATGCACTCCGTATATATATACTGTTGGGGCGCACCCACCTTCTGAGGAGAATGGACTGATCTCTCTACGATATAGGTCAGTGCTAGAGAGATCAGGGGAGTTCACGAGATCTGTTCATCGCGTTCTGTGGAGATCACGAGAACATTGCACTTCAGTCTCTCGACCGGAAGATACCGTTGGACTGTCGACTCTTGCTAATTTGTTATTACTAACCTGCGTTCGTTATTACTAATTACTCTGTTGTTAAATACCTCTTCAAATATACCAGTATTTTTCCCTACATCTGTGTTTGTCTTTATTTGAATACACACACGCGGGAACATTCCCAACATCTCAACATATATATATATATATATATATATATATATATATATATGTGTGTGTGTGTGTGTGTGTGTGTGAAAAAGAAGCTGAAAGTGCAGCTTGAGTGTTTAAATATTTATTTGGAGTAAATTTACAGGTTTTACTGTTCTTTGATTTTCAAAAGTTAAATTGAGATGAAGAGACGCCATGATCGTTTTCACACATTTCATTTTTTACGTGTGGGATATAAAAAGATTTTACTTTCTTATATATATATATATATATTATATATATATATATATATATATATATATATATATGTGTGTGTGTGTGTGTGTGTGTGTGTGTGTGTGTGTGTGTGTGTGTGTGATCGACTCTTCCGTAGATTTCGACGTATGAGGATCCGTCAACACCATTCAGTTTTTATGTTTTTTATATGAAACTTCAGTCCGCTAGTGACCTGCATACAAGTCCACATATTTTGCAACAGCGAGGATCTCAGGACATAGCAACAGGAATATTTGCTGACGCTTTTCGTCGTTGTCTTTCGTCTCTTAGCCAATCAATCCGACTGATTTCGAAATTTCTGATACCACTGAGAAAAACTGAGTGGTTACTCTTTAGCTTGTCTATATACTTGAGCTACGGTCGTCCAACAGTCTTTTGCCCACATGTGAAGCTGGCTATACATGAAGAACTTACTTATTCTATCGTCACTCATCCTTGCAACATGACCAGCCTAGCGAACTTGTGACTGCACCAGGAAAGTCTCAATTCCACTAATGTTGTGTATATATATATATATATATATATATATATATATATATATATATACTGTTTAAAGAAAACATTATGACGTCTATCATTCAGTGCACTCGAAAAAAAATAAAGAAAATAAATGTTCTCTCTGACAGTGTTCTAAGCTGCGTTCGCCTTTATAAAGTAAATCGTCGTTTGATCAGGTGTTCTTTTTATTAAAAAAACAAAAATGGGACGTCTATTTCAAACACTGATATCAACTGAAAATAACGTTTGAATTAATAAAAACAGCGGGTTAAAAATAAAATCTATTAATTCTTGAGAAATTGGTTTGTTTACGTTCCGCATACGAAACTGTGTTTTCGAGAATAACTGAACGCGTAAGTGGACATTCCTTAAAAGAGCAAATCGAACCTTGCTGGGTTTTCGTGCTGTTCAAGTGGTTCAAAACATGCTGGATCAAAGGGTGATTTCTCCCGCAGATACGGGAGTTCGAACCATGCAAGAGAGCACATTTTCTTTATTAAGCTTTCTTGAGTGCGTTAGCTGATGGACATAATACACGCAGTTTTTTTTGGGGGGTTTTTTTTTAAGATGCGTCTATTTCAAACACGGAAACCCACAAAAACAACGTTTGAAGTAATAAAAATATCTCGGAGTAAAAATAAAATTCATTTACAAGTTAGAAATATCCTTTATATCCCTGTGCAACCTTGTTGACCATGTTGCTGAGGTCATATTTGCAAATCTTTTATTTTTCTAAGATGAAACACAATAAAACAATATCTAACGTTATTTTTTTATGTTTTCTCATTCTGGGTCTTTCTTTCTATCTATCCATCTATTTACATATCTATCTCAGTCTTCTCGTATCTATCTATCTGTCTATCTATCTCAGTCTCCTGATATCTATCTATCTATCTATCTATCTATCTATCTATCTCAGTTTGCTCATATTTATCTATCTAGCTAGCTAGCTATCTCTCTCCATATCTCTGTCTATTTATATCTATCTATTAAGCATGCTAGCTCAGCCTGTTCATTATTTGTCTATGTATTTTTTTTTATTTGTTCAGGCTAAATGTTCAATGGTTGGTATTGGAAAACGATCATGTGTCTGTCCAGTTGGTTATGCTGGCCAGGGATTGTCCTGCCTCTCCACCATCAGTGTCGAAGTGCACGACCGACCCGAACTGTCTGAATTTTACTCTCTCATCCAGGTAATTTTTGTCATTTGGAAGAGGAGCTTATCTTCCTAATGTTTCCATGTACAAATTAGGCCCAACATACACAAATTCTGTGCACTGACATTGGTAAAAGAAATAAAAATGGACGCATCAGTGCAGAGGAAAATGCTTTATGTTCTACTCCATGTTAATGAACTCGTGAATGCCATAATTTCTTTTTGCAATCTATTAGCTTGAAAAATACCCTATCATTGACACACTACAAGGGAAGAAAATATAAGGGGCGTGGGTAGATGAGTGAACAGTTGAGTATAATTATCACACGACCCCGAGGAATTTATGTATAAGTCGACAATGTGTAAAAATTCTGATATAACTAAAAATATAAGTGTAAAAAGGAAATATAAATTCTAATTATTAATAAATTATTGTCTTTTTACAGAATTTTCACACACACACACGCACACTGTTGTAGAGTAGTTTTCACAGTGGAGGCTTGTATTTCAATAAGTCGGTCCTAAATTAGGTTCGACGTACAAAAACGTTAGGAACTTGAAATAAGAATTAATGACGCAGCAATCTAGTTGTGATGGTTGATACTTCAATGTCCGACATTGACTGACTCACTCAACACCACTGAGCTCAACTGGCGACCGCTACTACTACTACTACTACTTATTATATGAGGGAGAGTCTATTAATAATAGAATAGGTACGTTCAGGTATCACACACACACATACATACACACACACACACAAACACACATATATATATATATAGAGAGAGATATATAAATTACCAATTAAATTTCTGTCGCACAGTATCCAATAACTACGACTTTTACGCAATTGTTCGGCAGCTGTAGTACGAAAATGTAAACCTTTATTCTCCCAAGCTTATTTCTGTTAATATTAGAATTTAGATATACTTTAGGGGCTCGGTTCTGTTGAGCACTTTTTTTGCTTGAAAGCATTTGGCTCCTAGACCGTGGCCCCCTTGTTCCGTATTGCAATGAGCACATTTTTTGCCGCATCAGCAAATATTTTCTGTTTTTAATGGGGGAGGGGACAATGTGTGTTTACGGCTTTATTTGATCTTGGTCGGATGCGTGCTTCCCCACCCACTTCCAGATGAGTTTAGTTGATGTGTGCATGAATTGCACGCACCAGACATAATGTTTTTAGTCTCAGGCTTGCCTGAAAGATATAAAAAGTTCCCATTTTCTCACTACAGCTGCCTACCGCTTGACAATTGCGTGAAAAAATGAGACTTCAATACCTGGCCACAGCAGAAGCGAACAAAAACATGGAGAGCTGAGTTACTAAAGGGAGACAAATGAAATGGAGATAACTAGAAAAGGCATGGCACGTGGAACTAGAACAATCTATCTTCATTTCGAAATTGCAACGTATATCACCTGAAGAAGGCCGGAGAGTACAACGGCTGAAACGTCGTGAATATGACAATAAGGCTAAGGAAAATAGTCCGAACCATGTAAATAGTGCAAATAGCTGTTTATTCTTATCTATCTATCTATCTATCTATCTATCTATCTATCTATCTATCTATCTATATATATATATATATATATGTGTGTGTGTGTGTGTGTGTGTGTGTGTGTGTGTGTGTGTGTGTTTTCTATTATTTATGTCATGTTCTCGGTGCAACTGTAGCTGATTTGTAAATAAAAATAAATAAAAAACACAACAGCAAAACTATCAACAAACCTCCGAACAAATTAAACCCACTTGTAACTGCAGAATAAAGAATGTCCCTTAAACGGCAATTGCTTACAGTGTAATATGCTAAACAACGGTAAAATCATCAGATAACGAAAAAAATATACATAGGAGTAACTGAAGGCCCCTGGAAACAAAGAAACTACGCACACAAATCCTCTTTCACAAATAGTAAATACGCGAACAGCACAACGCTTTTCAAGTATATCTGGGAAATTTAAAAGACAAAACAAAAAGCAAATCACATCAAAAATATGGAAAATAAGGAAAAGAACATCAGCCTACAACAATCAATCCAAAAACTGCAAACTCTGCTTGGAGGAAAAATAGCTATAATTACCTTTCCAGACCAAAACAAACAATCGTAACTCATCTCAAAATGCAGACTCGAAAACAAATTTTTACGACGTTACTTAAAAATCGAAAACTGAAAAGAATAAATTAAATAAAATAAATAAGCAAAAACAAGTAAAATAAATTAATCCAAATAAAGTAAATAACGAAATTAACAAACCACTCCCGTCAAAATAACCGTTAAAACAGACTACTCACGATGCAATAGGATTTTCACAATGCATCATCCGTATATATAAATAGTCGAGACAAAACACAACGCATGTGGCCTGACGATTGCGTTTAGCATGAAACAGTCTGTCGCCTCAATGTTCACTTTTATATTTACATACACTCTGTCTCTGATATTGAGCACTTTATCCTATAAATATACCGTACATTAAAACTATATATATATATATATATATATATATATATGATAAAATATAGTTTCAAAGTATGCTATATTTATTGATTAAAGTGCTCAATATCATGTATAGGGCGTATGTAAATATAAAAATGTACATTGAGGTCAACACCCAATATGAATAAGATCTCCCGTCGACTTACTGGGATTTTGAAAATATTTTACAAATGACGTTAGAACAAGAACGAAATCATCATACTGTTTAAATAAGCAACAATACTTGTTCTACACGATGTAGAAACAATGGATGTTCAAGTAGAATTCCTATATAAATGTCTCAGTGGATTTACTGATCTATCGTTGTACACGATAATGCTGTAAATTGGGCTATTTTCACAAAATTGATAAATTTTGAATTTCCCTGTTTTCGTATCTTTTTTTTTTTTTTTAAATAAGCCGAAATGAAATAATAAAAAATTTAGTCGCGCGGCGCTTACAAATGTTATCCAGTTTGATGCTTCCATTTCAATGTGGTAACCCTTGCCCACAGAATGTTTTTTTTTTTTTTTTTGAATTTGTTAATTTTATTCACTACGTAAAAATTTTGCCAATTAAAACAAAATCTAAAAACGTTACAAATGTGATGTAAGTAAAATTAATTTTCTTTATTTCTTCAAGGATGCTCCAGATTTCTGGCCCCTGGACGGAAAATATACGTTATTTGCACCCAATAATGCTGCCATTTTGAAATTTAAAAAAATGGCGACATTTACGTATTGGCTTGATGCTCCGAAAATCATTAATCTCATTGCGTGAGTTACTTTTTAATTTTTTTTGTAATGAAAACGATGCGAATCGAACTCATTTATTGTCCGCTTTAAACTTTAAAGAACACAGTTCTGTGAATTTTTATATTAAATCATTTACATGGCAGTTCAATTAATTACTTCATCTATATTGGATCGTAACAAAAGTTGGTATCATTTTTAAGCGAATTTCAAAGACAATATTTAAATATTTGTACATAGATTTATTCAACTATATAAGTTACCATTTTGTTCCACTACCTTTCGCCATCTTTAAGGTAGGTTCATGATTACTATTCCAGACCTTGGCATCTTTCCGAGTGATGAAGTGATCTAAGTGGCTTTTACAGGCTTCCAGAAAATTAAAGTTCTTCCTATAAAGAGAATTTGGTCGAGATTGAAATGAACTAGTGTAGTTCAGGTGTTGTCGGACATCCATGCCAAGTTGTACCAATTTTTACCGAATCTGCAAAGGAATATAGGACCTAGCGTTGTCCTGATGGAAGACGGCACCATCCTTATTGGCCAATTCCGGGTATTTTTTTATCGATTGCTGCCTTTACTCGATCCAATTTCGAACAAGTTCTTTTCGTAATTCAATGTAAGATTTTGCAGAAGTAGCTCGTATTATATAATGCCATTCCAATTCCGCCAGATACATAGTATCCTTTCACGTATCAAAGCGTTTTCAAATATGGAATATCTCTTCGATGCTCGTGTCGTGTGATCTAGATTACTTTTAATCATCAAATCGACTATGGGCCTGATGGAAAATCAAAATGTGCCTTCTGAACATAATGAACCATTTACGTGTACTACTCTTAGCTAGTGTACTGGATTGGCAAAAAAGTCCGTTCTGTTTATTAAATAAATTTTTTACTTAATAAACGAACGAACTTTTTGACCAATCCAATACTGTCTCCTTAAATTGTACATATAATTTTTGTTGCTTATATAACGCATGTTTTTTTTTTCGGGAATAATAACGCATCAAATGACAAAAAATGAATCTCATTCAACTCCATTTTCACTTTTAACGGAAAAATTATTAAAATTCACGCTCCACATACAAATCGTATAGAAAGCCGTGATGAAATGTCATCTTTCTGAATTTGTATAGATGTCATAAGTTTTAGTCACGTGTGAAACGAAATCACCTATTCAAACGGAACCTATTGAAAAACGGCACAATTTTTTTTCCTACCTAATATTCCCGCCGAAACACACACACACATTTATATATTCGCGAGGTATTACTATAGTAAATTATCTACAATGCATCACTATTCTAGCAAATCACGTGTAATACATTTCTATATTATATCTCTTGCAATGCATCTCTATAGTAAATCATTTGCAATAGAATTCTGTCGTAAATCACTTGCAATAAATTTATAACAAATAATTTGTCATTTCTGTTTGTATTTCTGGGATGATGAGTGATCATTTATTTACACTATTTATATTCGGACTATTATCCTCATCTTTCTTGTTGTTATCATAACTTTCGGCCTTTTTTTTGCCTCCCGTCCTTCACTAGGTGTGTATCGATCCAGATAACCTACTGGACCCGGCAGTGCGTACTTGGGATCAGCGTAAACAGGGCGAGCAATAACTGAACATTACTAAAAATAATTTTTTAAAAAGTGAGAGATACCTGGACATTAACAGTGGAACAAGAACAGTCTACCACCGCAGATTAAATGAAGAATTCAGTTCGGAATTCCCTGTAGATTACTCAGATCGATATAAACCTGATGAAAGCCGGGGGGGGGTGTACAACGGCCGAAAAGTTGTGATAACAACAACAAAGATGAGGACAATAGTTCGAATGTAAACAGTGTAAATAATGAAATAATTTAGAATTGATTTCTCTACGGGATTATTTCCAGTGGTATATACAGTTTGCAATTTACAAACTATAATAAATAATTATCAAAGTTTTTCGACAGAAAATCTTTTGCAATGTATTTCTAAAATAAATAGTTTGCAATTAACTATAATAAATCATTTGCAATGTATTTCTATAATAAACCATTTTTAATGTATTTTATAGTAAATCACTTATGAAATATTTTTTTATAATAAATAACTGACAATGTTTCCAGTATTAAAATTATTTAAAATATAATTTTTTGAATAAATCATTTGCCATGTATTTCTAGAGTAAATTGTTTGCAATATATTCCTAGTAAATTATTTAGAATGTAAAACTATAATAAATCATTTATAATGTATATCTATAATAAACCATTTGCAATTACCTCCAATAAATTATTTGAAATGTATTTTTATAATAAATAATTTGAAATATATTTCTATAATAAATCATTTACAATGGAATTTTTATAGTGAATTGCTTGCAAAATATTTTTATAATTATCAATGTTTCCTATAGTAAAATTATTTAAAATACACTTTTAGAATAAATCTTTTGCAATGCATTTCTATAGTAAATTGTTTGCAATATATTTCTATAATACATTATTTGCAATGTATTTCTCTAATAAACTATTTACAGTTACTTACAATAAATCTTTTGCAATGGATTTTTTTAGTAAATCACTTGCAAAATGTTTTTATAATAATGAATGTTTCTTATAGTAAAATTATTTAAATTATACTTTTGGAAAAAACCTTTTGCAATGTATTGTTAGAGTAAATTGTTTACAATATATTCCTATAGTAAATTATTTAGGATGTATTTCTATAATAAACCATTTGAAATGTATTTCTACGTAATGAACCATTTGAAATGTATTTCTACGTAATGAACCATTTACAATTAGTTACAATAAATCATTTGCAATGTATTTTTATAGTATATAATTTGCAATATATATCTAGTGTAAATAATTTATCGTTTCCTTCTATCCTGAAATGATTTCGTCTGGAAGTTCTCCTTTACGCAACTATTAAATTTATGGAATTGTTTCATTTTAGATTCCACACTCTGAACAATAGTTACAATATGGACACGCTTCAGCAGCTTCAAGGCGAAAAGTTCCACACAGTCATGGAAGGATTCACAGTAGATATCTTCGCTAACGAAACAGTAAGTTATAAAAGTTATAAAAGTAAAAAACACAAGACTAGCCAGACACTAAGTGACCAATAGTCTCAACATGTTTTTCGCATAATCTACATATTGGGTTTGCACCATTCTTTTTGTAATTCCTGGAAAATAGTTGTATTATTATTATTATTATTATTCACGCTGCTTTCCTCACCTTTCTTGTTGTTACTCCAACGTTTAAAGAATTGGTTCGTGAATTCGGTGACATCGTAATTGTGGGTTCAATCCCAGGGTTGGGCAAAGTCTACATGGACTGAATGGAGAAATAACTTAGCATTACTAAAATAAGAACTAGACAAGGCATTCCTTGACACAGGCAGTGAAACGAGAACAGTCTATCTCTATAGATTAAATAAAGGGTTCAGTTGGGAATTCCTTTTAAGTTATTCAGATTGATATACACAATGGCCGAAACAACAACAAATATAAAAACAATAGTCTGGATGTAAATAGTGTAAATAAAGATAATTCGTCATCCATTAAATTCAAGCAAATATTATTATTATTATTTGTTGTTGTTGTTTCATTTTAATGTTTGATGGTCCCCGTTTCCTTTTTAGACAACCATCGTGAAAACGCGGGAGATCAAGGCTAACATCATTACTCCAGACATTCCTGCCGACAATGGTTACATTCACATAATTGATCAGGTAAGACCGTATCTTCGAGCACACAGATATTTGTTCTTTTATGTGCCGTGTCTCTTCAGGCCGTGGACTGTCATGGCTCTTCACAACTTCGAATTCTTTGTAGCTCTTAGAAAGGTTCGTTTTTTATATCCTTGCCACTCCCTGTTCTGTCATCCATTTGCATAAACTTGTGAGATAGGTTACTCTATGTTTGCCGCTACCCTTCTTCAATATCTTGTACGTGTCGAATTTTCCAGGCCTTCTTTCCTCATTATGCGTTCCAGAAATTTCAACTCTTTCCGAAACTAAATTTCAGTTTCCTTTTTCGCCCATTTTCCTTAAAACGTCCTCACTGCTCACATGTTCAGTCCATGGTATTCTCAGCATTCTTCTGTAGAACCACAGCTCTGCTCAAGTCTCTTCTTTATCTGCGCGAGTATTGTGTGTGCCTGAAAGAGAGAGAGAGAGAGAGAGAGAGAAAGTGTGAGAGAGAGAGAAAAAGTTTCCAGCGAAAAAAGAAGTTTTCAACTCTGTATTCAGTATATCTTTTAAAGTTGCAAACATTTGCACACGCCTAATATTAGGTACCGCTATTAACTCAGCATACGTAAGTTTTAAAATTAATTTTTTAAATGAATACGCATTCTTGAAGTTTTCATTTTAGCTTTAATTTTAGCTTTAATTGAAAGCTAAGGAATTAGAATTTACTATTTCCAGTAAGCAAAATATTCTGTGGTGCATTTCAATCGATAAATCAGTCATTTTAACACATTTGTAAACAAAAGTTAATTCTCGGTTTGAAAAATCTTGCAAAAATAAAATATATATTTCTGAAACGTTATTTGAGGAAAATTAGCAAATTTAAAGTTAAATTAATCTGATTTGAAGCACATATTACTTATAGCATAAAATGTTGTATACAAACATTTCTTAACCACGGGGTCGGGTTTTTCTGACGTATTGATCGATTTATGATCACCTAACGTGTTGACAAGTATGATGAAGAAGAATTGCGAGCAGACGATAAATTCTATATGAGGGTTTTTTTTCTGTAAGGAGAGAGCAACCCTTAAAACATGTCACCTTTTAATGACAATATCAGGTATGAACATCTGTACTTGCAAATTCTGCACACACACACACACACACACACACACACACACACACACACACACACACATATATATATATATATAATATATATATATGTACACATAGAAAAACAAATCAAAATTCTTTTTAAAAGTATTTACGGTCGTCAGATTGTAATAAACTTTACAATATATGATTAGTAAATAGTTTTACTTAATAACAATATTTCCTAATATTGAAACTAAATTTTAAAAGATTTAAAAATTATTCAATTTAAAATTGCAAAAAAAATGAAAAATGAAAACAAATCTTGTTAATATTCATTTTTCATCGAATTTTTTTCTTCACACAATATTTTTACCAAGATTTTCTAATAAAAAAATTAAAAAATAATTTCATTTATATGTGAATAAGCCCTGAGAATTTCGTTAAACTCCAACAATTATTTGATTTTTGTAAAAAATTAATGTGTCTGTAACAGTAAAAAAAGTGGCTAAAATCTGCTATCAAAATTTCAAATGTTCTAAAAGGAGTAAAAACTATAATTAAATATTCATAAAATACTTGGACCCTTCTTCTTAATAATAACAAAGATTCTGACGATAAAACTATGCTTTCATTACATTTGGAACATGTTTTCATCACGGTATGCTGATTTTTTGGCAATTTCGTGGAGGTACCTACCTAATATTAAAGCCATCAGGAGCCAATGTTTTGAGTATAAATTTACCTCTTTTCTTTTTCTTTTTGTAAATTGAATCATTAACTTATTGATTTATTTCTACGGATATTTCTTTGTTGGTACCATGTATGTTGCTGATCGTGGCGAACGCAGGTATAAAGATCTTCTTGGCTTATAAACAGTCCATTTTAGGATAAGGTAGCGAAGGAGAGCAAGAAGAAAGGACTAAGCATAAAGACGCATTCCAAAAGCTAAGAATTACGAGACAAGAAAGTTTCGTTGGAAACAAAGAGTACTATACTGTTACGTGATATCTGTCCTCCTGTATGCCAGCGAATGCTGGGCAATCTCCTCAAAGATGAAGATAAGACTCGAAGCAACAGAAATGTGGTTCTACAGAAGGATGCTGAGGATACCATGGTCGAACATGTGAGCAACGACAAGGTTTAGGAGAGAATGGAATCAAAGAGGAAACTCATACTTAACATCAAGAAGAGGCAGTTGAAATTTCTGGGACACGTAATGAGTGTGTGTTTGCGTGTGTGTGTGCGCGCGTTTGTGTGTATGTGTGTGTGTTTGTGCGTATTGTTTAATATTTGGTATATTTGTAGAGGAAGAATGCTCAATATGATAGATATTTATATATCGTTTACAGCTATAAACACGACAAACAGTAATCATGGCGGCTGTCGGATTCAAGTTCAATGCGTCGTTGATCGTTAAATTGTCTACTTTTATTAAATTAAGTGTGAAAATTGTTGTTTCTGACATTAAAGATGCTTAGTATGTTCGTACCGGTATTAACTACTATTTTCTTTATAGTTGGGTCTTTAGTTTTAATACTAATTGCTTCGCGAATTTGTACGCGTTTTTGTCAATTATTTTTGTCGACAGCTTTAGGAGATAACTGATAACTGACATCCATCAAACATGGCACGTGGAACTAGAACAGTCTACCCCAGTGAGTGAAATAAAAGGTTCAGTTCGACATTCCAACCACGTGAAGAAGGCCGGAGCGTACAACGGCCGAAACGTTGTGATAAATATGGCGACAAAGATGAGGACAATATTCCGAATAATGTAAATAATGAACTTTAGTATTGTTGGCATTTTTCGTATTTAATCTGGTGTAAGTTTGTGTTATTGTTGTATGATGTCATTAGATGGTATGAAAGATGGTGGAGGGTTGCAGAGGTACTGGAGGTTCTTGAGATACTATTCGGGAGACATTCCCAGAACAATATATATATATATATATATATATATATATATATATATATATATATATACAATATTGTACATTGAGTGCTGATGCTAATAAAATGGTGCTCGATATATAATAACAGATTTATAATTTATATTAATAATAAATATACATTTTCTTCCACACCTGTAGCACAACATTGAGTTTAATGTACAATACAATCGTTAGATGTTGATTGAAAACTGACCGTTGCATTATTTAAGTAATTTTCAGTCTGCACCTGAAGATTGCGTTATGCATGAAACTCAGAGTTGTGCTACCGGTGAGAAAAAAAATGTGTATATATATATATATATATATATATATATATATATATATATATATATATATATAAGGGCTTCGATGGTCATAATTTATTCCATTGGAATCGTAAATACGATCCAATTCATCAGACCTCAAAAAGAAAACAGAAAAAAACAACTCCGGGAATAAAAAATAAAATTTAGTGAGAGTATATGTATGAGAGTGTGAGACGAATGTTAGAGTAAATGAAAGCTATAGGGAGGGGTAACAGACTAGAGAAGAACAGGAAGGTCTAAAGATGAAGGGGGGGATTAAAATTTAGCAGAGAGAAGTTTTAAAGAGGGGAGTCAAAGACGGTTTAAGTGAGAGAAATATGAATATTCACGGGTGTCTAATACATTAAAGATATACCGGAAAAAGGTACGTTATTATATCCTTACTCTGTCCTGTACATTGCGATCTACCTGAATTTATCCTCTTGGATTTATTTTTTATACAAATATATACGTAAGTGTATGTATGTATGTATGTATATATATTTATATATCTTAGATATATTATTGCATATGTATGTGTATATTTACCACTAATATTATCTATCTATCTATCTATCTATCTATCTATCTATCTATCTATCTATATATATATATATTGAAATATTTGAAATATGCAGATTTGCTTTAGCACTTTCTTCACTATTACTATGATTTCTCTTTAATAAATAAAAATGTGTCGTCTATCCCAAATATGCAGTGTTCATTATAATAACATTTGAAATAATATACACGTATATAACAAGATAAAACAAAACGAAAAGAGAATACAATAATAGCACTATATATATGGAGATATGGTAGAATGATGCGGCTCGGATTGCAGAATCAGTTACATTCGCTTACCTGAAAATATCCTTAGATATGAGTTCATCTCTTCTACCCCCCCCACCCCCGAAGCTATGTCTAAATAGCAGTACATACTAGGTCCTAGAGACTTTGGTAGCAACCAGTCTAGGAGAAGGACAACTCTGAATTCAAATTCTTTAGGTAACCTTCTGGTACACTGCGCACTACTTCTCTGGCTGATCGAAAAATGAGATCGGCTCTGCACAAACCTTCGCCACTATAACCCAATCATATGTTCGTGTAGTCTAGCTGTTTGGTTCTGAGAACTGATACGCTGGACATCGAAAACGACGGAAGAGTTCTCCATATATATATATATATATATATATATATATATATATATATATATATATATATATATATATATACAGTAGAATCCGTCATAATGGAATCCGTCATATCCGGAATCCATCATATCCGGAATCCCTCATATCCGGAATCCCTCATATCCGGATATCATCTTGATGTGTATATTTTAACTATTTGAGTGATATGTAACTGATTTGAAATTTCTGTTTTTCACAAAATTTACTTTGGATAATTGCTTATGCTTATTTCGCCCTAAAGGCCTGTATTGGTACAAAAGACGATGAGAATAAGAGGAAAATAATAACTTTGGAGTTATCGCAAAAAGTGGAAATTTTAATCAGACTATATGCCGGTGAAAGTTCATTGTAACTAATGGCTGAGTTCAACATAGGAAAACCAACATTATATGATATAAAATCTCCCAAAGAAACTATTCTCCAGCATTGACACTGTCTCAATGAACAAGGAAATAAAACATGATTGTGATGAAACCTGGGCTGAAACTGAAAAAGCTATTGAAAAAGTTGTCAGTTCTATGAAAAGAAAACCAGAATTCAGCTGCGTTATTGAAATCGTCATGATTTCAATAACGCAGAGTTAGAAAGGGTCTTTCGCTTAAAAAATTTCAAAACAAAATGAAATGCAGAAAAAGCTGAGAATGACATTAAAAGAGAAAGAATTATGCGACAGTGGTTAAAAAATCCTCGTTATATTATTTGTTTTGCATACGTGACATGCTTATTTTAATGAATTTTCATTGACATTACATAATTTATTTATTTTTCCTTAAAATAAATTCCCTTATATTTCACTCACCATTAACTTATTTTGTTTACTATAAAACACTGAAAATAAATGTTAAATCTGATTACAGTTCTTTTATTTTAATCTAAATATAATCCCTCATATCCGCACTTTTTAACCAATTTCTCATATCCAGAAGGCCTTCTTGTTGTCAGGGATAGTAATATATATATATATATATATATATATATATAAGTGAACATTGAAGTCAACACTCAGGAGCGACAGACTATTTCATGTTAAACACAATCGTCGTGGTCTGACAATTGCGTTTAGCATGAAACACTGTGACGCCTCCGAGTGCTGGCTTCAATGTTCAATTTATATTTACATACGCTCTATGATATCCCATAAATACAGCATACCTTAAAACTATATATATATATATATATATATATATATATATATAGAGAGAGAGAGAGAGAGAGAGAGAGGGGGGAGGGAGAGAGAGAGAAGAACATATATGCACCGTTATGACACTGATGTTACGCTCCTAGACAGAGGGTTATGGGTCAACATACTGATCCTCAGAAAATTTTACAGCCACTCTGATCCATACGTAATCCCCCCATTGTGTATAGGCACTAGTCTATATATATATATATATATATATATATATATATATATATATATATATATATATATACCCCAATGATTTATGCATTGTTTAATTCTTGCAATTTCTATGCAGGTTCTGGAACCTTATTCTGCAACGAAGAATCGATTGACATTGAATCAGTTCTTTGAAATCCATAAAGAATATTCACTGTTTGGAAAACAACTGATGGTGAGTCAACATTTTTTTTCAGAATTCATGTCTCTCTCTTAAAGAAAGCGCTTTGAGCTGAATAAAAGAAAATTCTCATAAGAAAATAAATGCCAATCATAAAATCTGGTAATAATTAAAACGAAAATCCTCTATTAATTTTCGGTCTCTACCTATAATACATTAATGCCTACCGTCATAAAAATGGACGGTGTATAGTATAGCTGGCCGCTCGTATTCGAGGATACCCGTCTACTAGGGCGGCTAGCCAATCCCTTTTGCAGACACTTGCCCAGGCGCACTTGTGTTTATTCAACACTTGTGTTTATTCAACACACACGGAGCCCACCTGTGGTTTATACTGCAACAATGCTGAGCAGACCTTAGTTACAGTTTCTGGGAAATAACATGTTATCTAGCGTGATCAACAATTTGAACAAGGCCAGCACGCTCAATCCCTCGGCCACGATGACTTGTGACTTGTGACTTCGTGCTTGCCCAGCTATCGACGGCACCCAAGGGTTCCGTCTACCCAATTTCAGGCTTGGGTGGTATGGTTTTCAGGCACTTTCCAAAGGTGCCGCACGTTGGGATCGTCCCCTCCAATCTGATAATATCAGGAAGTCTGCTTCCTAACAAATCACCTTCTTCAGATGATTGAAAAAGACCGGAACGCATAGCGGCCGAAAGGTTGTGAATATGCCAATATAGATGAGGATAACAGTCCGAATAATGTAAATAATATAAGTAATCATAAGACCTCATCTCAGAGATATAGACAGATATTGAACAAATGACAGATTTTTTCATTTCTTTCTCGATACCTCGACGTACCCATATTTGATCGGGTACTCACCAGTGACGAAAAGTGGATTCGGTATGATACTCCCAAGTGTGCCAGACATTGGTTGAACCCAAGGGACCCTGTGCCTCACACCACAAGACCACCTCTACACCCACGCAAGATCATGCTCTGTATTTGGTGGACTAATCGACAAGTGGAGTTGGGACGTTTGCAACAAGCACTGAAGCAGGAGACAGGATTGTTTAATCGCAAGGGTGTACTGTTCCTCCATGACAATCCAGGTCTTATGTGGTGCGGTTGGCCAAGGATACCATACAGCGACTTAGCTGGGAAACACTATGCCATTCACCTAATCCCCCGTACCCTGCGCGAACAGATTACCACATCTTCCATTTTCTGGACAACCACCTTCGTGGGAAATCCTTTGCAAATGAAACAGACTTCTTTGCATCAAAGACATCTGATTTTTACCGCAGCTGAAGGTACGTCGGTACAAGGTTATGAATGCTGATGAGAATCAGTTTGAGGACTAACGGTATGTCAGATTTGCTGTATACCCTTTTTTTATAATAAACCAAAAGCGGCAAGGACTTAACTTTAGTTAATTTGTATAATATTTTTATACAAAAGACTTGGATTTATACCTTTCTCAGAGGTAAGTGAATATAATAAACTAGACTGGAATTGAAACTTGGCTCTCTGACTTTCAATTCCGAGCCGTTAACCATTAAACCACCCACACATCCAAGTTTACAGCACCTAGTATTCCCAAGAGACCACCCATTTAGCTACTGACTATGTTCAACGCTGCTCAACTTCGTAGATCGTACGAGAACCGATGTTTCAACGAGATATGGTCGGAAGCTTGTAAAGTTTTTTTGTGAAATTTAAACTTTTAATAATTTCTCTTCTATATAAATAATAAAGTTCAGATAAAATACAAACGAAGACCGATTTATTCGATATTTAAACCAGTAGGAGGAAATGTCCAACTTCTAATACTTGGGAGCAACCCTGTCAAAAGATGACACCTGGAACGCAGAAATCCACCCACGGATCGCCCCAGCGACCGAAGCGATGGCCAGACTGGAAAGAATGTGGAAGAGCAACAACAGTTTCCAGACCACATTCAAGCTCTAGAAATCTCTAGTCATCTACATCCTTCTCTAAGGGTGTGAAATTTGGATACTCCTGTCTGAGACGGGAAAAAGGGCCCAGGCGTTCGAAAACAAATACCAGAGAAATATATTCCCCATCTCCAACTGGAAACACAAAAACCAACGATTGTGTATGGGCTCCGAAATGGAAGCATATCTTTTGCCGACAGTCAGTTATATGGAACTGAAGGGATGAGATTATTTGATCGTAAAAGATAGCATACCAATTGCATCTTGTAAAAGTTTCACAACCAGCGAAAAAATTGCCTGATTTTAAATATGTTTAAAATTGCTAATCGCTATATACGAACGATAAACATAAAGCAATTAAAATGGCAATGACTCTCTGGTTATGTAAATCTTAATTATTGACAGCAAAACCCGAACCCTTCACTGCATTCGGTGAACAGGAAGTTAGTTTTCTTTGTTTTTTTTTTCTTTTTACAGGATACTGGAATGGTAGATCGGTTGATGATGATGAATGAGTACACGTTGTTTGTACCACTTGACAGCGCAGTGAAAGCTTACAACAAAAACTTGGTAATTCTTTCTTTCTTTCTTTCTTTCTTTCTTTCTTTCTTTCTTATCCCATGATTTTCTATTCTTCTCCACTACAACTATTTCGTTCTTTCTTATCCCTTACTTTTCATTTTTCTTTTTCATCATGACTACCTTTCTTTCTTTCTTTCTTTCTTTCTTTCTTTCTTTCTTTTGCTTGCTTTTCATTTCTTCTTCACCACGACTTTGTTTTTCTTTCTTTCTTTCTGTCTTTCTTTCTTTCTTTCTTTCTTTCTTTCTTTCTTTCTTTCTTTCTTTCTTTCTTATCTCTTGATTTTCTGTTCTCCTTCGCTACAACTATTTTTCTTTCTTTCTTATCCTTTACTTTTCATTTTTCTTCTTTCTTTCTTTCTTTTCCATTAGTTTCCATTTCTTCCTCACTTCCACGATTTTTCTTTCTTTCTTATCCCTTACTTTTCATTTTTCTTCTTCATTATGACTACCTCGCTTTCTTTCTTTCTTTCTTTCTTTTTCTTTCTTTCTTTCTTATTCCCTTGCTTACTTTTCATTCTTTCTTCACCGCGACTTTTTTCTTTTTTTCTTGCACTTTTAATTTCTTTTTCAAATTCCTTTTCTTTCTTCCTTCCCTGTGACTATTATCTTTCTTTCTTTCTTTCTTTCTTTCTTTCTTATACATTGGTTTACAATGTTCAGTTCGACGATTGTTCTTTCTTTTATTCTTACTTTCTTTCTTTCTGTCTCTCTGTCTGTCTGTCTATCTTTCTTTCTATCTTTCTTAACGATATCCTGTTTTCTTACGTAATAGAGCTTCCGGTTCCTGTCTTATTATACTCTGCCGATGATGCTCATGACCGACGATATCGATGATGGAATGACCATACAGACAATGCTTGGACAATTCTATCAACTAATGTTTAACGTTCACGGGGATCAAGTGAGTAAATCTATGTTCATTTTATATTATTTTAGATAACGTTTTCTTGGCTATATAACTATGTACATGATAATTCTTTATACATACATACATACACACACACACACACACACACACATATATATATATATATATATATATATATATATATATATATATATATATATATGATAAAAAAAGCAAATAGGAAACGTTTATAAATTTAACATGTTTCGCTTTTATTTAAATCTTCTCAACCGCTGTGCCGTGTGATCCTCTTAAGTGAGCATAGAAATATTATCACAGCATATATATATATATATATATATATATATGTGTGTGTGTGTGTGTGTGTGTGTGTGTGTGTGTGTGTGTGTGTGTGTAAATACATATGTGTGTGTGTGTGTGTGTAAATACATATGTGTGTGTGTGTGTGTGTGTGTGTGTGTGTGTAAATACATATATGTGTGTGTGTGTGTGTGTGTGTGTGTGTAAATACATATATATATGTGTGTGTGTGTGTGTGTGTGTGTGTGTGTGTAAATACATATATATATGTGTGTGTGTGTGTGTGTTTGTGTAAATACATATATATGTGTGTGTGTGTGTGTGAGAGAGAGAGAAAGAGAGAGAGAGAGAGAGGCGTTTATATGTTGAAGTAGTAATGGTATATAGTATTAATTTTCGAATAAATGAATAAGTATTAAACTTTTTCAAATAATTCTTTTCCCTTCGATTCTTATGTTATTTTAAATAATTTCTTTTAATATTCATTTTTAAAAGTATTTTTAATTTTTCATTTCATTTTTAAACTTTTCCTTCGTTTGAATAAATAAATATTAACCCTTTTTTCATATAAATTGTATTTAACATTCTTTTTTTAATTCAAAATTTTTACAAAGTTTCCGATATGCAGCATTTGATTTAATAATTTTAATAAAGTAAATTCATATTTGTGTGCGTATTTTTTTAAATCTATTGTCTTATTTCATAACATTTATGTATACCTTTTAAAAGTTTAGCTAAGTGTGTCGTGATATTTTCATTTGCTTCTAGGTGTGCCGTTGCTTAAAAATGGTTGAGAAACACTGATCTAGAGATATATGAATGTCTTACTTTCCAGACACGGTCAGCACATTGTGGCCGTGTTCATAGCTGATGTTATTGAGTGCTGACTTTCTGTCTTTTATTAATAATGCTTCTATTATTTTTTTAGCCTTTTTTTTTACATGGGGATGGGGCTATTACATTTGTATTATCAACGAGTGTGTTGCGGATGGAGTTTGGTAGGTCTCCATGTGTATTTAAATGAGACTTAGTTGAGCTATTGTCAGAGAAATACAACGTGATTCTTCTTGTTAAGCATGTTGTAGTATATCCAATATAACTATTTATGAATTTGGATTGATCAAGAATACAGTTCCTTAAAAGAAATATATATATATATATATATATATATATATATATATATATATATATATATATATAAAAATATGGAAAAAATAAAAATCCGAATATGCAAGTATGCTGTTTTAATGTTGTTTCAATGTCGACGTCAGACGTTTCGGTCTAGTAGACCTTCTTCAGGACATATTTATTAAAACATAATTAAAATTAGACGATATTCAAGTCAACATGAAAAGACGATAGACATAAGACTAATCAAAAGAGAATAACTGAAATTTTTAAGATCAGCGTTCCGTTTCGCAATACGATCACGTGGGCGATGTTGTGAAAACGTATTCCTAAAATAGAGTATATTTTAAATGAAAAAGAATTTTATTTTCATCTAAAATTTTTATAAGTACGTTTGTCGAGCATTAATCTTGCCAGAAAAGGGGAAATATTAAAGAAGGCGGGTCTAGTATTCACCGTGCGTGAGATAGATATTATGCCTGCCTCATAAATCCGTCTAAGATTTTTATTATGAATATATTTTAAAATCTTCACAGAATCAAAATCGAAATTATGACATGTGTGCAAATAAAGCATTGTTTAAATTACCGAGGCGAATATCTCGTTTATATTCGAAAACACGAGATTTTACGGACCTACATGTTTCACCCACATATTTTAAGTCACAGTTGTTGCATGAGATTTGGTAGATGCAAGCATCGGGTGTAATATGTTGGTTGCTGGTGTTATTTAATAAACTACGGATAGATCTAGTAGGTAATATTGTAGTTTTAATTTTAGATCTGATCTTAAAAATTTCAGTTATTCTGTTTTGATTAGTCTTATGTCTATCGTCTTTTCATGTTGACTTGAATATCGTCTAATTTTAATTATGTTTTAATAACTATGTCCTGAAGAAGGTCTACTAGACCGAAACGTCTGACGTCGACATTGAAACAACATTAAAACAGAATACTTGCATATTCGGATTTTCGTTTTTCCATATTTTTCTTCATACTGTCGGATCTATATCCACATATTTGCTTACATATATATATATACATATATATACATATATATATAAATAGATTTCTTTCTGTTTAGGTTCTTGTAAATAACCTGACTATCATTGAAGCGGACATCCTCACCGTAGGCGGGATCATTCACATCATAGACGACCTTCTTAAACCAATCCTTCATCGATGTGATAACAAAGTTATTGAAAGCCTCAAGGTAGATCATTTATCTTTCTTTTAAATGCACATCCATCTTTTTTTATTCCTGATGTTTCATTTAAAAAAAACTCTTTAACCTTTTGACTATATCATCAACTGAATCCATTTTAAAATTCAATGTCAGGCATAAAAAATATAGTCTGAGTGGAAGCCGAAGTTAATATTTATGTAGAGGTCCGTTGAGATTAATCGTCACTCTCCTAACAAAATTCGGTCGGCGGGAAATTAAAAAATAAAATATTTAGCTCGGCTTCAGTCACTTTCCCACCGCCGTAAGGTTGCCTGAACAAAAGTTGCTTAAAAGTTACGGTGTCTTCGTACACATTTTTGAACTGATCCAATATTTCCTATCAAATCGTGAAATGAAACTTATCCTGAACACGTCTAGATCTTTTCGTACTACCGCGGGTGTCCCTCTGGGTTCGATCCTTGGTCCTAACCTGTTATTAATTTTTTATTAATGACCTTCTTGATTACATCAACTCTCAACTTGGTATCTACGCTAATGACACAACCATTTACTCCTGCCTTGATAGTAAGACTAATCAGTTCGACGGGGTTAAAATAGTAGCCGATGTGCAAAAGGACCTCAAGTACGTCGTTAACTGGGGCAAAAGATAGCTTGTTAATTTTAACCCCCTCCAAAACTAAACTTCTCTCCGTTAATCATCTGAGACTCTTCTCGCTGCCTTTCATCAGCATGGCTGATGCTGACCCCCAGGAAAGTTACTAGTTGCGCCTTCTCGGGCTAACACGAAAAGACTATATTGAATCTATTGCTAGATCAGCTACTAAGAAAGTTGGTTTCCTGTGTCGTACAAGATATTTTTCTCTCCAGAATCTATATTACATATCTATATGTCTACTATTCGTCTATGCTTCGAATATTGCTGCCACATATGGTCCGGTGCCCCTGATATTTATTTTGAGCTCCTTGATAAAATACAAAAAGGAATCTGCAATATTATTGGTCCTGATCTGGCGGCTCGGCTTCAGTCACTTTCCCACCGCTGCTGTGTCTTTTCTGTAAATACTTTCATGGTAATTGCTCGAAGTTTCTGAGATTACCAAAGTAAACTTGACCGTGACAATCACCGCCACATTCACCTATTTGCAGTACGGAATTTTCTTCGGTAATTTTAGTAATTAAAATTGAAGGTCCATTTCAACAGTCTAAGATACGGTGAGCGTTTCGTGTCCTGTTCTTTATCTACTAAGTTAAACATATCTAGTGAATTCTTAAATCATATGAAGGAGAAAATAACATCACTATATTATTTGATTTCCGTGATGTGACCTATAATAATGAATAAATTTTAGCTAAACATGAATTTTTGCTATTTTTCTAACCTTAAATGCGGACATTTTTTGAGATAGATAGATAGATAGATAGATAGATAGATAGATAGATAGATAGATAGATAGTGTTGTGTAGAAAGACGACCGATCTTTTCTACACTAATTTTTGAAAATGTACTGGTCCATTTTCTATGAATAGGACATCTTCTACAGGAACAGTGGTCGCAAATTGAGTCGTAGCTTTGAGTCTTACTCATTGGTGCACTGAACTACGATATTTGCTATTACTGTATTACCAATCCATGATCCTTTCTTCCAGTGTTTTCTTTACAATATTAATAACCAGAACTACGAGCATTGTAATAGATAGATAGATAGATAGATAGATAGATAGATAGATAGATAGATAAGAACAGACATAGATAGATAGATAGATAGATAGATAGATAGATAGATAGATAAGAACAGACATAGATAGATAGATAGATAGATAGATAGATAGATAGATAAGAACAGACATAGATAGATAGATAGATAGATAGATAGATAGATGTTTGAATATGAATAGATAATAAAACAGACATAGATAGATAGATAGATAGATTGATAGATAGATGATAGAATAAGAACAGACATAGATAGATAGATGATAGATAGATAGATGGATAGATAGATAAGAACAGACATAGATAGATAGATAGATAGATAGATTGATAGATAGATAGATAGATAAGAACAGACATAGATAGATAGATAGATAGATAGATGAAGATAGATAGATAGAATAAAAGCTAATATATGTATGTATATGTGTAACGAAGCTTCGCTGGGCAAGCCATCTTATTTGTCTTGAAAACCACAGAATATCATTGCAAATGCTCTAAAGCGGTTTCCTCTACGGCACTTGACGCCAGCATGAATCAAGGACTGTTTAAAATATTTCGTTTCAGCCTACCATATAGAAATCCCCGAGAGGAAAACTGCTTTTTGTGATAGGTATAAGTGAAGACGTACAATTCATGAAGTCACTAAGACCTTCCAAGAACATGTAATGAGTTTTAACAAATATGAAGCATGCATCTTGGAAAGAGGAAATCACTGAATGTGGCAGAGTACGTCTCTTTAATGGAGGCATTGTCAGCTACAAGAAGAACCATATTTGTAGACTTTTGATAAATTGCAACCAATAATACGCTCTGAGTTTTAAAATATATGAAAATCAATATTATCGAATTTCATCGAAATTTTCAGGATTTAGCCTCATTCAGCGGACTTTATTCTACCTCCTGTGGGGGAGGAGGGTTCTTTTGGGCCTTCGACCTTTTTACATTCAGCGTCCTATGTACGTAAAAGTTATAAGAATTTAGAAATAATAAAATTATTTTATTGTACTCTATTATACTCAGAAGTAACAGTATAATACATTTTCTATCCAATGTTTAGCATTTAATTTAATATAGAATTTATTTGTTTCCAAATTCGCCATGCACATAATTAAATTTAGCCAGTGTCGAATATATTGAATATAAAGAAATTGGCTCGATCCATTCGTAAAATGAACAATTATAACAATGTTTTTACTGCAATTTAGGCTAGAAATTTATCACAAAAATCAACGGCAATTAAGCCATGTGTACAATGTAAAAGAAACGAGTGACAAGATAATTAATTAATTAATAGTAAAATACAAGACAGATATCGATTTTTGTTTGATTTTACACATTTAGTGGACATCATCTGATCGAATCGCATGTTAATTTACTAATAACATATTTAGTTAACACCTTAAATCGGCTTAATCTTTCTTCGCATACGCAACCGATTTCCGTAGTTTACATTTATTTTGCGTGCAATTTTTATTTTCTTTTAGAATTCTTTCACATAAAGTCATTCTTAAAAGACATTAGGGAACCTGAACTATGTAATATTTCGAATACGTCACAATAAGCGTGTTGGAAAAAGAAAAAAAAATATGAGCAATGTATCAATTGTAATTGCGGCAAAAAGCGAAATTAAAGTTGAACCTTTAATAAAGAATTGTTTTTTAAACCTTTCATTCTGTTCGATATTTAAATTTAACTTTAAATGGATTATTTACTTAATTCTTAATCGTGTGTAACTACAGTAATTAGTACCTGTTAGTACAGGTTGTTTATGATTCGCCGAAATCGAAAATCGAACGAACGGACGGACACACGTACACTGCGCTTTATTTAGATAGATAAATGAACTTTATAAGGAATCTGAATTTTTCATTTTTATGGAGGTATTTTTCACGCCTTTACTTAATTCGTGGTTTATTCGTAATAGTGAATGTTGGACATTCCTAATTTTTACATTTTTATAAAGCAAAATACCTGATGATGTTATTTCATTTAAAAATACGTAATATCTACTGTGGAAAAGTTGAAAATATTTTCCAAAATCTTAAAAAAAGAATTCAAGAAAATGAAGAAATATTTTTTGTGAAGAGTTGCTGATACTTAATATTAATAAAATATACGTTATATTTTTTGTTTCCACAGGAAAAAAAATCTCTGATTTATATTTGTGAAAAACTGATATATATTTTTGCAGCGAGATTTTAAAACTTTTTCAGATCTTGGTTGTTGCTGATAAATATATCCTAAAATAAAGATGTCTTTCAAGAATCTAAAATGTAAAGCTTAATGTCATTTCCGAGTGTGGAGATTTATTAAATAATTTTATTTATTTTTAATTTTTTAGACCGAATGCATATCTTGTCATCAGGAATCTAATTGCCCGGTTGGCTACAAAAAGACCGCCGTTTTGAAACACACCTGCTCTTATTCGGCCCAAGATGGCAGCATTTTGGGTTGCACAGCCATTTGCAAAAAGCTGAAACTGGTAAAGAAAAACAACTACTATTCTCTGTTATTTTTTTCAAGTGTTTTGGTAAAGCTGAAAAGAGACATTTATTCATCACTCAGAATCGGCGAAATTACAATAGCCACAAGCATTGTTCATGTATCCTCGCAGCGACCTTTAATCATTGTCAGTGACAGAGATGACGTGTGTTAGGTTCGGCTACTTCAGGTTGGAAACTGTTTAAGGAAAATGCGTTGGAATTTTTGAGGATAATAAATTAAATTACTTTATCAGATCCGAGTACCAAGGACCAGAACGTGTTTATTTCTTTTTGTCTTTGGTGTCTGTTGGATTTTAAATCAGCCCAATCCGTGTAGATGTCTATTTTTTTTTTTTTTTTGTTCTCTATCATCTCGTATACCGCATTGTTCTTGCGATAATCGGTAATATTATGTATTATTCTGGTAACATTTTTTAAATATTATTGTTCTGTTAAATGCATCAAAAATAATTATTCTAATGGCACCAAATTTCAAGGAAATAAAGCAAAGAGTTTTGCAAGAGAAATTAATAATATACAACAGAAAATGCAAATGAAACAGACATTACAATCCCACCATTATTGACGCTAGTAACATTTTAAGTAGGCTCCTCCGTTTTTTCGCGGGAAAACAGCATAGCGTAATGAAAAAGGCCACAAACTTAACGAAAATAAAGTTTTATCGACAAAATGTTTGTTGTTATTAAGATGAAAGACCAAAGTATTTTTTAATTATTTTTTGAAATTTTTTAATCCTTTCTAACACGTTCGAAATTTTGGTTAAATTCTTCTTTTGTTTACGTCATCTCGGTGACATGAAAATAACATTGTTTTTTTTTTTTGCGCTTTTTTCCATTGAAAACACATTGATTTGGAAATTCTTGTAAAAATAAAGTAATTGTCCGATTTTAATGAAATTATTTTTGAAGTGTTTTTTTTTAGAAAATTTTTGTAAAAAATATATTTTTTTAAAAATATGTTACGTCCCCCCCCCAACCTTCACTTACTTAATTTCATGAAATTTCGCACAAAACCTTCCTATTTCCTGAATTTTCTTTTTCTTTGTTTTTGTTAAAAGTAGGAGTCTTTGGAGATAATAAATCACCTACTTTTTTTTTTTCAAATTTGAGCTAATCTAACTGAAAATCTGCTCTGAATTGAAAAATAATGAATCCAATAAAACTATGACATTAGTTAATTAGAAAAGGTTTTAATTGCTTTTGTTAATAACTAATATTAAGGACACTATTGTCTGAAGAAATTAAATTTCTTCTGATAAATAATAAAGTTTTACAAGAAATTTTCATTTTTTTTTTAAATTTTAATTATAATAATTTATAATAGTTTAAAATCGTGTAAAATTCTGTATTGGGCTATTTCCTGGATGTGATATAGTAATTAAGTAGAAACAAAATTTACACATCCAAAATTGAAAAGATTAATTAACTTAGTTGTGCTTTTCTATTTTTAAAATATTTTTTTTATTTTGCTTTTTTTTACTTAATACGTTCATTATTTTCATGTACGGTAGACTGAAATTGCCATTATTATGATCTAGAAGTTTTGTCCCTTTATTATGTCGCTTCAGTTAAGTTTCAACAGGTTTTCAAAATTTCTATCCAACTTTAAAAGTTTAAAGCTTAAACTAAGTTTTAATTTTTCAATTACTATTTCGCTAAATATTTTTTTTTTATGTATTCACATTAGTGTGGGACATACTTCAATTGAGTAATCATGGTATTTCATTTGTTATTAAATTATAAAATTAATTGAAGAAAATTTTATAGTATTTTAAATATTTTTATTTTTGCATCTTCGAAGGGTAAATAAAAGTCAATAAAATATTAAATAATTGCGGAAAATATGTTCATTTGTAAAAATTACTAGGTAGTTAAAAACCAAAAATATGCCTTCACTTAGATTTCTGACAATTGGGTCATCCATAGTAGCTGTCATCGCTTCGTCTATCAGCAGTCGATCAAACGTTGGATCAGATGAACAGGATCAATCGTTAATAATTGTTTTTTTATTCTTTTTTATGTTATAAGTAAGTAATATTTATTTCAAATCAGATTAATTTAACTTTTAACTAAAATAACGTGTCGGAAATATATATTTATTTTTTGAAAGAATTTTAAAATAGAAAAACTTGTTTACAAATTTCTTAAAATTAAGAAAATGTCCGCTTTTAAGAAAATTTTAAGAAATCAAAATTAAATTTGTCATTTCAATCTATATAATTTCTATCTGAAACACTCCAGAATATTTTACTTAATGGAAATAATAAATTTAATTATTAAACTTTCAATTAAAGCTAAAATGAAATCTTCAAGAAAGATTTTTCATTTTTAAAATTTAATTTTAAACATTAGGTATCGAAAATTTATGCCAAAAAATTGGAGGTCCCTAATTTTAAGTAATGTCTTATTTTTATGGTTACAGATTCCCGAATGTTGCTATGGTTACTATGGGCCTGACTGTAATGGTAAGTGCTTGTCGCCTGTTATTACCAATTAATGAAAGGAAAGGTTTAGTGAGAGTGATATTAGTAGGAATAGTAGTGGAGTAATATTCGTTGATAATAAACACATTGAAATTTCCTCAAACAAGAAAATAAGAATGAATATAAAAACAATTACACACAACCGCATATTTTATTACCTTAGCAAACTAAATAGAAAGAATACAAAAAGGCGTGAATTAACTTGTGTGTCCTTTTACGTTACATCATCACGTCACGTCATGAGCTATGTAATCCATTAGTGTCGTAGGGGTACCATATTTACTACAGCAATGATGTGATTAAGGCAAGATAGCCTGACGAAGTCGGTCCTTATTCATATTGATTTTGAATTCATAGTTTTTCTTCTTCTAGACTGGTTGCCACCTTGGGGCAAGGGAGACTAGTCTGCCCTGCTATTTAATACATAGCTGGAGGAAGATCGATTCAGTTTTTTTTTTCAAGGATATTAGCGCGAAGTGAAGATAGAAGATTCGACTAGAATTTGAACTCGGCAAACCGATTTTACCTTTCCGGGTTAATAACCATTATACTATCCGCACTTTTCGTACTAGGTATGACAATAAACTACATCCGGCAGCAAGGCCCCTGATCGTGAGATTGGAGTTTTTGAGGAGTGCGTAATCAGCATTTAATTGCTGTTGTTCCCAGGTCCAGCCTAACATGTAGTGGTAGCACTTGTTAGGGTCCGAGCTATGGCCAAAATGGTGAACCCCAAAACAAAACACTATGAATGTATAAAATATATTTTTATATTAAAAATACCAGCAATACATTTTATATAAAAAAAATTTACCAACAACACATAGTAAAATTATCGACAATACATTAATCCATATAATATCCTGGAATTTCTTAAAGACATCAAATTGTACTCCAAAATATAACTTCAACAAAACTACAACATAAAACACATATACCACCATCTGTAGTAATTATGTCCACACAGACATGTATATGCACAAAAGCTGAGTACTATCTACCATGTATTCAATTGTGAAAGCAGAATAAAATATATCTTATTTTTATTACTTCAAAGTTCCACAGAAAATTAAATTTCGGCATTAAATGACCCATAAGGTGTTGATATGCCATTAAACAAACAATCTTATGAAAGATTGTGAGAGACATTTTGAGACGAGTTATTTTATTTGTTGGTTTAGTAGAATTATTAAATATGTATTTTTTTTATCAAGTTGAATTTATTATCTGATATCATATTTATGATATATTTATGCTATCATATTTATAAATGATATGACATGCTATATGACTGTACCAGAATTGCTGATGGCTGCCGTTGATAGACCGTTGTGGAAAAGAGTTAGTGTGGCTTCTACATTCGAATCCGCCCTACGATTACAAAAGTCAATGGTTTTGATTTGATTTGGTTTGTTTTGTTTTAGACATGGGTTATTTAATGCCAACAATTTTTTTTTTTTTTGCTGGTAACATTTTGTTTTGTCGAAAATCTATTTCTGGTAATATTTTTCCCTTCAAAAATGTATTGCTGGTAATATTTTTTTTCTTCAAAAATTTATTACTGGTAATATTTTTTCCAAATTGTATTGCTCGCAGATTTTCCAATGCAAATATTGGCCCAGTGTGTCATGACGAGCTTTATATTCAGTGGGTGCCAATACCGTACAACCTGATACAAGATGGTCAGTTGTTTCTGCATATCTATTTACAAAATTTGGATTTGGAGCTAATACAATTTTTCAGTATGTGCGCTTGGTAAATTTTAGTTTGCAAGCATTGGCCCTATTATTATTATTTCCTTTGATTTCTGGTGTGTACACATTTCTTTCCGGGTCCCGCCCAGAGGCCTAAAGTCAGAAAAACATCATGACATTTTCCACTGACCAATTAAAACACACACACACACACACACACACACACACACACACACACACACACACACACACACATATATATATATATATATATATATAGATAGATAGATAGATAGATAGATAAAGCCCTTCGTTAGGTGTGGGCTGTACTCGTGAGAACAATTTTTTGTATTTCAAATCCCTTCAATGAGTCTACTGGAATCTTTTTCCAACCAATCGGAGGTCTCCAACTACAACAGCAATTGTTGATGTTCTCATGTGCCATATTTTTGAGATTTCGATTTCAAGGTCCTTGTATTTTGATAGCTTTTTGAAAATCTTCAAAGATACATTGCAGTCTTCAGGGATAAGGAGTCAATATATTTCTTTGTGGTCTCTAATAACAATGTTTGGGCGATTAGTTTTGATTGTTCTTCCTCTTCTTCTTCTTCTTCTTCTTCTTATTATTATTATTATTATTATTATTATAAAATTATATAACTGATTAAGCATGATTTCTCTTTTGAAAAACACTAGTTTTCACTTTATGGGATATGCTCCTAACCGCTAATTATAATTTTCATTTTTTCTGAGAATCCTCCATTCTTTTTTTGTTCTTTTTTTACAGAATGTCCTGGTGGAGCTGACTACCCTTGCTCAGACCATGGTTCATGCTCGAGTGGTATGAATGGAACAGGACATTGTTTTTGTCAGACCAATTTTGACGGGGTGGATTGCTCGATGTGTGTAGCCGGATACACAGGACCAAATTGCAGCTCCAGTGAGTTCTTCTAATCTCAAAGACTCCATATTTATTTCTATAAGAAACTCTTTAATGTATTTTATAAGTAATTTGTTATGCATCATCATCATTATCATTCGTACTACATTTCTATAATAATTATTTTGCAGTGTCACTCTGTATTAAATCATTTCATGATCGTTTCATTTGAATGTTTTCAGTCTGTGGAATGTGAGGAAATGCAATTATCCCTGGCTTGGAGATATTCTTAATTATTGATCTGTTTGTTTTTTTTAATCATTTCTCCCCAAGTAAGGCGATAATGTCACTAAGACATTGAAAGAGAAGGAAAAGTAAACCCAATCTTAAACAGGAAGCAAGGGATAAATATTTACTACGATTCAATAGATGGGAAAGGTGTGTGAACCAGGCGATAGATGAACCTATCTACTCATATTGAAAACAAGAAAAGAAAAAATATGATTAATAAAATTATGAAGTTTATGTAGTGAGGTTAGAATTGTTGAGTTAAAGTAAGAGCATGTGCTGTTCAAAGACATGTATTCAGGTAGGAACTGTCGTCCTTTAATAAATTTTAAATCTCTCTCTCTAATAATATCATATAAATCCATTTGTAATGTTATTCACATATTTATTTTTGCATATAAATCATTTTGGAATAATTTGACATAATCAATCATTTGCAATGCAGCTAAAAATTTATCTACAAAGTGTTATGGTCCGGTTCCTTGTACCACGATGATAGCCCAAGATAGAACCAATAAAGAAGAACTCGAAAACGGATATGGAATAACACAGATATATTACAAACAGGAATACATACAGAGAGGTAGAAAAGTGTTAGTACGAACAATCAGGTTTAATAGTAATTGTCTGAACACGACTCTGTTTCGGACTGCCTCTGATTGGACTGACTGACTCGCTCGCTCTGACTGACTGACAGACTCCTGACGGACTTCACTCCAGACTTCAGACTGAACTCCCTGCTTCCTCTTGAAGCGCAGTATTTATTACGTATGGAATAGTCCATTGTGTTATTATGGGTAAGGTCCCATAACACAAAGTATTTGTATAGAAAATTATTTGCAATACATCTCTGTTAAAAATATGTATAGTATAAATGCACCATTGAGGACAATTAAATGCTACAAATGCATTTGTATAGTAATAAGAATACATTTGCAATTTATTTCTATCGTAAATCATTTACAATAATCTCTATTAATAATGCGCATTACTGTTGTAGCATAACTACGGACGATAAACACAGTAGTAAATGCTGTATGTTGGTCTGCAGTTAGAGATTCGTCTCCGGTTGTGCTATGTCGAAGGACAGAGTCTCGTCTCCGGAAACATCTACCTGACCCCGTTTTATACGGTGTCTTACGGGGAAATTTTGGCCGAGCCTACGGGCTTGGATACCCCACATTAAATTCGGCTTTGTACCACATCTGACCGCGTGGGGCGGTTGGTAGAAATCCCGCAGTTGGAGATTCGTCTCCAACTGTGCTGGTGGAACTCTCTGCCTCTGGGCAGAGAGGAGCCCTAGGCGAGGCTATGCCGAAGGGGGGAGTCCCGTATCGGGAAACAGCTACCCGACCTTGTTTTATACTGGGTCTACTGGGAATTTTTGGCTAAGCTTTAGGGGCTTGGATACCCCACATTAAATTCGGCCTTGTGTCACATCTGACAGCGTGGGGCGGTTGGTAGATGTCCTGCAGTTGGAGATTCATTGTGGAATTCACTTGACTCACTCCTAGCTTCTTTTACGAGCAGCTGGCAGATCTTATATGTGTTGTTCGTGTCCTAAGTATTATCGTTCATTACCAGCTTTCATGTGATTATTCTATCCAATATCATTCCCTAGGTTACAACAATTATATAAATGCATAAAAATGCATTTGTAATATGTAATTCACGTCAGGTAATACCAGATGCCTAAGTCAAATTTAATGTCTATCAGGGACACTAATTTAAGAAGAGTCGATCGGTTATGACCGCACTATATACTAGGTTCACTCTGAGAGATACCAAAATAAGTTTTATACTCGGTGTCACCACAGAATGACAGAAGATCTACAATTATAAACAAGGTATCCATTTGAACATAGGATAAACACACACAAGACAGCCGGATAAAAGGATGTTATATAAACAACCGACCTACGAGAGGAGAGATAGAATCCCTCGCATCTTCGAAAGAAGAAGATAGAACATTCAAAGAAAGACCTGAAACCACGTACCATCGATAGGTCGACGGTAATTTAACGCAGTCCAGAAATTAATAAAAAATTCTTTTACTATGAAAAGTTTGAGTCTCGCATTCTCATCAGACGTTACCAATAACACATTAAAAATTGAAACTCTGGAAAAGAGATTATTAGTGGTTAGAAACGAAAGCAAACATTATTGGCGTGACAACGCTGTTATGCGTATAATAATACCTGGCCCATTCTGTCAGAATCAGATTATACCAAAAATGAAGTATCGCTGCAATATCTGGTTTGGTTTGGTTTGGCTTGGTTTGGTTTGATTTGCGGCATATCAACCTCAATGGGTTATTTAATGCCGACAAATTTTTTATTGCTTGTCATATTTTTTTTCCAAAATTGCATTGCTGGTAATATTTTTCTATTAAAATCTATTGCTGGTAAATCTTTTTCATCAAAAGTCTATTTCTGGTAATATTTTTTTCTTCAAAAAATCTATTGCTGCTAAAAATTTTTTCAAAAAATCTATTGCTGGTAATAATGCATTCCTGATAATAATTTTTTTACAAAAATGTATTTCTTGTATTAAAACCTATTTTTACACTTTCATAGTGTTTTGACCCCAGTTTATTTTCTCGGATCCTAAAAGGTGCTACAACCCGGGGTCATGGTGGACCTGGGAACACCAACAATTAAGGGGCAGTTCACGCTCCTCAAAATCTCCTTGCTGTTGGACGTAGTTTATCGTCTTACCCAGGATGCGGTGATTTCTCGTCATACCCAGGACGGTGCAATGTCTGGTCTGGAGCCGATCAATTGCCACTCTCCAGCTTTGATACACTTCAAAATCGTTTATGCCGTCTTGTGACAGTGGGGTGAACTCAACCTTCCACTTTGCAGTCTTGCTTGCCTATCGCGACTCTATCGCTATTTTCATGGCAAATGTTAAGACATGCAGCTAGAAAGCGCCATTTCATCTCCATTTCCTATGTATTCCCATTGTAAGAAGTTCAACTCGGACTGCTTTTTTCCTAAGAAACGCTCCTTTGCGGAACAGACTCCCACGTGGATGCTTCCTTGAACACTACAAGCTTAACCTCTTCATGTCAAGCTCATTATATATCTTCATAATCGTCCTACCACCTCCTCTTACACTCATATCCAACCTGATTCATTATAATCACTTAACAGTAACCCTATACTTTGAGTGGCTCTCAAGCCTTGTATTAGGTTTAGTATAAAAAATATATTATATTTGAAGAATCGGTTCTCTGTCCTTCACGCACTTAGATTATTATTACATACCTTATTCAGTAACCCTCTACTTTGAGTGGCTCTCAAACCTCGTATTAGGTTTAGTATAAAAAAATATATTATATTTGAAGAATCGATTGTCTGTCCGTCACGCACTTAGATTATTATCACATGCCTTATTCAGTAACCCTCTACTTTGAATTTTGTAGTGGGTGAACTTTAGTTTTAAAAATAAATTCACTGCTTTTTTTATTGTTGACAAAAATATCAATGTTTTATTTTTTCAGAAATATTAAATAATCGTATTTCTTTTTAATAAAATAGAGATTTCCCTTCCTTCTAATATTTTTTTTTTATTTCAATTTCTTCTCTTAATTTGTTTATCGACAAAATCTTCTTGCAGAGGCTGACAAATGCGGTTCCTGTGGTCCGAATGCCGAGTGTCACGAGACAATGCAAGGAGAGTTCGTGTGCACGTGCCGGCCGGGTTTCTTAAATGTCTCAGACCGTGGATGTCTTTCCAGCTGCCACGCCGCCAATGGTGGATGTCATCAAAATGCACGTTGCTCCCTGAACTTTTCCGGAAGTGAGGTAAACGATTCCGGAATTGAGGTGAACCTCAAATGCTATTTGATTAATTTATACTGCATCTGATCTCACTGTTACGTCAGCGTTAATGTGAGATATTTGATGACTATTATTAATCCTTGAGTAGTCTCCCTTACATCTGAAAATTTGTTGCCTAACTTTGGAACTATCCAGACCCTTATTCTGTGACCATGAGTAAAGTAGCAATATTATCTTGAATTTTCATTAGATGAAGCCTTACCAACCATTATTCATTTTTTATTACTATTTTTTCTTAATTTTAATTGTTTTTCATTGCGACTAAATGAAAATCAACTAAAAATTTAAGATGGAAGAAATACTAGTAAAAATAATAATTGTTGATAATACTCTATTTAATAAATGATAAAATCGCATCTCTCTATTGGCTCTGTACGTGGACACAACCAATAGAGAGATGTGTCATAGTTTGGATGACGCCATATTTATTGTTTTATACTAAAACAATAAATATAGCGCCATCCAATCTGGAAAAGGTTCATTCTGTGTATATTTGATCTTCATGGAGCTTTTGTAGCTCAATCGGCTGAACAGCTTATTCTATTCAAGCTCTCGAGGCAAAGTTATAAGATTTTGATACTGACGGTACATCCTTTATTTCTGATCGGCTCTACTTTTTATCGACATAGACTGGCGATCTAGATATTTGCGATGAAAAACAACTAAAATTAAAATGAAAGAGATACTGCTCAAACATTGATAATGGTTGACAATCTTTCAACTAACAATAAATACAGTCATGGTGAGATTTGGCAAATTTTAAAAGATTGAATTTATAATGTCTCTTTTGTAATGCTATATATATATATATATATATATATATATATATATATATATATATATATATATATATATTGTGGCAATCAATCTTTTTTGCAAGTTTCGTTAAAAACTACAGACAAAGTGCTGTGGTTAATTTTTGATATAATTTTTCATGTATTCTTATAAATCAATCCATATATTCAGTAAAAGTGAAATAAAATTCATCTTTGGTGATGGATAAAAGTATAGCCCAAAACGCTTCTATATATAAAAGATTTGGATAATTTTATATAATTTATGACCTAAAAAGAAAAAAATTATAAGAACACATCAAAATTATATAAAAGAAATAACCACAGTACCTTGTCAGTCGTTTTTAACCGAAACTTGCATATACATATATATATATATATATATATATATATATATATATATATATATATATATATATATATAGTAAGGTAATGAAGGGTTTGATAATCCGTATGGATAATTCCGAAGAGGATGTAATCCAGAGAGCTCATATATATATATATATATATATATATATATATATATATATAGAGAGAGAGAGAGAGAGAGAGAGAGAGAATATCATATCAAACGGCAAATTCCACAAACGCCCGGTTTTGGAATTTGACGTTTCTTTACAGATCGTTCCAAAACTGAACGTCTACAAAATATTAAGAAAGATCAGAATTACGACCATTTATTTTTTTTTTATTACAAACAAGAAATATCACAAAACTAAGCGTTTCACTTTTTCGGTTTCTGCCGGGAAAATCTGCCTCGAAAGATACATGATCGCCTAAGCGTGTATTATGCATGGCACATAATTGATTGACTGTGTAATTACGTCTATCTCGATTCATCTAGAAATCCTTGAATTTGTCTTCCGAAGTTCCCGTGCATTTGTTTTCATTACCACTTCTGCTTTCTCGTTTTAGACCCTCCTGCTTCGCAATCTCCCACCCCGCATGATAGGGTTTTTTTTATATAGACTTTGGCTGTTATTATGTTGGTGTTGGACGTACAAAAAACTTCTCACACCTCAGCAACCTTTCGGAGAATCCTCGAGGAGTAAACGATGACAATTTTCTGGAGATCTACCATCTTGATCTCAATTTTACTTTTCCCTCGGGACTGTTTCACTTCTCTTGGTAGTGGTATATTTTATTATTATTATTGTTTTGTTTCACGGTTTAAGTTTTTCAATACACCGGATACAATCTGTTAAGTCACAACATGGGCCTCAGACAGATTACACTTTCCTCAAAATGTGTGAAGTGCCCAAATTTTTCGATGACTCCAAGTTCGTATTGTATCCCCAGATGGTCAAGGAAGTCACACAGATTTAATGGGATTAATCCCAATGCTCCAATCACCACTGGAATCACCTTGAAATCCCCTTCCTGTATCCCAAACAATCTTGCCACCTCAACTTTCAAATCAGAGTAGTTTGTAATCTTATCAATCACCTTGTTTGCTATATTTGTGTCATTTGGTATGGCGACATCAATAATATGACAGTTCTTGGCGCCTTTATCTCGCACAATAATATCCGAACGGCGATAATATATCACTCTGTCTGAAAATCATAGTCCCAGAATATTTTGGGCTTTCCAACTTCATTTGTTCTTTCTTCAAGGCACATGGCTGTACCAATTTTCGGCCCCACTTGGTATCCATACTATGGACGTGATAACCAATCTACATAAAGGCATGACTTATCATGGTGCATCTTATATGCCTTTTGAGTTGGCATTTTGCAATCACTGACCAGGTTCACCACAAAGCCTACATTTTGGGGTGAGTGATGCTTTGTGCATATGGTATTTTATGGCATTAGTAGCAAGGACTTGATCATGTGCTGCAATTACGAAGCTTTCTGTTGCACCTTTCAGATCACCACATCGCAGCCACAGCCACGATATTTATTATTATTATTATTATTATTATTATTATTATTATTATCATATGGATTTGTATGTGTGCAGATGACGTAAGAGATTTTAGCATTGAAAATGTAATTGGCAGGTCGAGTTCAAATTCTGGTTTACTCAGTTGCGTTCATTTTAACACTAATACTCCTAGGAAAGGCGTGATTCCATCTCCTCTTCCTCCAGCCTAATAGTTAAATAGCAGCCTGGCCTTTGATGGCAGTCAGCCTACGAGAAGGACAAGTATAAGTTTACAGCCGTAGAGTGCTCAAAGGTAAACCATTCCATTATCTTTTCCAAAAATACATAACATCTACCTATTTAATATTAATGAAAAAACATTTTCCTTCAAATTACTTCCCTTAGAAATTCACACTTATCTAGTGTCATTTATAATTTTTCAAATTAGTCTGTAAATTTTTTCTTCGGGACCGCCATCAGCTGCCTCTCGCTTTCTCTTTATTCTCGTCTATAATCTCAAATGTTGACTTCAGTTTGGAGAAAAGTCAGAAGAGTTGTAGGAGTAGGAGCGGTTTGAGATACCAGGGTGAGGCAATATTTTACCAAGAAAACGCAGCACATTACACAATTTCCCTCAATGGCGTCACAATGCCGATTGAATAACCAACGGAAGAGGTTCCGTTCAGACATGATTAGTAAGATAATTAGTAAAGACTCTTCATAATGGCTTGATGCGTTTCGTAAATGTCTGCTTTTCTCGCTTGGATGATGTTGTCGGGCTGGATCTCAGTATTCCCGTGTATCTTATTGTTTGTATTTTTGACAACAATCCTTTGTTTGTGTTGAAGCAACATGGTTTGTACAGTTCTCAATTTATGATTGTCCCACCTGTTTTTATATTCCTTTTGAAATTTTATTGTAATTAAATGTGAATTTGTTTGCGTGCGTGGGATATATGTCATGTCTGTATTGATGTATGATTGTGTAACGTTGTGTGGATGGGTACGGCTAGAAATATTTTACTCATATTTAGTAAGCTTAAGGTAAGTATCACGCAAAATCAGAAAAACAGTGAGCGAATCAGGAAGGAAAATTATGTAATGCCATTATTATTATTATTATTATTATATTTTATTTTTAACAGATACCCTCTGTTTTGTGCACCTGTCGAGATGGTTACTATGGAGACGGCAAAAAATCGTGTCTTCCAATTGTCAACCTTTGCAATACAAACAACGGAAATTGTTCTCCGCGCGCCATTTGTACATTTACGCCTCCTACCGGTGAGATTTTGCGAAATGTTTTTATTTCGTTTTCAGTGTCTGAGCACCCACCACGCACACACACACACACACAAACACACACACACACACAGAGATATGTATGTATTGAGGCATGTATTGTTAAAGACTACGGAACTTTTCCGTTTAATAATTTTTTCTTGCTTTCTCGCAATTTTTTTTTTTTTAATATTTGGATCTAAATTGTTGACAAAAGATCCTAGTCCTTTGTGTTTTGCTTTCGGTTGTCGTCAACCGTCATCATGGCTGTAAGTTTCGGTTTGAAGTTGGTTGCTTATTATTTTATTTTATAGATAATATTTTGTGTATTTAGTGAATGTAGTTGGATTAGTTCATTAGCAATTGGGGGGAGGTTGGTATTTATTATTTGGAGGTTTAGTTATTAAATATGTTTAAGATGTTGCAGCAAGTATTGTTTTTTTGGATTTTAATTGTGATGGCTTCAAGAAATTGTAAGCGTTCTTTTGCATTATTAAACAGAAAAATTCCGTAGTCTTTAACAACACATGCCTCAATAATGGCATGCTGCCAATATATATATATATATATATGTGTGTGTGTGTGTGTGTGTGTGTGTATGAGACAGCGATATATATTTTTATTTATCAAGAACAATATTGGGGGAAATGTATGACAAAGTGGAAAAATTTTAAAAAAAAAATAATTTAAATTTAAAATTCCCAGCCCCACCCTCGGTCAGGCGCATGTGTCGTCGTACTAACATAACAAATTTAGTTCGATGAATCCTTAAAGGACGAAACGCGTCACACGAAAACTTTTTTCCACTTTGTCATACATTTTGTCAATTCAAAAGTTTTAAGCCACCACCACCACCAAGAAAAAATTGGCATGGGAATAACTTGACAGAGGAGTGAAAAAAAATGAAAAAGAGCTCTTAAAGTCATTAAAAAAACAATGGAATCAATTATCAAATTTATACTTTAAGAAACTTTTACAACGAATGCCAAAATTTTGTACTGCTGTAATCAAGCCTAAAGGGGGATATTTTGATGAGAGCAAAATTTAATAATATTTTTATTCTTTGTGTCATAATAAAATTTCTAATAAAAAGTCATGTCTCACTTTTTTTAACCATGTAACAATCTTCTCTTAATTAATGTACAAAACAACTACTTTTAGGGCCAATTTAAAAATTACCAGAGATGGCCTCAAACTTTTGAACTGTATATACAAGAGAAAGAAAAGATGAAGAGGTACAACGTAGTACCAAAACACGAAAGCTAAAGTGTAGCGATTTCAACATGTTTTTATTCTAATATCTTATAATATATATATAAATTATATATTATATATATATATATAAAATATATATATATATATATATATATATATATATATATATATATAGTTTATATTTAGGATAAGTATTAATTTAAACAAGTTGTGTTAAATTCAACTGACAAAGTTTATTTTGTTATTGTATTTTCCAATTTTCGAATAAATTGTTGCACATTTGTATCAAAATTGTCGGTAAACAAAACTCAACACTCCTCTATAAAGCTCTCTGAATATTAAGAGAGATACACAGTGTTTCTGCTTCGAGGTGATATGCCCAACTAGTTATAGTCAAACAATCGACAAGCAGAACTAGCGAACAGAACAGATATTTACTGTAATCCATCTTAACTCATCAAAACGAAACATGTACATGATAATACCTCTAATTAATAAAGATCAGGAGTTACGAGAGTAGACACCTCACTAAGGATACATGAAAAAAGTTCAAAATTTAATAGAAATAAAAAATTTTATCGTCAAAATGTGTCATTATTAAGAGGAAAGATTAAAGGATTTTTATCTAAATTTTTTATGGGACTAATTTTGGTTAAAAAAAGTTTTTTTTTTCTTGGCATCCAAATTGAATTTGCACGGGGAATTTGAGTGTTTTTTTCTGTGACAAACATTTGGAAATACTTTCAAAAATCAGATCATTGTCAAATTTTATTGAAATTTTAAGATTTATTGCTAAATGAATGAAGTTATTTTTAAACGTTTCTCTTTTAGAAAGTTTTTAGAAAAGTATATTTTTTATAATCTGTTACCATACCTACCTCATTAACTTTTTATGAAATTTCGTGAATTTTTTTTTTATATCACAAAATACCCATATTTGTTATAGGGCAATCCTCGGAGAATTTAAATCATCACATTTTTTATTCAAACAGACAACGAGTTGCATAAAGTCTGCCTGAATCGTATAATAAAAATTCAATAAAACTAGGATTTTTTTCTTACAAAAGCCGTTGCTGTATTTTATGAAGAAAATATTAACACTATTGTCGTAAAAAACTTTTCGTTGAATAATGAATTTTTACAAGAATTGTTTTCATCCTTTTTTAAATCAATTAGATTAATATAAAAACCTTTAAATCTTTTAAAATTCTGTATTAATTTGTATTGGCTATCTGATCTTTTTATTAAATTATTTGTTAATCATAAATAGAAAAGTGCACTACAATTCATCGAGAGCCAGTATTTTAAAAAGAATCTTGATTTTGTGTGTGTGTGTGTGTGTTAACAAAAAATAGTCAAATAATTTGCTGTGTCCTCTCAGGACGTAGGTGATCATGTCTCTCCACAATTTCCTGTCTCTTTTAACTTTTTTGTTTTACAAAGAATACGCAGCATAGGACGTGAACAATTTACTCTCTCGGCCATTGAGATTACAACGGTCACACAAGTTCATTCAATCCTGTCGCAATGTCGATTGAGTAACCCCACGGAAGTGGTTCTGTTCCACATGCTTGGTAAGGCTTTAAATGCAGCGTTTAAACCAGGGCAACTGGATCTTGAGATGTTAAAATTGGCTGGATACACTTCATAGATACGGTATAGATACGTGGATGGAGTATTGGTCATTGACACAGAATGTGACTTCAGCGCTCGTTTCTGTTTCGTTCACCTTCCGCTAATGCCATTGGCAAAGGCATGAATCTATCTTCCCCCAGGTATGGATTAAATATCAGACTGTATAGAATTAAAGTTGAGCCAGTGTAAGAAGGAAAACTCTGAATTCCAAACCAGTAACTGAAGAGGGATAGACACACCAATGCTGTTCTGGCTGCAGTAGACGCGGTGGTCTTACAACTAAAGAAGACGTACAATTTTCAGAAGCGTCATTACTATTCGAATGGTTTCTCGAATATTGATTTCATTATTACTTTTTCTTTGTTTTTTTTTGTTTTGTTTTTTTTTTTTTTTTGCAAGATAACTTAATAACAATATCACAGGTCGTCTGAAAAATAAAAGGACACCAACTCGCCTAAAAACTGTGGAGGGGGTTCTCCCCTATTTACACAAATGGACTCACCCAGAGTATACATATACTACTGCTGGGATAACGAACGAAAGTAGTGAGCAAGGGTCACAGTCAGCGAGCACGTAGACTCAGTAAGAAAGTAATACCGCAATACGTCGAGACTGGATGTTCAACCAGGGTTATAGTCGAGTCCAGACATAGAGATATCTACGGCCTCAATTACAAAGACTATATATATATATATATATATATATATATATTAACCCGCATTCCTGGAACTACTAACCTGCATTACCAGTTTGTATAATTACGTTAATACATTTATTTTCCTATATTCATTGCGTTTGTTATTTATTGGTACCGGATTTCATCTCGAATCCACAATAAAAACAAATTTAAAACAGTGATAAAAATTTTAATTAAAAGAATTTAATAAAATTTTCCTTTTTCAATCTTTTAACCTCCAGTTATATTCTGTTTCTGTTGTAACTTAGGGAAGGTTAGTGAATAGAACAATCACACGAAGTTTGGTAATGAACGATAAATACTGAGGACACGAACAACACATATAAGATTCGCCAGTGGCCCATAGAAGAAGAGTCAAGTGAATTTCACAATGAATCTCTAACTGCAGGATATCTACCAACCGCTCCATACGGTCAGCTGTGGTACAAGGTCGAATTTAATGTGGGGTATCCGAGCCCTTAGGCTCGGCCAAAAATTCCCCGTAGGCCCTGTATATAACGGGGTTGGGTAGCTGTTTCCCGAGACGAGACGCTGCCCTTCGACATAGCCTCGTCTGGGAATCCTCTCTGTCCGGAGAAGGAGAGTTTCACCAGCACAGCTGGAGACGAATCTCTAACTGCAGACCAGCATACAGTATTTACTTCTGTATTTATGCGAATGAGAACATACCTATTTACGTCCGTGGGTATGCTACAACAGTTTCCAAGCATGATGTTTTGGGAAAAAATCATTTTTATTCATCAAATAATTGTTAATGTAATATTCAATCGCAAAAAAAACAGAACCGATAAAGGGTTGATAACACATAATATTTCTACTTTCACATCGCCATTTGTTACAGTCCCGCTCTTTAATGTCAATGTTATAAATGTTACATTTGTATAAAAAAAAATCTAACACCTCGTTAACTTTTTCGAAAAAAAAAACCGTATCAAGGATCAAACATTTCAGATAAGTTGGCCCTTTTTTCAGTCGAGTTAGCACCTTGACATTAGTCGAAGTGTTATTCGGAATGGCGTTTGCATGATCTTTTAATTGCTGTTTATGTTGCAATATGACTCATCCCACACCTGGGTCAAATTAGTTTAATTGGCTCTTGTCATTTTTCTTTCAGTGACAGACAAATCGGCAGGAAAAGTAACATGCGAGTGTCACGAGTCCTACCTTGGTAACGGTACAACATGTAACAGGGACATCTACAACACGTTGCAATTCATGCCAAATATGTATAGGTTTTATGAAGTAAGTATAAACATTATCTCTTTGATTTAATAATAAATTTCTCCATCAGTCCTCCTATATGACAGTAAATTCTGGATAATCTCCTCGCAAAGATACTCGAGGCAACGAAAATCTGGTTCTACAGAAGGATGCTGAGTATATATATATATATATATATATATATATATATATATATATATATATATATTATGAAATGGAAAAAAAGTCCGACAATTATTTTAAGACATTTTTATGTTTATACATTCTTTTTATAGATACAAATATTTAAAGTAAATGCTCTGTTTATAATAAACAAATAGTATTAACCAACATTTACCGGACATTCAGGCCGGTAAATGTTGTTTAATACTGTTTACCACGAAGTAATGAAAAGTTCGAAGCCCGACTAAGAGGCCCTTAAAATTCTTTTTCTACTATTACTGCTACTAATAATAATATTCATAAGCTAGTTTGAATCCGTGAAAATTTAATTCTTCAGTTAATGATTGAATAAGCTCATTGCGAGTTCTACAAGAATAAAATATCCGTAGAAATCCTCTTATTACATCGTTAAATATTTGAACTTAATAAATTTTAAAAAATATTGCAATAATAAACATAAATATGAGTGATGTACGTTATTTTAAGAAGTGGGTACAAATGAAAAGATTTGAAACTGACAATTTTTTCCATTTCACTAAAACAGGCGTTATACACTTCTTTCTTTCTTTCTTTCTTTCTTTCTTTCTTTCTTTCTTTCACGGAAACAAAGTAGTGTGTTTTTCCCTTGTTTCCACGCGATAAAAACGGAATAGTCCATTATTTATGAGGTATTGGTAGGGCATAATGTTGATGTTTGGTCAAATGGCTAAATCGCTGAAAGTGGGTCGGACCAAAAAACAATCCCCTTCGTGCAGTGAGAATTTCAGATCAAAATTCAGCTTTGTTAGGCTACGAACTTATTGATCAACCCTTCTCTTGTTTTGGACCCTTTTTTAAATTTATAAACGAATTTAATCTTTGTGAAAATGTAACCGTTCATTTCATTGCAGTTGATATCTGCCGGTTCGAAAAGCGACAAGTATCATGACATTCTGGTTGAATTACTGGAAGATTTGCAGTCGAACATCACGATTTTTGTGCCTATCAGTGGACTAGCAAACTTACAGGTGAGTTGCATTGCTGTCAATTATTGTAACGAAAATCGGGATTTTATTTCGTGAAATGCGTTTTATGATGCACATGTGGGTTGGTCAAATATCTCCATCTTGTGATGTGTTTAACAAAGTGTTAGTCTCTGATAGGAATCTACCCCAAGTCTCCTGAGGATTAGAGATAATTTTTCACAAAAGACAATCATAAGATAACAAATTATATATATATATATATATATATATATGTGTGTGTGTGTGTTATTTATTTATTTTAGGATATTAAAACAAAAACATCTTAAAAATCGCTACATGATTGCAATCATGTTTCAACACCACAAATGTGTCTCCACGGGCGATGTCAAACCATATTATCATTTTACCTATATATATATATATATATATATATATATATATATATATATATATATATATATTATCCCTCACCGCTAGTACGACTCTGAGTTTCATGCACAATGCAATCTTCTGTTGCTGAGTATGGACTGACCGTTACGCAACCATCAATTTATTTCTCTTGTTTAATAAACTAGGGTTATTTCATTATTTTAAGATAACCAATTTTTCAACATGACATAAGTTACATTTATTTCCTTTTCCGTTTTCTTCTTACACACATAATTTAATTGACAAATATAATTTCTAAATTAAAAAAAAACTGTGACGGTCAGTTCATACTCAGCAACTGAAGATCGAGTTGTGTTACCGGTGAGGTATAATATGTATATTTATTAATATATACTTAATAGCTCTGTTTTAATATATCGAGCACTGTTTTATTAACACCAGCACTATATGTGCAATATAGTATAATTATATATATATATATATATGTGTGTGTGTGCGTGTGTGTGTTAGTCTGTTCCTCATCCAGCTATCTCAAACAGTAAACGTAGGTAGCAATCTTTCATTCAAATATTTTATTAAAAAGAACGTACAATAAAACTTTGTTGAGCTGTTTGGTGAGTTTTTCCACGTTTCGCATAAGCCGTTTAATGTTTGGTGGAAACTCGTAAAGGAAGTTGCCAAAATTGTGTATAATCCTCCAAGTAATTTCGACTATTGTTAATCATTTTAAAAAAAATGATAAAATGAGAGATAACAGTGGAGCTGTTATGTTTTTAACGGTCCTGAGTTTGAAGTGAACATGGGTTCACATGCTCTGGTCGTAGGATAGATTTTAGCGTCACGTGACTAAAATTACATTACTCTTCAAAGACATTTTAATACATGCACGCAGAGATTAAATCAAACAGCCGTCTTTTGATGTGAATAGCGTAAGATTTTTTTTATCGTTTTCTGCATTGGAATAGGCAGAGTACTGATGCATTGTTGACCATAACCTGAGAGTAATAAGAAGGGATGTAATGGATTTCTATTGAATTTTTTCTATGGTGCTTTCTTCGAAGAGGTGATAGGTTACTCTTTTCAAAAGGAATGTGATGTGGCCCTTATATTATTATTATTATTATTATTATTATTATTATTATCGACAGAGATGCTGTTTGGTTTGAGTGAGAAGAAATAAAATATATACAGGGTGCAGCGAAAGTAACGCACTTTGTTCTTTATCGACTTAACAAAAATAAATTACAGTAGCTTAGGAAATTTTATAAGAATTGTCAAATAAAAACAACAGGATTTGTTATGATTAACAAACTATGTAATATATTGAAAATGCTCGCCTTCATGTTCAGTACAATAATGGACCCTAAGAGCAACACTTCAACAAATCATTTGATACATTTCTACATTAATTTCAGAAAATCTATCAGAAAATGCATTTTTTTAATTCGGGAATTGTTTTCGATTTGTGCATGTAGACAAGATTTTTGAGTACACTCCACAAGAAAAAATCTGGTAGTGTTAGTTCCGGTAATCGTGATGTTTACTCAATTGCACCACGTCTCCCTAACCACCTCGGCTCGAAACAAAGGGCGTTACTTTGCCGTACCCTGTATTTTATTTTCTTCCGTTTTTACTCAAAATGAAAACAGAATGGTCCCTTATTTACGTTCTAATAATTAGTAATGCATATGCAAACTGACTAGCTAACAAACGAACAGGCAGAATTATAATATATAATCTTTCATTTTTTTTTTATCTTTGATATAAATTGTTAAATAATTTGTTGTTGTTTTTTTGTTTTGTTTTTTTTTTCATTGACAGAATATTTCTAACTTGGATCTGGAAAATCACATTCTGTTATCAAAGATTTTAGTCAGCGCTGTTCCAGGCAAGAAATCATACAAAACTTTCGCTGATCAACAGATCGAAGTGGAAACAGATTCTTCTGGAAAGGTACAACGCAAAACCAATCAATTTAAATCTTATCAAGCTTGACTTAGCATTTACTATTCTAAGACACACTGTTTTCCTTTTGTCCATATTTTTCGAAAATTCTATTTTCTGAAAGAAAATAAAACCTGATGCAATATCATTTCCACTACTGCCCGAAGCAATAACGAAAAAATAATAAGAATGCAAATCCAATTCAATTATACAAGGAAAAAATATTTATTAATAAGCAACTAAACAAGGGTGCTTGCAAAACTTCGTCCCTTTTTTGCTGAGAATAGGATAACCTATTCTCTGACTAACAAAATGAAAAAAATACCAGAAAAATAAATCTACAATGCACAAGACAAAATAATAAAAAACTGAGCTCACCTACTGTGTAAATGATAAGAAAAAAGAGCTTTTACTCTATAGTAAATGATAAGAAAAAAGAGCTTTTCTTTATATATTTTCTTTTCTTTCTTTTGGAGACAAAGTTCTTTTTTCATTGGTGACCAAACTCCTCCGGCCTTTTTTCTTATTTTCTTCCCGTCCGAATGGAAAGTTCGTCTTTCTTTTACTATACGGCCATGGAAGGGGAAAACTTCCTTAAAACATGCGGTAGTACAACTTCTTGTAACAGCATGAGGCTGATTCTTCTTCTTCTTCTTCTTCTTCTTCTTCTTCTTCTTCTTCTTCTTCTTCTTCACTATAAATGCCTTTAGTCCCAAACAACACTTTGGGACTTCTCTGTTCTTTCTTTACATTAAACTTTGTAACGTCCAGCTCTTCTTTTCTGGGGCTTCTTCGAGAGGACTTCTTAAACATTCTCTGAAGACTTAAAGGGAAACTTGCCTTCAGCAATGTTGTTACCTATGCATTCTTTACTTTTGAGAATTGCGGCATGCCATTTTAGCATGGAGAGAGAAACAAACCTCCTATTCATAAGAGGTATATCTTCCAACTGCCTGCTACTCTCCAGTAGCATTTCTCCCTACCCCTTCAAAGGGGACGATTGACATTTGAACTGTCCAATCACAGCCCATAAAAAATATTAGCAAGTTCTTCGGGCCAATAACACAGTGAGAGTCTTTCTTTTTTCTCCCTTCACCTCAAAATCTTCAAATATTGAGTGCAAGACTATTCCAGAACATATATAAGTAAAGATCCGATTTTAAGTGATAAATTATGGTGATTTTCAAAGATTTTATAGCGCTAATCTCTTTTTGGTACTAAGAATGGCATTCTCATCATAAAAAAACGGATATTCGAAGTTTTAACCGCGATCGAATCCCAAATGTTAGGAGGAAAACGTTAATTTCTGTTTTAAAAATTAATAAATCATATAAAATAAATTAAAATAAAATATAAAAATTTTCCATTTAATTAGTTATATCTGTCTATCTGAATATTCATATAAAATCATTTGGTAAGAATTTTAACAAACATTAGGTTTATTTCTTGTTCCCAGACAATCCTTTATTCCTGTTTTTCCATGCAATTTTATAATAAAATCATTAGCAATGTTTCAATCCTTCACAATGGATTTTAATTAGCACGACTATATGTCCAGCCACGTTTGAAGAAAAAAAAGAAACCTTTTTTATTTTAAAATTAAAAATTTTAAAACTAAAATATTTTAAATTTAGTATTCCCACATTTTCAGCGCTTCCGCACGGTAAATAATTATAACCGACATTTACGTTTATAACCGCCTACCACCTACACATATATAAACTTCTATCAATTAGAACATTACTTTATTCTGATGAAGTCCTTTTAAAGGGTGAAACGCGTTGCACTTACAGATTTTTCACACTGTCATTCAATTGCCCAATATATATACATGTATGTGTGCGTGTATTTAGGCAGCAATCTTTCTTTCATGCACATTTCATTGAATACAACAGACAAGGTGCTTTGATTTAGTTTTTTATACAATTTATCATGTGATCTAATAATTTTATTCTTTTCGGTTGATAAATTATATAAAAACTGTCCAATTATTCTTTTTATCCGAGCGCTTTCAGCTATACATTTAGCCATTTTTAAGGTTGAAATATGTTAACTGTTAAGAAGAAATATATTGTTGTATGTATGTATTTATATAATGTTTTTATTTTCAAAACACGGTCAAGATATTGTGTCCATGTTCATAGTTGATATTATTGAGTGTTGTTTTTTTGTTTTTATTAATAAGGCTTCCATTATTTTAAGCCTTTTTTGCATGTAGATGATGCTATTATATTTGTGTTGTCAACAGGTATGTTACGAATAGAGTCAATTAGGTCTCGTTTAAATACTCATGGAGACCTGCCGAGCCCTCTTCATAACATACTTTTTGACAGCACAAAGCAATGTAAATTCTAATGTTTGGTCAAATTTTGACACGTGGAACGGGCCGAAAACTTGTTGTCACTACATGAATTTCTGCGATCATTTTGCAACAAGTTAACGATCAGAGAGAAAGAGGAAATATTTTCGCCTCTCAGTTGCTTGATTTCTGTTTGTTTCTATTTGCAGCAATATGTGATACAAGAATCGATCAACAAAATCAGAATAATCGAATCCAATATATTGAACTTTAATGGATATATCAATTTAATCGAGAGTCCGTTGTGGTATGATTATGAGATTCCAAAAACGGTGAGTTTCCAAATTACTTTTTCTTTGACCCGACTGAATCTTCCAGAAATTATCTATCTATCTATCTATCTATCTATCTATCTATATATATATATATATATATATATATATATATATATATATAAATTCCTCGCATTAATAGTCAAGCATTTTCCTAGTGAAAGTAAACTAAGTACTATTTTCAATAAAAACACACTAAAATTAAGTTATAGCTGTACAAAAAACTTAGAAAAAAAATCATTAAGAACCATAATGCTAATATCTTAAATAAACACTTATACCAAAACCAAAAAGTTTAAACAATGGAAAAATTAAGATAAAAAACTGATGGAAATAAACAAAAAACTATGTAACTGTAGAAACCCTCAAAATTGCCCACTACAAAATAAATGTCGCACTGAATCATTAGTATACCAATGCAATATCTCTTCGATTGAAAGTCCTGATAACATAAAAAATATATATAGGTGGCACTAGCCATGAATTCAAAAAAAGATTCAACCAACATCAAACTTCATTTAGAATAAATAGATATAAAAAATCAAACATCTCTCTCAAAATATTTCTGGCATCTAAAAGAATCAAATAAAACACCTACAGTAAAATAGAAGTTAATAAGAAAAGCTAGAATTTGTAGATCATTAAACGACCCGTGTCCTCTATGCATACAAGAGAAATTATATATTACTAAGTTTATAAAAAATAAAAATTTACTGAATCAGAGAAATGAAATAGCTATTATATGCCGTCATTGTCAAAAATTTTCCTTAAATAATATATAAAAAAAAAAGTCTATTGGAATGGCAGTGAAAATATTTTAAACTTGTATTTAAAATTTAAAACTGTAGTTAAAACGTATTCAAACATAAGCATCTTTTAAAAATTGTAGTTAAATAAAATGTATGCTAACCGAAACACCTCTATAATAAATGTACTACAGGCACTTAAATGAATCCAATAAAACACCTACTGAAAAATGAAATTATAACAAAAGCTAGATGATGTAAGGTAATGTATGATCCATTGTTCTTTGTACAAACATATGAAACTTTATTACTCAGGTTACATATATTTAAAATAAATAAATGAATTAATTAATACATAAAGTTTACTAAATCTGAGAAATGACTTAGATAGTTTTGTAGTCTGTGCCATTTATATTACTTAAATAATATTTAAATATGATAGTTTAAAAATTGTAATTTACATATACTTTGATATGGAAAAATAATTTTACTTACTATGAGTAATTATCCTTCTGTTATAAAGTAATATAGTCTATTAAAACTAACAATGAAAATATTTTAAAATTTTAAGTTGTAATTTTAAAATTGTAATTAAAATTGTAGTTAAATAAAATGAATTCTAACCTGTTCTTTTTACATACATATCAAACATTATTACTTAGGTTACATATATTTGAAATAAATAAATTAATTAATTAATAAAGTTTACTAAATCTGAGAAATGACTTAACTAGTTTTGTAGTAAGTGCCATTAATATTACTTAAATAATATTTAAATTTAAAAGTTTAAAAATTGTAAATTACATATACTTTGATATGGAAAAATAATTTTACTTACTATGAGTAATTTTCCTTCTGTTATAAAAGTAATATAGTCTATTAAAACTAAACAATGAAAATATTTTAAAATTTTAAAGTTGTAATTTTGAAATTGTAATTAAAATTGTAGTTAAATTGAATGAATTCTAACCTAAATTTCTTTTAAATAATACTACACGCACTAAAAAAGAATCCAAAAAAAAAGCCTATAGTAAAATAAAATTAATATGAAATGCCATAAGATGTAAGCTTTTGAATGACCCATGTCCTTTGTACTTACATGAGAAACATTATATTACTAGGTTTATATATAAAATAAAAGTTTACTAAATCAGTGAAATTAAGTTACCATTTTTGCCGTCATAGTCATAAATTTAAAAAAAAAAAAAATAATAATAAAAAAAATGTAACCTCATATACATACTTAAACTTGATGTTAAAATAATCCTACATAATATAATGGATTTTAATACATTTAACTGTTCTTAAAAAGAATATTGTATAATAAAAATTAAAAAGGAGAATATTTCAAATCGTAGTTAAATAAAAAGTATTATGATCAAAAAACCCCGAAAATCTTTAAATTTATAAAAGAAAAAAAATGACGTTGAAATTTTTTTACCGTTAACAATAATTTTTTTTTTTTAAATCCAGACGACATCCATTCAACTGATGTCAGGTTTCATTGTAAAATACATCCCTACCCCTTACCAAATTGTAGCTAATAACTGATACAATGATACTGACATAAGGAAAATCTAGACATCCCTTGTTCAATTTAAGTAGAATATTCTGTAACCATGGAAACGTGATTTTAGCTGTGTCTTTAAAACCCGGTAATTTTTAAAAGTTACTCCAAAATTCGCTTGAAGATGAAATGGTACTAATGCTTTTAATTTAATTGCAAAATTAAATTCGGGGTTTTTAGCCTCTATTTTTGAAACATGGTTGGAACTGTGTAGCGAAAAAAAAAACATATTTTAAATCAATTACTTTATAATATTAATGCTCTGTAAATTTACATTGAGCACTATTTTATAAAAATAAAAATATCTATAACAACACCGGATTTTATATCTTACTGTTCTTTCTTTATATATATATATATATATATATATATATATATACTAAAATAATGATTAACTTAGTGTAAGATAAATTTTCCTTTTGTCTTTTGCGATCGTCATCGTGAAACCCAGGGTCATATATATATATATATATATATATATATATATATCTTTACTTATTATAAAACGCAGATTGTGTGTGTGTGTGTGTGTGTGTGTGTGTGTGTGTGTGTGTGTGTGTTGTATGTGTGTGTGTGTCTGTAACGTTTATATATTGGATTTTTCAACTTTTTCAACTGATTTCAACAAAACTCCACAGGAGTACATAAAATTACCTTGTGGTGGTTCTAACAGCGCCCCAAATGGGAAAAATATAATTGCACAAAATCAATTTGAAAACACGATTAAGAGACATCGTGAAAATGGATGGGGGGCAACTCACATCGGGTTGTTTGTGTGTGTGGGTTCCTTTAAATATAGGATCGGATTTCCTATATTTTTCAGCCGATAAAACAAAACTTCACTATTTTTTTTTTTGGCAGGTAGTGTTTCTTATTCTCTTGCACACTTTTTTCTTTATTTTTAATATTCAGAATGCTTTAAAAATTCCATTTACAAGACAATTATTTATAATAAAATTCTATTCAATCAGTAGACTCATAACGATTGAAAACAATGTTTTTGTTTGAGTTTGACCAATTAGTAAAAAAAAAAAAAAAAACTAATTAAGACATGCGTGTCCGTCAACCCTAAACAATAATCTAACGATCTCTACTGATTGTACGAGTACAAACATCGGATAAATTCTTTATCTTTAGGGAAATATAATGAAATCTAAACATACACAAGTCCTAACTAAAAATAATTACCGGAACGGGAAACTACTTTAAATACACATGGTGTCCAATGTTTTTACTGTATTCAATAAGTAAAAATCATAAATTGTAAAATATTATTATTACAGAAAGGCTACTAAATGAATAAGATTTGTTAGATCATAATTAATAAACCCAAATAAAGTTAATATTTTTTGTATTAGAAACAACGAGTGGAAAATATATTCAAATCAGAATTCTAATTATGAATCACCACAAGCAAAATATGCAATTTTTTTACTGTATTCAATAAGTAAAAATCATAAATTGTAAAACTAAAAGATTACAGAAAGGCTACCTACATTTTTCAACCGATTTCAACAAAACTTCACTTTTTTTTTGGCATGTAGTGTTTCTTATTGTCTTGCACACTTTTTTCTTTATTTTTACATTCAGGATGCTTTAAAAATTCCATTTATAAGACAATTGTTTATAATAAAATTCTATTCAATCGGTAGAGACTCATAACGATTGAAAACAATGTTTTTGTTTGATTTTGGGTTTGATCAATTCGTAAAAAAAAAAAAAATAATAATTAAGACATGCGTGTCCGTCAACCTTAAACAATAATCTTTGTCAATTTTATTTTTCAGTCTTTATGATGGTGGATACTTGATCTATCTCTTACTGTTATATCACCGGGCAACGCCGGGCTCTACTGCTAGTATATATATATATATATATATATATATATATATATGTGTGTGTGTGTGTGTGTGTGTGTGTGCTTATGTGTGCTTATGTGTGCATATACATTTATATATATGTTTGTGCGTGCGTGCATATATATGTGTGTGCTGGTTTGCTTTTGTGCATATATATATATATTTGTATGTGTTTTGTGCTTGCATATATATGTATATATATATGTATCGGTGCGTGCGTATATATATATATATATATATATATATATATATATATGTGTGTGTGTGTGTGTGTGTGTGTGTGTGTGTGTGTGTATGTGTTTTATGCGTGCATTTTTATGTTGGTGTTTGTGCGTGTATATATATGTATATATATATGCGCGTGTTTGTGTGTGCATATATATATGTATATATATATATATATATATATGTGTGTGTGTGTGTGTGTGTGTGTATGTGTATGCATGTTTGTGCGTGCATGTATGAGGATATGTGTCTGTCTTTGTGAGTGCATATTTTTTTAATCATTTCACCCTAAGCAAGGCGGGAATGCCATTTGTACGCATGGGGTTACAGGAAAGTGAAGTTGGGAGAAAAGACTGGGTGTATAGGTTCGAACGAGGAAAGGATGAAAGCTGAATGGAGTTCAAGACGACAGAAGATGGTGATTGACGTTGCATTTAAATTTTTGAAAATTGTAATTATCAGGGAAGTAAGGAAATGGAAGGGGGTTCCACAGGCGAGAAGTGCGAGAAAAGAATCTGTTGGAGTAGAAGTGGCGGTTACATTTAACTATCTCAACGGTTAAAAGGTAGGACCTAGATGCCAATCAAGTAGCACGCATAAACTCATATAGTCCAGGAACCAGGGAAGAAAGCTCGTCAGAACAATAGCCATGGAAATATTTATAGAAAAGACAAAGTGAAGCCACGTCATGTCGGTGAGAAAATGACTGAATTTGAGATGCCAAGTCAGGGTCGATTAAATTGCAGATTCTTCTTTGGATTTGTGTCAAGGACCTCGAAATGAGTAGCAGGTGCACCTGACCAGATATGGCAACAGTGTTCAATGCACGGATGAATGGTAGATTTATAAATGTGCAAGATGGACTCTGACGAAAAAAGCCTTCTGACATGACACAGTGGCCCAACATTCCTTGTAGCAGATTCATCTATTGATTCGATGTAGTTGTTCCACTTCAACTCAGTTGAAAACATGTGGCTAAGAAGGCACAGTGTGTTGCTCTCCATGAGTCTAGCATCAACCATGTTGATGATGGGCAGAAAAGTTCCTCTGTGGTTGTTAAATGAGCGCAGTTTCTTTTTGAAGACATAAAAATTTAGGAACCGTTTCCTGCCCACGTTAAACACAGATTAGAGATCCGTTTCAAGAGCAACGGTCAGACTAATTTTGTCAGCTCTGACGGATTTGCTATTGAGACTGCTTGGAAACTGATGACATCAGGAAAATCATTGATGTAGATCAGAAACAGCGTAGAACCCAGAATAGATCCTTGGGGGACATCTGCGTTCATATGAAAGGATCTGGACGTGAGCCCATTTAAAACGACCATCATTTCACAATTTGATATAAAGAATCATCCAGGAATACCGTAGCCCTGGACACTGCAGTTCAAGAGTTTGACGTGACCCCTAATAATTTTTATAATTGGCCTCCAAAATTTCTCAAAGTATAACTTTGATAATTGATTCCATTCTTTTTTTGTTTTTTGTAAAGTTTTTACTCTTTTGTCAAATTCATTCCATGCTAATTCTGTTTTTTTTTCAAACTTTTGAACCATATTAAAAATAAAGATTTTTTAACTGTAAAAATAATTCATAAATTACTTTTCTGTTAACTTGGGGTGCATTTGCTAACTTTCAGGGCGCATCGGTGCGTCCGGGCGCATCATTTGAGCAACACTGCTTTAAACGTTGTTTTAAAAATTAAATTGAAATATTTTTTAATTATAAAGTTACAGTCGCTGTACCCTCAGGACTTCCTCAGTTGTCTGGCGTAATTTGGCATCTTGAACAATTTTCTGGGAGCAAATATTCTCTTCCTATATACGTCATATCTGCTGCTGCTTCTGCCTGCGACATCTGGGAACAGGGACCCAAAATAGTTTAAGGATTTTTTGTTAAAGTTCTGTCTCTTTACAACGCAGCTGGTCATGGCTTTCCGCATGTTCCTTTATATTATCTGTGAACTTTAATGGCATCTGAATAAAGATAGTAAAGTGGTTTCCCGTTGCTTTCTCTACGATTTCCAACTCAAAGTTGTCTTTCTACTAGACTGGGTGCCATTCAGTGCATGAAAGTATAGTCTGCCTTCTATTTCACCAATTTCATACCTTTTCCAAAGTCATTAGTGCGAAATTAATGAATGTCAAATCGGACAGCACTCGAGGCCGCTCGTCTATTTTGTATATTAACGATTTTAACTATTTACATATTTCGGACTGTTGACTTCATCTTTAATGTCATATTCATGACGTTTCGTCCGTTTTACGCTCTGGTCATCTTCAGGTGATATACGTTGAACTCTCGAACCAAAGTCTTTATTTAGTCCACTGGGGTCCCACAGGACACATGGTCCAGTGAATAAAAGCTTTGGTTGATGTAATCTAGTAACTTCCCCACAAAGAGTTGTGAGTACAGTATCTGGGCACATCAGAGATGAACAAATACTTGTAGAGTTACGAAAGGTGATTAACTGAAACTGAGATATCCAGAAAAGGCATGTCACATGTCAGTAGAACAATCTAATCCAGTGGACGTCTGTTTGAAATTCCAATGTCTATCACCCGAAGAAGGCAGGGGCATACAACGACCTAAAAGTTGTGAATATGACAATAAAAATGAGGAAAACTGTTCGAACAATGTAAATAGTGTAAATAGTTACAATACCCCATATCAAAAATATAGACAAATGAAGATTTTAAATTAATCGTAACTAATGTTTTATATATATTTTATTTATCTTTGTCTTATATACATTTATTATTTTGCAGGCAACATCTATCCAGTCTCGTCGGGTAAGTAATCAAATTGTCTATCTCTAAAAAATGTTTCTTATTGGATTCGAGAAACTTAATAAAGAGAACATATGGTGAGCCACAAAACAACGATTGGTGTGGTCGAAAAGGATGCCAGAGCACATTTCATTTAGAGGGTAATTGAAACCTTGCTGGGCGTGGCGTTCTCTATGGCTTACAGGTCTGGAGAATGCCGGAAAAGACAGTTTGTTTGTTTTTTTGTTTTTTCTATTACAAAGGAGAATACATTGATTTTATGTCTCTTGAACCCGCAGGCCGATAGACGTAATTTACGCTCTTTATAAAAACGGGGCGTTTAATCAAATATGCTTTTCCACAAAATAACGTTTAGAATATTAGAAAATAATATCGGATAAGAAATCTATTGATATCGTTTCCTTTATTACCCCAAACCAGTGTTTCGCAAACTTTCTTTAAAAACTTTTTACTTCAAGGAACACTTATATCATAAATAAAACTCTGAAGATAGACTTTAAATTTGGAAAAAGAAAAAATAGTCATGAAATTTGAAAGTATGAAATTTTGGTTTAGCATTCATAAAGATTAACGGTACAGTTTTCATTTAAATGATTTATGAAGAAATTGTTAATTTTTAGAGGACTGATTTAAATCCTTTGAAGAAGGCAATATGGAAAGGATTGTCTCCTTCTTAATAATTAAGGAGTTTAACATTCATTTTAAAATATCAAATGACAAAGACTTGACTTAGACATAAAAACCATGTGCTTCAGGTCTCTAGTTTTTAAAAATAAAGATTTTTGTTTTTTAAAACACGCTGACGCGTTTTAAAATCCTTACAGTACTTAGTATTGTCGAAGTTATCGCTAACATTTTCTGTCGAGATTTACAAACTCTACGTTACGTCCAATTTCGCAAACCAATCGATGAAATTTGAATAAGCTGAGATTTTGACAAAAAAAAAAAACCCTACTTCGGTTTAATAATTTTTTAATTTTTTCTATTGGAGTTCATGGTAAACAAAATTTTTAAGAAAATTTCTCTTTTTTCTTTTTTAACAGCGAATAATAAATTCTTATGATTTCTTACTCTTGAGCATACAACATACAACTGACCATGCATAAATATTTCTTTTTGGAGCCAAATTCTAATTTTCTGAAGTATTTGGCCTTGTGATTTGTTTACAGTTCTTTGTAAATGCAGGGCGAACTGAAATTGGATTCTTGCATAAGAACTTAAAGAAAAGATATGCAAAAACAGTATTGCATTTTTATTAAATAAGTATTTGTTATTTTAATCAATAAATTCCTTTTAAAATAGTGGGAAGATTTTGTATGTTAAATAATAAAAATTTTAATTAAAAAAAAAATAATGAAAATTTATTGTACTAAGCACCCTAGTAAAACCAACTGTATTTTGTGCCCCCTTACCTGTTTGCATTTCTACCCAAAATTTGATTTCGATCTGTCAATGTATGGTTATTTTAGAGGGTGTGACGGACGGACGGACGGACTAACGGAAATCATTGAATTTTATATATAGATAAAGATATTTTAAATATAGAAATAATTAATAAAATACTTTTCTTTTAGCTTAGAGCGCACTTGGCTAACTTTCAGGGCGCACTAGTGAGCCCAGGCGCACCGCTTGAGAAACGCTGCTCTGAACGTTATTTTTATGGATACACGGGCTTGAGTAAAAAGAAAAAAAAACTGTTTTTTTTTTTTATTTCTTCTTAAACAGTGTGAATTACGTCTATTGGTCTGTGCATTGGAGAGACTTAATAATAGAAAATGTGTTCTTTGGTAGGGTTCGAACGTGCACACACCCCATTCTAGGGGAAACACACCGTGTGATCCGACATGCCTTAAACTCTGTTGAATTACCGTTTACAAAATGTATATCTTATTCAGATCTTCTCGTAAACCCATATCTACTGACTTGTTTGTTTATTTTGTACCCGAAACGTAAACAATCCAATTTTTGAAAGAAATAAAGGATTTTAATCCAACGTTATTTCTTTTCAATTTCAATGCTATTTATATAACATACCGATCATATAGGATATATATATATATATATATATATATATATATATATATATATATATATATAAGTCAAGTAATGAAAATCTTGATAATCCGTATGGATAATTCCAAGGAGGATGAAATCTGGAGAGCTCAATGTTAAATCAGAGCGATTAATTTAATTTAAAGAAAACAGACAACTTTAAGGGTCCATGGTCATAATTTATTTCCCCAGGAGTTTTTTTTTCCCCCTGGCACTTCAGACCTCATTTCCAAGGATGAAAAATTAATTTAAATTTACATATAATTTTTTTACCTTTTGAGGGGTAGTATTAAGTTGATATAAATACTACCCCACAAAAGTGTAAAAGATTATATGTAAATTTAAATTCATTTTTTCATCCTTAGAAGATAGATTCTGACGAGAAATATTATCTGGCATAGAGAACCAACGTTCTTATCAGCAGACTTAGCAACTGACTCAGTATAACACCCACTTCATGTCAGCCTCTTCAAAAAGCGCAGTGAGTTACTCCAGGTTTCCCCACTATTTGAAAATATGCCGTTGCTATGAAGATCTATAGAAATTCAAAAGGCGTTTATTCCTATGAGAATCATTTTGAACGTTTAATCTTGTGTACTATGATTACAGAAAAGAATGGCATTATTTTTGCAAGATCGCTTACTTTTACTGCACGAAATTTTCAGAAATCATCGAAAAACGCGTAAAATTAAGAATTCAAAGATATTGTACTTTTATGTGTATATGTCTGTGTGCGTACTTGTGTGTATGTTCGTCTACACCTGTTATTTTCCTGTTCTAAATATCTCTATTGCTTTTACTATTCTAGGTTGTGGCCATCATCGTACCGATCATTTTGCTGTTGTTGCTGGTGATGTTGGCAGTTTTATACCGGAAATACGCCGCAGATATGACATGCAGAGAAATTTGGCAGCGTTACAAAATGGTACGTTTTCCTGATTTTTTTTTAATTTTTTATTTTTATTTTACTATTTGGTGAAATTATGTGCATTAAAGAAAAATTAAAGTGATCCCGAAAGTGATTTTTTCAGATTAAACAAAAAAAACTGTATCCTTACTTTTGGTTCTTTTTTCATATATATATATATATATATATATATATATATATTCGGAGTCGCAATGATTTATGCTCAATAGCCTCTGGAATAATTTGAAACATAACCGTTACCGCCCACCCTATAACCGTTATTATATTACAATAGACCTTGCTACTCATAATGCACACTGCTAGCATATATAAATAGTCGAGACAAAACGCAACACACATGGTCTGAAGATTACGTTCAAGCAGACTATCGCTACTTGATGTTAACATCAGTGTCCACTTTTATATTTACATACACTTTCTGATATTGAGTACTTTTACCCATGAATATAGCATGACTTAAAAGTATGTGCTATCACACACATATATATATATTTATTTATATATTCGGAATCAAAATGATTTCTACTCAATAGCCTTTAGAATAATTTGAAACATAACCGTTACCGCTTACCCAATAACCGCCAGGCTAGTACAATAGACCTTACTTTTATAATAAAAAGTATTTCTCTTATGTGCCATGCCCATACAAGATATGGACAATCATGGTTCTCCACAGTGTCCTATCCTTCATTGTTCTAAGTAATTTTTGTCTCTTGACTATTGTTCCCAAATTCTGTTCTGACATCCAATTACACAAGCTTGTTAGGTAATTAAATATCATTAAATATCATTAAATATCCTTTTAGAGAACATGTGTAGTAGTTCAGAACACTTTGTTTCCAATGAAATATATTTTGTGTTCAAGTGACACTTTACTTTTAGTGTTCAAAATGCTTGAGAAAAAAAAGGTCTCCCTGGAAAACTATTTTCTTTATTTCACTTAATTAGTATTTTCGCATTTTTACAAGAAATACAATAGCTGATATTTATTGTAACACATATTATTGTCTACAAGAAGACTTCTCACACACACTCATAAATGAATATATGTGTGTGTGTGTGTGCGTGTATGTGTGTGTGCATGCGTGCGTAGAATTAATACAAGTAAAAGCTTTGTCACTTAGCTGATTGATGTTACTCCAGACGTTCGTAGACGGACCTGTCCGTTCATTGGTCAGTGGGTATCTGCAACTGGCTGCTTACACTTCTCGATTTTGATTTTTGATTTTTGATTTTTACATGCAATTATCATTGGTGTAATTTTGTTTTCATAGTATATATGTGCGCTTGCGCGCGAGAGCTCATGCACCCGCCTGCGTGGATGTGCATATGTGTAGGGTGTCGTGATTAAGTCTGATGTGTGTATATTTTTTAGGAGTATTTAAAGTGTACTGATTTCATGGTGATGTAAAATAGTGTATATTTTTGTTGTTGAGAAAATATAATCACAGAAATAAATGCTGTGAGAAGGTGATCAAACTAAAACAAAAACCTGCAAAAGTGCTCAACTGAAAATGATTTTTCATGTTTCGTTGAATATGACACACAAGGAAAATTTGAATATTCTATTTAGTTTTTCCAACATTTTTCCATTTTTCCCGGTTGGTTGGAGTAAACGGATGCAAAAATTGTCCGTATTGTCCATTGTCCGAAGAGCTTTCGGCGACTTCTTTAGCTATTTTCAAGAGGGTTCGCTTTTAATTCCTTTTCATATTTCTCTGTTTAAGATGTAATTTTTGTGCTGTTTGAATAGTTGTAGCGTTTATTCCGAGCATCGCGATGTGAGTGTGGCTGAAATTCTGGTTGGCATCTTCATATTTTAAAAAACTTTCTACACATTTTGTCCGCTATTGAATAAGGGTTCCAGATGTTTTATGTAAAAGGCTGCTCTCACAGCGTGTTTTCGGTAATGGGATACAGGATACTAGTGTTATTGATCAAAATCTTCATTATGGTTGGTTGAAAATTGTAGGTGATTAAGCGACTTTTTATAGCATGCACACACACACACACACACAAACATATATATATATATATATATATATATATATAGCAAAAAACAAAAATTATCTCAACATAGAGATGGTCTATTTCAATCCGTTCTGTGCGGCTATCATCAGCCCCTAAGTGTCTGTCTCGGAGCATTGTTTTAAATTTATTTTCAATGTCACTCCTCCTCTGGTAGACGCCTTTTTAATGAGAATGGGTTTGTGTTAGCGATTGGTGGAGGCGTAAGATATCTTATTCCGGGGGAAGCGATCTGAGGTTGGAGTTTATTTATGGCCATAACCTTTGTTGTTTGTAGTTTAATGTCAGTTCCTACTATGTGGGGTTTTTTTTATAGTGGCCCCGAGTGTGTTTTTTCTGGAAATCACAGTAGTTTTTGTCCTACACGTGTCCAATATTATTATTATGCGATGGGGGATTTAAACTTAAACCCGTTAAGATTAATGTAAATTTGTTTCGTTATAGATTTATATATTATGGGTAATAACAAAACACCCAATTATATATGTCCATACTTATATGCCACTATACGTACACATACACCCCCACATATAAGCACATGTATTCATATGTAATTTGGATTTTTTTTCTATGTCTACATTTCGTGATTAGTTCTTTCCGTTTATTTAATAGCTTGCATTGATCTTTATATTTTATTATCCTGATTTTTTCTTCTAAACATAGCTTGCACCTATCCCTAAAACTATTGGGTTTTTTTCGCAAAACCTAGAATTTTCCAATTTATTTGAGGATTCAAACCCTTTTCCTTCAATTCTCATTTTTTTTTTTTTTCGAAAGGATTGTTTAGTGTTTTAATTTTGGATTGGTGAATGAATGTCTCTGTGTATTGATTCTCTTTATAAATTCTCATGCAGAAATGCTGATGTAAATATTATGGCTTGTCGTATTTTCTTTAGGGGTAATGGTTGCCTGGTATACTACCCTAGCGAAACTGCACTTGCCCTCTAGCACGTAGTTTCCCTTAATTCTACAATTACAGTTGGTTTCCATGTTAGATTTAGTTTGTTTTATTTTCCCATGGAATTTACTTAAAATGTAATTGTTATGGGAATTAATAATTTGTTACTTATTATCAGTGCAGGAGTAGCTAATTTTGCCTGAATTCCTGTTGAATATCTTATTTAGAGGTTTTTTGTTGAAGTGTTTAGTAATTAAGTTTAGGAAGTACTGTCCGATGTTGATACTTGACAGTTTGCAGAAGCGGGGGGCTGAACCAAGTGATTTTTCTTTTCCTATTTTTATACCTACATTCCACTTTTCTTGTATCAGTATTGCTAATGGTGGTTGGGTATGACTGATTACTTTTGAAACCACTTTTTTGGAGGGCCTTTTCCTATAGTTCTTTATTCTTATTAAATCTAATCCTGTACTAATCCTGTTGCAAACGGTAGTGGTTATTTGTCTTAGAATTGCGTTGGGGTAGTTAGAACCGATATTAATATAGTTGAGGGTTTCGTTCTCTTTATGGTATGGATTAAAGGTTTCATCATTAAGGTTAAGGGCGATATCTAGGTAGTCAACTATTTTAAGGTTAGAGAAAATCTCAATCTTAAACCCTAGGAATTTGAAGGCCCTGATAATTTTCTTTTGTAATTTCGCTGTTAGTCGACCATTACGAATAGAGATGAGGATGAGTCCATCTCTATACAGTCCTATTAGTCCCGGTTTTACGATTCTACTAAGCACATCTAAAATGTAAAACATACTAGGTTTACCACTTGGGCTGAGTCATACGCTCCCATGGGGACATCGAATTCGTCATTGTGGCGCTTAGTCCAGGAGGAATTATTTAGTGCTAGCAGTGTCTTTCTCACTGTTAAGATGATATTATTTTTCATCATCTGTTATTTCTATATAGCTCTATGTAAAGTTGATACTATTGACCAGGAGGTCCCTAACGAGAGGAATAGAAGTCAATTATATCAAACTTAATGAATGTCACTTTATCGAATTTCCTCATGTTAGTGAACCATTTAATAGTATCAGATGAATCCTTCCAAAGGTTAGTATTGGTTGTGATTGTCGGTTATTTTTTTAATTATATTTTGTGAAATAAGGCATAGTTCTGTTTTTGTTGTATTTATTAGTCTACATTGTGTATTGTCGGTGAAGTTCTGTTTATGGCAGTTAAATAAAATGTAGGCATATATATATATATATATATATATATATATATATTGATATGTTCCGGAAAGGGATATATTTGAACGAAGTAGCTAAGTGGTTTTGGCTACTATAACCAAGTAGAATACGGTGGCAGTAATCCACTGGTACGCGTCGAAGTCGCAGGTAAGAAGTGTAGATCAATGGCGTAGTCCAATAGGCGTTGTTATAGACTTAGCTCTCAGACTAAGGCTCTGACTCTCCTACACGTCCGTCAATATTTATGACGGACACCAGCCAATCACAATCCAGTGAGGGGGAATTCAGGTGTATGTATATTCCATTATATATATATATATATATATATATATATATATATATATATATATATATATATATATATAATTATTTTTATTCGAAAACTATAACATAAATATGTTATAAAATCAGTAAAAAAATAGTCATTTTGTTTCAACACTTCTGGTGGCTTATTAAGTGATGATGTTGAATGCAGAATAAAGGGGTTTAAAAGGTTCAAATCAATCAAACAACCCTCGCTAAGGGAAACGCTGTTACATAAGCTGGAATGACCAATCAAAATACAATATACGAGGATTCAAAAAACTTGACAACTAACTAAGGTTATAATAATTATTTAATGCTTTAATGTTGGGGTTAGAGTAAAATAGAATTCATTCTAACTAATAAATATTATATTATGCGATAAAATTTGAAATTAAGAATTACCCATTTTAAAATTTAAATTTAATCTATATTAAGTTTAAAATTATAAAATTACTGAGGAAAAAAGAATAAATATATATGTTATTTATTTATTTTGTTTTTATTGAAATTATTTATTTTGTTTTCTTGTCTAAGAGCCGCCAATATAGTCGGTTTTCTCCGATACACAACGTCCTTTAAGTTTGATGCTAGAGTCATGACTGTGATACCATCTGTCGAGAAAACATTGTACTGTGGAGTAAACAGTGTTATCGCAATTTGATAAAACTACAAAAGACAAGTTTTTCCTTTCCTGAAGTGTGTATACATTTTTGGTGGACCCTATATATATATATATATATATATATTGCATATAGTTCTCTCGTTAATATTTCGTTCTTTCGCGTGACACGACGTCATAGAACTGCATTATGAATTTGCGATTTGCGTCTGATATTTCGCGACCGTTATCGTCGCATAGCAATCTTCTATTTCAGCATAACAGAATCGACTACAAGATACTTTTCACAAAAGCAACATCAAATTACCCGACAACAGCAAACTCTTTGTATCACAACATATCTACTAATGTAATCAAGGCAAATTTGAAATAATGCCAATATACCAAACATACAATTAATTATTTATAATATGTGGAAATATTTACACTTTGCTTGGATAAGGTCGCGAAACCAGAAACACGTATAGCAGAATTATGGAAAATAGAGTATAATATATATTTTAAAATAAAAAAATCCACATTTCAGCCAAAAACGTTTGGTGTTTATCTTCTTTTTAAGATATATATATATATATATATATATATATATATATATATATATATATAAACAATGATATATAAAATGTTAATATAAACAGCGATATATAAATAAAATGTGAATAAACAATTGTTTATTAAATGCAGGTTATCTTTGAGCGTCACCAACACACATACACATTATATGTGTGAGTGTACGTTTGCGCAGAAATCAGAACTGCTTGAAGACTGAACTGAAGGTAAACGCTTACACAAGGCAATATAAAGCGTATAGAAAGGAATATAATAGGTACATTCTCGAAACATTGTAATCAGTAAATACATACTTATGGCAAACATTTAATTAGTGCATAATCTTATACAAATATTGCTCACGAGCATGCAGATTACGGAAGTTACAGGTTTGATAATCTATGGCTTATGACCCTGTATCAAATGTCTTTTCTCAACTCACTTTCTAGTATATACTACAGAATCGAGGATTTTGGAGAAAGGGCAAAAACAAATAGGAGTTGGCGACCATGGTCAAAATTCAGTATGCTAGACCAGGGGTCGGCATCCTACGGCAAGCTCGTGGCACGCCAAGCAATTTCCAATGGCACGCAGCTGCAAATGACATCCCTAAGTCCGTACCAATAACTATTACAACACAAAGAAGATATTTAGCTGTACCAATTTTAATATATACTAAAATATATATACTATATATTACTATATAAAATATATTGTAAGACAGGTATATTGATCTTGATTTGTACAAAAATACATACGCTGTTGGCACATTGAATTATTTATAAACCTCAGTGGGCACGTAGTTAGCCAAAGTTGCCGACCCCTGTGCTAGACCGCTACTAAATTAAATCTGAGTGCGTGTGTGTGTTTGGGGGAGTAAATTTAAATTTAAAAGCAGAACAATAGTTTAAATGTAACGGTAGGCTATGAAAAGTGTTTAGACCCGTTTCAGAAGCCAGTTTAATTTCACTGTTGTTTCTATTTTTCAGACGTCGGACACGAAAATATCATTCGCCCACCTAAAAAGTAATGAGAGTCAGGAAATGCTGGCCCCCGATGTACAGAACCCAATATTTGGACCTCAAGAACTTCTATTAGACGAGCAGCAACAACCTTGTTAGAAAAGAACACGATAAAACTATCGTTGCTAATCGGGTTAACTGATATTAGTTGTCGATGAAATTTAACCAGTGTCACTCGTAATATATATATATATATATATATATATATATATATATATATATATATATATATAAATTTGAAATAATTATTTTTTCAGTTATGTAAATATAAATTGGATCCTTTCAGTTTAATCAAATATATCCTTTGTGTTTTTGTAAAAAAAAAAAGAAAAATCCTTTTAGAGCATACATCTTATTGTACAACCAGTACCAAATCCGACAATATTATAATATTTTATTCAGGTATATCGGATATTGTATTAACCAAATATATTTTTGTGGTCTATATCTTTTGAATTTATTTATAAATAAAGATTAATGTCGCACTTTGTTCGCATAATAAAACCTAACCCCTTTCCCTCCAAAAATCCTTATAAACATTTTCTCAGAAGGGGAAAAAAACGATATATTGCTCATTCGAATATAACTTGTAAAAATTATACCAAAATTGGTTGGCTAATACTAATTAAATTGTGAAATCATTAACTTGCATAATAAAATTTGATATAGTATACATTTAATACGAGAGACAATCCTAAAGTAATGCTCATATTTATTTACACGAAAGCGACAACAGATACATAACAAAACGCTGCTACAAATTTTTACCCATCAAATGAAAGTTTTATACGTGCTGTCATATCAGATGACATTTTTCCAGATCGCTACGTGTAGCAAGGCAAAAAAAAAAAAGAAAAGAAAAATATTAAACCTTTATAATTATACAGCGAATATTCAACCTTTGTAATTATACCGCTTTTGACTTTGATGGTCAACAATAAAACAGAGGCATTATTTCGAACCGATTTTCTTATATATACCGTATATTTCAGCGTATAAGAGGATCTTTAAATCCCCCAAATCACCCTTAAAATTTGAGGGTCGTCTTATACTCCAATTCTAAAAAGGAAACCTTAAATTCTGAGTGATGTAGTCGCTCGGTGCGATAACGTAGATAAAAAGATTCACATTATCAAATAAACTGATAATAAGAGTAGTGAAACCATTTCTACCTGGCAGAACTTCATAATAAATTACCTGTTCGAAGAATTTTTCTATATCAATGAAATCAACTTGTATCCATGCAAGCTCAACTGTGAAAATGTCAATATCAAGTAATGACTGCGTTCACAGCAATGAAATGTAATTATCTTACTGTTATTAGTGGTATTTTGTGATTGTCGATAAAGTATAAGTAAATGGTCATAAGTACACCAGGCTGTTTGTAACTGTTTAGATATAGGAAAGAAGAGGAAGAAGAAGAAGAATCAGTATTCGCAAGAGATCACGTGATGAGACATAAGCAAAACAATGGTTTCCCTCTTAGGGGATGTGTGTAGGAAAAACATGACATAGAATCGGTTTTGTTATTTCGTTTATTTTGAATTTTTAAAGATAGAGTAATTAACAACGTTTCCAATAACATCATCTTTATATAATCAATAAGCAGTCGTCTTATACTACAGGTATACGATAAATTCATGAAAATTTGCTATATTTTTACCTCGTCTTATCTAAAGGTCGACTTATACGCCGAAATATACGGTGATAATTATTGCTGTGAAAATCATAGAAGTCCTTCAACAAAACGTTCATTAGATTTTTCTTTTCTTTAATTGCATTTTGATTTAAATAGAAAAGCAGCATTTTAAATCGTGTATTAGTCGTTCACCGTAATGTCTCTCACCGTCATTTCAATATAAAAAATGGTGCTTATTTAAAAGAGAAAGTAGTTTAGGAAGACGAAAGGTATATAGAAAGTGGTTTGTTTGCTAGATCATCCACGGTAAATTTACGTCCAGGTTTTAACAACAGTTCACCTTTCGTGGCAGATCTTCTATTATCATAATGTGGAATATTTAATAATAAAAGTGATAAAAACAAAAACACCAGGAAATAGAATTGATTAGACTACATGCCGAAACACGTCTATAAAAATATTAAATTTAAAATTTCAGCTTTCAAACAACTTCAGCCTTTCCTATCGGTATATAATTATAACAGTCGCTTGACCTTTTTTTATTTATACCATATATATATATATATATATATATATATATATATATATATATATATATATATATATGTCTATATTTCTGAGATGAGGTATTATGTACACTATTTACATTATTCGCACTATTGTCCTCATCTTTTTTTGCCATATTTATTACAATGTTTCGACCGTTGTACGCTTCACCTTTCTTCAAGGACACATGGCACAGTGAATAAATCCGTTAGTTAGATCCAATGACTGGACCCAAAGAGTGTGAGTTCAATACCTGGTTAAGACGGTGGAGAACTTTCAGAGGGAAATTAACAGGAGATGACTGATAACTGACATCCATTAGACATGGCACATGGAACTAGAAGAGTCTACCCCACTGAACGAAATAAAGGGTTCAGTTCGACATTCCAATCGCTTGAAGAAGGGCGGAGCGTACAACGGCCGAAACGTTGTAATAAATATGGCGACAAAGATGAGGACAATAGTTCGAATAATATACAAATGAGAGAAAGAACAGAACAGATGGAATAAAAATCCACAGGAAGTAGCATTTATTTTTTTAAAGCGCTCAATACAAAGTAGAGTAAAATATTATTATAATATTTTTATTATATTAAATTACAATAAAAACATTTTACATCGCTACACAAAAACTTTCATGTTTCAGTACTAAGATGGTACTTCTTCAGGCGATGGTAGATAGCAGATAACTAATGATAAAAATGACTTATTAGGGAAATTTAAAAACAAATCTTTACCATTTTTCGTAAGTTAAAGGCGGCATATATATATATATATATATATATATTATATATATATATATATATATATATATATATATATATATATATATATTACTTAACGCTATTTTTAGTGTATACTCGTATTTGAGTAGGCGCTCTGTTTATTTATTAAACAATATATTTATTTTATATTTAAAACCCAATTTCGCCCTGGCCTGATTCATATCTCTGTTGGTTAGAGCGTTCCAGATCTACTGACAGTTCTCTCTGCTCAGTCGGTGTGAAAGTTCGAATCCTGCCGGAGAGCGCATATTTTTGTTTAATAAGATTTCTTGAATATTCAGGAAGGTAGACGAAAATAAATAAATAAATATACTGTTTCATAAATAAACGAAGCCTTTAATCAAATATAAGTATCCACTAAAAAGCCATAAAAATCTGACAGATTTTTATGGGTTTTTTAGTGGATACCCATATTATTTCTTTAGAAAAAATATGTGATTACTGCTGTGAAAATGGCATTCAATAAAACCTTCATTTGAGGATCCTTCTGATCTCGGGCATAGGATTCAGAACTGAAAAACCATTAACGTAAGGCGCTTCAGGAATACCTCAGTTGTTCGCTAATCTTTATTTGTTTTCTGTCACAGACATCAGAATACTTTTTGCTATTTTATTAATAAATGAAATAAAATAAAACATTTTTATATTCCCGATTTGTAAAATTCAAGAATGAAACAATTGTTAAATCAGGTATTTTTTTTCAATGCGTTTTTCATCATTCCTCACATATTTTTTCATCCTATCTCCGACCCTGACGCTGAAAATCCGACAAAATGTCTTGTTCTTATCGATTTTTTTTATAAATCATCAACAACGGTCTATTCGACGTCACAATAACTGTAATTCTTTATTTAAGGATGAATAAAACATTGATTTTTCAATAACAAAATACAATGAAAATTATAAACTTACATTTTGACTACAAAATTTTTGTATATATACATATACCTTAATAAATTACTTTCTTGTTTAATTAAAATACATGCTTTAGATCAAAATAATGGTCAGACTAAATACGGAGTGTATTGTTTTCTAAAAGATGCCTTTTGGGTCTAGATAACATTTTGTTTAAAGTCCTAAATGCTTCATCAATAGGAAACTACAATCAATTTTGTATAGGTACCTCCAAAAAAAAGCGATACCCAAGGTTTAAATGCATTTTAGAAATGAAAAATCTTTCTTGAAGTTTTTATTTTTGTTTTAATTCCAAGCAAATAGATTAAATTTAGTATTTCCAATATGCAAAATACTTTGCTGTATTTAGAACTGAATTTAAATTAATTGAAAATATTTTATCATTTTATTTTATTTTTTATCTTTAAAATCGTTCCAATCGGCCATATTGACAAATCTGTCAACACAACATACTTCTCTTTATTGCAAAAATCTTTTAAAAATGAAATATACTTTTCTGAAACTTTATTTGAAAATAAACTGACTTAAAGTTTAATTAATCTGAATTAAACCAAATATTACTTTTAGTGGAAAAGGTCACAGAAATGCATTTTTAACACGGAGGTACGTGTTTTTGTGACAGCTTTATCGATAACTTAATGTTTGGCATTTTTAAGTAAAGGGCACATAACTGTAAAAATTACTTCACGAATACAACATAAAAGTCTTTTTATATCATTTTTTTAACTACACAATAATCTTTAAAATTTAGGAAATTATTCTGTGTAATTTAATATTGAATTGAATTTTAGGTACTTGTTGAGGAAATATTAGAAAATTACTAATAAATTTAAAATTTACTATAGTTACAGATCTTATTTTCTGATAATATCGTGTATGGATGTCCGTATTTACAAAAATCGGAACATTTACATACATACACAAAAATTTTAAATTATTTTTAAAATACTGGGTGTGTAAGCTTTTCCATTTATGATTAGTAAATATATTTTTTTTAATAATATCACCTAATTGATTCAAATTAATAAAAAAATTTCCAAAGGTTTAAACGTATATAAATTATTATAATTTTTTTAAAAAATGAAAACAATTCTTGTAAAATTTCATTAGACATCGGAAAAAAAATTCTTAAGACAATAGTGCCCATAATATATCTTATTCATAAAATAATTAAAAGATTTTCTAATTAAATGATGTGTTAGTTTAAAATAAAAATGCAATACAATTTTTTGTTTTACGATTCAGAGCAGATTTTCGGTAATTGAAGGCGCTGTTTAACAAAAAAATTGATGATTAACATTCTCCAAGGACTTGTCCTTATAATTAATATAAACATTGTGGTACAAAAAGAATTTCTCGAAATTTCATAAAATTGAATAATTGTAACAAATAAGGTAACAAATGTAAAAAAACCAGTAAGAATAACAAATGTAAAAAAAATTTTTTTATCCAAATAGAAGTTTAAAAAATAACTTAATTTATTTGTGAATAAGTTCTGAAAATTTCTTTAAAATCAGCCAATTATCTAATTTTTGCAAGAATTTCCAAATCATTGTGTTTTTCATAAGATGATCAAATTTCCCATACTACTTTGGCCTCACTTTGACACAAGAAAAACAAAAAATTTTAACCAAAATTTTTAAGGTTCTAATAAGGAGTAAAAAATATAATTTAAAAAATCCTTTGGACTTTCTTTAAAAATCCTTTGGGATTTCCTCTTGGTAATAACAAAGATTTTGACAATAAAACTGTGTGGTAATTAAGTTTTTGGTGCATTTTTCATTGTGTATGTTCATTTTTTAGCGAATCTTTGGAGGTGCCTAATTTTGTATAATCAGGCTTCAGGTTTTATGATGTTATTACTTTAAGGTAAAATTTTATAGGAATTTACGAAGTCTTCCACGTGTCTCTTATTTTAGCTGCTACTGTTACAATGTGGGATTAAAAACAATGCCGATTAAAAAAATCATAATAGAAGCTGTAGAAAACCGGGCATACTTGAACATTCGTCCTCACAAAATAAATAAATAAATAAAATCAGTGTTTTAAAAGGACGGTTTTTCCCTTGACACCGCTATTATTTTAACTAACTTCACTCCTTGGCAATGTTTATTGTTTTAAAAAGCGATGATTAGAATTGTAATAAAACCTAAACATTTGATGACAGTGAATTTTAAAAATATTAAACACTATTTGCTTATTAGGTTGTCTATTTACAAAAATAATTTTATATTTACAACATTGTAAATACTAATCAATGAAATATTTATCATTTACCAATTCATAAAGAAATAAATGTACAAAGTCTTTTATTCATGAATTTATAAACAATGATAACGAAGTTCTTATTATTTAGCATTTTATAAGGTTCGTATCAATTGGCAACGATTGTTTTGCCAACTATTCTAATAAACAAACTAATAAATTGTGTAATTAACTGTTATGGCCGAGGTTAGGACCAAGGAAGAACAACACGAACACAAGATTAGAAATAACGTAGGGATATTACACGAAATAATAATACAAGATATGCAAGGTGTTAGTATGACTGTCAGTCTGGTTTGGAGTAAACTACTATCGGCTCGACTCGATTCGGTATCTAGCCACCCCCACGAAGGTTGCATGTGGCACAAGGCCGAGTTTAACGTGGGTTTCTCGATCCCGTAGGCTCGGCCAAAAAATGCCCGTAGAACCGCTATAAACGGGATCGGGTTGGTCAACCTCCCCGAACGAGACTCTGCCCTTCGGCGGAGCCTCGTCCGGGTTCCTCTCTGCTCAGAGGCAGAGAGTTCGATTGTCAAGCCGAGAAGCTCGGCTTAGTTCGACTCTCTCTCTCTCTCTCTCTCTCTTGAGAGACGTAGTATACATAGTGTTAGGAAGAGTTCATTCTGTAGTTATAGGTAAGGATCCATGACAATAACAATCTAGAATATAAATAAAAATTCTTATTTTTGTTTTCAATTTTCAAGAACCAAAAATATGTATACATTCGCTTTCATTATATGTTTAGGTTTTATTACAATTCTAATCATCGCTCTTTAAAACAATAAATATTACCGAGGAGCGATGGTAGTTAAAATAATAGCGGTGTCAAGGGAAAAAATAGACTTTTGAAATGCCGTTTTTCTTTTTTCGGACGGGAAAGTGCATGCTTGCTGAAAACTGAATCAGGGCGGTTAGTTTAGGCATGGGACGCCAAAAATTAGATAAATAAATTTAAAGCCAAGCGATCTTTTATTTTCTCACTTCTAGGTAATTACATCTCCAATACAAATAATCAAAAACACCATTAAACTCTAATAATACTGTTTACACAACCACAACACTTTCTCGTAGGTTAACTTGCCATATGTCAACATTTAATGCAGGTCGTACTCATATTGATAATCTAAACATAAAAACTGGAAACATGATTTTTAGAATTTGACAAATATTACTAAAATTAAAATGCTATATATAACACTGGTTGTAGAGAAAGACGAGGAATATTTAAACTGATTTGTACAAAGGAAACAATTCACAGGGAAATAGGGAAAGGTATTTTAATATTGGTAAAAAAAAATACCAAACATGTTCGTTGGCACTGTCGAGTTTTGAGATATATAAAGTTTTCTTTTTTAATTGTCCCTTATGTAGTGACAGTCCATTCTGCATAAAATATGTGCATTCAAAAATAGCCTCTGTAAAAAAAAAAAAAATAAACAGAATGCAGATAAGGAAATATTTTTCTCTATTTTTACTAACCTTAACGTTCCTGAAAATGACTAGTTACGGGCAAAAGGAGTCGAATAAAAACGGTATTATCTTTGGCTAATTTCTGTAGACATTAGACCCGGACGTGTGACAGCTTATACGCAAACATGAAAAATGTAAAGATACGCTCATGGGCAAAATTATGGGGCAGGTGTGGAAAAGTTAGAAATAGGATTGAAATTCGTACATATATTAGCTGAAAAGACTATAAAGAGCATTCTTGAATTGATGTTTCACTGGCATTTATTGATACCAACAACGATTTGTGTTCAATATTTTTGATACAATGACGATCATCTTTCGATGTAGGCAACGTTGAAGCCGGTAATTGTGACGTTTCAGGTCCATTGTGATGTGCAGTAAATATCTGTACATGAATACAGTAAAAATCTTTTCTAGTCGCTAGTAAATATGGACACTTATAATTTAAAAAAACAAGATAGAGTACCTGAAAAATGGATGACAAATCTCTCCGTTTTGCTGAGGATTTTCCTGCACGATGTTTTTACTAATTCAATATTTAATGAAAAATATAATTTTAGTTCGTAAGAAGAAGTGAGTTTGTACTTAAGTAGACGATGCATGCGATTTTTATGCCCTGTGTATTTATGCTAAGAACGAAATGTCTGTTGATAATTTCCAAAATACGTCCGGCGACCAATCATTGGATGTAGAAATATTTAACTCCGTTTCAAAATTTGGTGATTTGAATGGCTTGTAACCACGTTTTGTAAAAAAATCCACAAGGAATTTCCGATCGTTCCGATTTAAAAGATTCCATTTCATGAAGACATGACTGATGTGTATTGCATCGAAGAATTTCAAACCTCCTCGGATGACCTTGCCTTCATTTCCTTTTACGTTCATGGTCATAACCGCTTTTTTCCGTGGCATCAAATCGATGAGTTCATCTAATAACAATGTGGATTTTTTATTTTCTTTGTGTACCTCACCATCGTATACTTCTAAAGGTTTCCCATGTTTGATGATCGAGGAATTATTTGTTCCTGCAATGAGCTCGAGAGTTTCATGTTTATCTGACAAAGGTTTCGTGACGAGCGTAATATATTTCTCGAAATGGTTAATAACAACTGATTGGTGAAATTTTTCAATGTTAATGTCCATCGCTTCTACAGCAAGTGTCGGTATTTTGAGATTAGCAGCCAAAAGAGAAAACATGCCTAAGTTGGCTCCAATATCGACGAACCCATAGTCAGAATTTTCAACAAGGATATTTTGAAGACTTCTCGACCGCTGCGATTCCTTTTTTTCAGACAGTGGGATACGTCTTGAGATTAAATACTCCTGATTTTCTTGAACACACATTGGTATTTCCCCAAGTATTGTTAAAAACGGAATGCACAGTAATAGAGGCTTCATTTGTTGGCTGAAATCAAAGACATAATCTTTGATAGTGGCTGATGGCGACTTGAATTTTTGATCCTCCAACGGCCTGGCTAAAATTCTTGTTGAAAACTGCGTCAGGTTAAAATGTGAAACCACTAAAACAACGCAGCCGACGATGGCGATGATGATGGCCATATAAACATGCCTCATTCTGATAGGGTTAGGGTTGAAGGAAAATAGAAAATGTTACAGATCGGACGTAGTGTTTGTTATTTGACTATTTCCTCTTTTAGAGTCGACTTAGCTCCCCCGTATGTGTCTATTGGATGAAATCAGAAATACTGTTTCACTAATACGTTAGCGAGGGAAAAGAGAATGAATTATTTGTGGTTGTACAACTGACAATAACAAAATCCTATCACTTTAAAGGTCAGACATATAAATATTTATTCTGACATGGATTTTTCTATTTTCTCTTTCACTTTTCCTTCATTTCCTTTTTGTGGTATTTGTTGCTTCCTCTATTTTCTCCCTTTTTTGCAGTTTCATTTTTAGTTCCATTGATTTTCCTTTATGTTTAATTTTTGTTTTAGCCTTTTTGTTTTCTTTATTTCCTTTTATCTTCTATTGATTTTCGTTTTAATTCCCTTTTATCTTTTAGCCTTTCTTTTTTCTTCTTTTTTTCTTTTTTTCGTCCATTGATTTTCCTTTTCGTTTACCTTTTATCTTTTAGCCTTTCTTTTTTCTTCTTTTTTTTTTTCGTCCATTGATTTTCCTTTTCGTTTACCTTTTACTTTCAGCCTTTCTTTTTTTTAAATTTCTTTTTCTTCAATTTATTTTCCTTTTCGCTTACTTTTTTTTTTTCTTTTGGACATCTTTTATTGCTTATTTCTTTTTCTTTTTTTCTGATATTGATCTTCCTTTCGATCGACTCTTTTTTTGGTCTTTCTTTTTTTTCTTTACTTATTTTTTTCTTGTTTTCCTTCTCGTTTACTTTTTCTTTTAACGTTTCTTTCTTTTTTATTCCTTTTATTTTTCTTCCATTGATTTCACTTTTCGTTTAATTTTTTGCTTTCAACCTTTCTTTTTTATTTCATTCTCTTTTAGTTTTTCCTGATTTTCCTTTCCATTTACTTTTTTCTTTTAAGTATTTTTTTCTTTTTTCTTTCATTGATTTTCCTTTTCCTTTACTTTTTTCTTTTAGCCTTTCCTTTTTTCTTTTTTTCATCCATTAATTGTTCTTTTCATTTACTTTTTTCTTTTAGCCTTTCTTTTTCTGTTTCTTTTTTTCATTGATTTTCATTTCATTTACTTTTTCTATCTTCTTTTCTTTTTTATTTCTCTTCTTTTTCTTCTCTTCATTTTTCTTTTCATTTAATCTTTTCTTTTAGCCTTTCTTTTTTTGTTCTGCCATTGTTTTTCCCTGTCATTTACTTTTCCGTTTAGCATTTCTTTTTTTTTTTATCTTCCATTGATTTTCCTTTTTTCTTTTGTCTTTTCTTTTTATTTTTATTTCATTAATTTTTTCCATTGATTTTCATTTTCTTTTAATTTCTTATTTTCTTTTTCTTTTTTCTTCTCTTCATTTTCCATTTCATTTACTTTTTTCTTTTAGCCTGTTTATTTTCTTTATCCATTTTTCTTCAATTGATATTGCTTTTCATTTATTTTCCTATATTTCCTTTTCTTTATTCTTCCATTGATTTTCCTATTTGTTTACTTTTTTCTTTTAGAATTTCTTCTTTTCTTTTTCTTTTTTATTTTTTTCTTCCACTGATTTCTCTTTTCATTTAATTTTTCTTTATTCTCTTTTCTTTTTTCATGGACAGATTTTCCTTTTCATTTACATTTTTCTTTTAGCTTTTCTTTATTTCTTTTTCTATTTTCTTCCATTGATTTTCCTTTTCATTTCCTTTTTTCTTTCGGCCTTTCTATGTATTCTTTTTTGTTTCATTGATTTTCTTTCTAATTTTCTTTTTTCTTTTAGCTTTTGATCTTTTTTCTTTTCTTCTTCTTTTCCTTCCATTCATTTTCTATTTCGTTTGCTTCTTCCTTTTAGTCTTTCTTTTTTCCATTTTTTCCTTTTTTGTTTATTCCTTTCATTTATTTTTATTTTCATTTATTTTTTTTAATTTAGCTTTTGTACTTTTTCTTTATTTCTTTTTTCTTCCAATGTTTTTTCATTTTATTTACTTTTTTCTTTTAGCCTTTATTTTTTGCATTGATTTTCCTTTTCGCTTATTTTTTTTAGCCATTGTTTTTCCTTTTTTATTCTTTTTCCTTTTCTTTCTTCCATTGATTTTCATTTTCATTTAGTTTTTTCTTTTAACCTTTCTTTTTTCCTTTATTTCTTTTTCTTTTTTCTTCGTTTGATTTTCCTTTTCATTTACTTTTTTCGTTTAGCCTTTATATTTTATTATTTTTTTTCATTTGATTGAGCTTTTCAATTGCTTCTTTCTTTCAGCTTTGATAAAATGATAATAATAACCAGAGAAGAAATAGAAATAGAAAAATCATTTGGTACACACACCCATTCAATCAAATAGTTAGTAGTAAGTTAGGACATAAATGTCTTGCTTTAATTGGTAAACATTTTCCTAGAAATAATGCATTTAGCAAAATTTTTAATAAAAATACCCTAAAATTAAGTTGCAAGTTGAAAATTTAGAAAATATATATATAAAAAAAAAACATAAAAATATAATTCTAAGAAATAGTGCTCCAAAAATAAGAATAAACAACAGTAAAGAAAAATTATGTAACTGTAGGAATCCTGAAAAATGTCCTTTGAATAATAAATGTCTCACAGAAATTGTAGTTTACCAATGCACTATTACATCTATTGAGAATCCTAATATTATGAAATTTTATATTGGTGTTATGGGATCTTATCTATAATAATAATAATGGACTATTCCATACTTAATAAATGCTGCGCCTCAGGAGTAGGCAAGTGTGAGTCAGTAGTTCAAGTCGAGTCAAGAGTCGAGTCAGAGGCAGTCCGAAACAGAGTCGCGTTCAGACAATTACTGCAAGACATTGGAATAGTGATACTGGTCGAGACTACATTGTTCTCCATACTAAACCTGATTGTTCGTACTAACACTTTCTACTTCTCTGTATATATTCCTGTTTGTAATATATCTGTGTTATTCCATACCTGTGTTCGAGTTATTCTTTATTGGTTCTACCTTGGACTATCACCGTGGTACAAGGAACCGGACCATAACAATTGGATCTACTAAAAATGAATTTAAAGTTAAGATGGAACCAACATCTGACTTTCTTCAATAAGTATCGCAACCAAACATCCCTATACAAATATCTTTGGCATTTAAAAGAAACAAATACCCGCAGTAAAATGGAAACTAATAAAAAACGAGATCTTTAAATGACCCATGTCCTTTGTGCCTACATGAAAAGTTATATATTATTAAGTCTCTGAAAGATAAAAATTTAATAAATCAAAAAATAAAATAGCATTTTTGTAGATATTGTCTCATATTTTCCTTAAAAAATAATTAATTATAAAAGTAATCTGCATAATTATATAGCTATTATTTGATTATAAATAAATAGTTTATAAATACGTAATTAAATTCTAATATTTTAATTTTACAATACCATATACAGTTTATTAGTAAAAATAATAAATATGTTATTTTAGATCTTTATAAATAAAAATATAAATATAAATAATATGACTTAATCTCGATGTAGTTTAAAAAATAAGAAAATAAATTTAAAAATAATGTCAATTGCATTGCAGTATAACCCCAAAAACCAGACTGTGATGACATGTTTGCATAAAAGGAAGTCAGTATCAACAGATAGAAATTTCAAACCCCATCCTAACCTTAACCGATTTTCACTTTGCCACATAAAAATATACTTGTATATTCATCCGTCAAAAAAAGCCAACACCCACTTAATAAAAAAGTTTGAATTCTCATTCCCCGACGAAATTAAAATATAAAATACTATTTGATTTATAAATTGAGTAAATCAATTTTTTGAGGGATATTCTTCATCGCTTGAAAATGGAACTGAACTTTTAAGTTTAATTTAAGATTTAGGTTTTGGTTTCGAAACATGGTAATTTCTGTGTCGCGATGAAAACATATTTTTAAAAATTAATTATATTATGCTCTACTGTGTAGAGCACTGTTTTAAAAATAAATGTAAAAGAACCCTGGATTATTAATCTGACTATATATATATATATATATATATATATATATATTAATAATCCAGGGTTTTCCTATTGTCATTTTTATTCATATTGTTATTTTTATTCATAAATATTGTCTTCTCTACTGATTAAATCAGAGAAATTTTCATATATATATATATATTAAGAGAAAAGAGAAACCGAAAACTTTTTTTGGATTTTTAAATATATATTTATATATATTTATTTTCCATATTTTTGCTACACGGGTTTCCGCTCTCGCGACCGTCATCAAGAGTGGTTATTTCCACATATTATTAAAAGGAATTAATTTTCCTTATGTATTCCGATGATTAACCATTGTCTTTTGTATGTAGTAGTAACCCAATGTTGAAATAACGAATCTCTGCCTGATGAAGGTCGCGAGACCGGAGACGCGCGTAGTAAAAATATGGAAAATAAAATATTGCACATTACAACCAAATATATATATATATATATATATATATATATATATATATAGAGAGAGAGAGAGAGAGAGAGAGAAAGAGAGAGAGAGAGAAATATGAAAAAGCATTAATTTTACAAACCTTTTATTTTTTAAGAAGAGATAGCTTCAAATGAGTCGGTGACGTTATACGGTTGGCGCAAAAAAATAGCAGGTTGGAGGTAATAAAATATTTTTCTAATTTTTGTTGATAACATTAACCTTCATGAAAATTACCAGTGATGGTCAAAAGTAGTTGAATAAAAACGCTGTTATTAACTTTGACCAATATCTGTATACAATAGATCCGGATGTACGATTGCTTATAGAATAATAAAACCTATCGATATGCGTGGAATACTATATTCTAACGGCAAAGTGAATAGATTTTTTAACAAAAATTGGTTAAAAGCGATTTCAAGAAATAATTATTGTTTTAGAAATGTTTAAATTTCACGATACTGGGGCAATATCCCGATTTAAAATATTTTTATAAAATGACGATTATCTTTGGCCTGTGAAGTATTAATTCGATTTTGATGTTGTGAAGTATATATAAGTAACTGAAAACATGAAAAATTTTCTCTATATGCTAGAAAAGTTGGCTCCTGAAAATCTAATAAATAAAATAGTGTACCTGAAAAACAGACGACAAATCTTTCCGGTTTGCTGAAGATTTTCCTGTACGATTTTTTCTTTTTTTACTAATACAATAATTAATGAAAAATATAATTTAAATTCGTAAGAATTCCAATCAAATTCGTGTATTTGCACTTAAGTACAAGATGCATTCGATTCTTGTGCTCTTTGCTAAGAACGAAATGCTAAGAACGAAATGTCTGTTTATAGTTTCCAATATACATCTGTCTTCCATTTATTAAATATAGAAATATTCAACTCGTCTTTAAACAATGGTGATTCGAATTATTTGATTTATGTTAATAAATATAAATTCAACTGTAATAAGATTTACATTTTATTCATCATCATTTCTATGGGTGCGTCCATATTTTTGCCTCGTACTGCATATATATATATATATATATATATATATATATATATATATATATATATATATATATATATATATATAGCGTCTGTTTAAAAAAAATAGCAGGCTGGAGGTAATAAAATATTTTTCTATTTTTTGCTGATAACAATAACCTTCATGAAAATTACCAGTGATGGTCAAAAGTAGTTGAATAAAAACGCTATTAACTTTTTTTCTGTAGACATTAGATACGGATGCGCGATTGTTTATAGAATAATAAAACCTATTGATGTTCGTGGAATACTATATTCTAACGGATGACAAAGTGAACAGAATTTTTATCAAAAATTGGTCAAAAGCAATCTCGAGAAATAATTATTGTTTCAGAAATATTTAAATTTCACGATACTTTGACAATATCCCTAACTTACAATATTTTTTGCTACAATAACGATCTTTGGATGTAGGCGATATGGAATAAATTTAAGACCTGTACTTGTGAAAGTTTAAGTCGTTTGTCATGTTGTACAGTAAATATCCGTGTACGTATACATGAAAGATCTTTTCTAATCGCTAGAAAATTTGACCTTGCACTTAAGTAGAAAATGCATTTGATTCTTGTGCCTGTGTATTTATGCTAAGAACGAAGTGTCTGTTTATAGTTTCCAAAATACGTCCGGCGACCAAACTTTGAATGTAGAAATATTTAACTCCGTTTCAAAACTTGGTGATTTGAATGGCTTGTAACCACGTTTTGTAAAAAAATTCACTAGGAATTTCTTATCGTTCCAATTTAAAAGATTCCATTCCATGAAGACGTGACTAATGTGTATTGCATCGAAGAATTTCTTACCTCCTCGGATGACCTTTCCTTCATTTCCTTCCACGTCCATGATCATAACCGCTTTTTTCCGTGGCATCAAATCGATGAGTTCATCTAATAACACTGTGGATTTTTTCCTTTCTTTGTATATCTCACCGTCATATGCTTCCGAAGGTTTTCCACGTTTGATGATCCAGGAATGTCCAAGATTGTTTGTTCCTGCAGTGAGCTCGAGAGTTTCATGTTTATCTGACAAAGGTTTTGTGACGAGCTTGATGTATTGCTGAAAACGGTTAATAACAACTGATTGGTGAAATTTTTCAATGTTAATGTCCATCGCTTCTACAGCAAGTGTCGGTCTTTTGAGATTAGCAGCCAAAAGGGAAAACATGCCCATGTTGGCTCCAATATCAACGAATCCATAATCAGAATTTTCAACAAGGATATTTTCGAGTCTTCTCGAATGCTGCGATTCCCATATTTTCCATATTGTTATAGCTTTTGTGATTAAATCGTTTTGATTGTCGTGGACGCATATTGGTATTTCCCCATTTATTGTTAAAAATGGAATGCACTGTAATGGAGGCTTGATTTCTTGGCTGAAGTTGAAGACATAATCTTTGACAGTGGCTGATTGCGACTTGGATTTTAGATTCTCCAACGGCCTGGTTAAAATTCTTGTTAAAAATGGCTTCAGTTTAAAATGTGTAACCACTAAAACAACGCATCCAATGATGGCGATGATGGTGCCCCTGGAAAAATTTCTCATTCTATTAGAGTTAGTGTTAACGGGAAATAGAAAATTATACAAACTGGAAGCTTTCTTTGTTATTTGACTATTTCCTCTTTTAGAGACGACTTAGCTCCTTCGTTTGAGTCAATTGGAGGAAATCAGAAATGCAATTTCACTAATTTTAGCGATAGAATTAATTAGTGGTTGGAGAACTGGTAATAGCATAATCCTATCACTTTAAAGTTTAGATATCTAAATATTTATACTAACATGGATATTTCAGTTTCGTTTTACATTTTTCCTTCCTTTCTTTTTCTATTCCCGACATTTCACCATATTTTTTCAGTTTCTCTTTTCATCTATTGATTTTCCATTCATTTACCTTTTTTTTATTATTTTACCCTTTCTTTTTTATTTGTTTTTCATTTTTTGTTCCATTGATTTTTATTTCCTTTTACTTTTTTCTTTTCGACTGTTTTTTCTTTCTCTATTTATTTCTTTTTTTTTCTTTTTATTTTTTCTTTTTTTTTTTTTGCATGTGTTATAAACTTTAAATTCATGACCGCATGTCATTTAAATTATATAACACATAAATTAATCCAAAACTAAAGTAATTTAAATATTAATTTGCATAAAAAGAATATCTTTTACTTACTTTCGTTTTATTAAACATTAAATTATGTTATTTAGGTATCCTCCATAACTTACCTAGACTTTTCAACTAATCTAATGGATATTTATGTTTGTGTCTTAAATATCATAATTTTGGAAAACTAACATTTTTGCTCTTGTCTATAAATATTATGTAAGCCTAAATTCCTGTTTAATCTTAGAACGTTTGAATCTATGTTGAACTCGAGGATAAAATAAGAATTTCAGCATATTCAAAGAATACAGTCTACGCAGAAAGCCCTTTACACATCCTCTACACTCAACTAATCCAGAACTATCAGAACTTTGGCAATATAAAACGCGCGTAAAAAAAAAAACTATTCCACGCAAAAGAGAAAGAACACAGGCGTGTCAGGGAATTCCGATTCGTAACATCTTTACATTGTTTGGACTGTTGTCCTCATCTTTATTTATGAATGTTACAATAAATATAAGGACAACATGACGAGTAAGATATTTTCACTATTTATAGTGTAAATATCTTTCTCCTGATGTTTTCATTTGGTCAAAAGGCCTATTAATATTCAATAAATATTATTAGTGTTATTATTATTATTATTATTGTTATTGCATTTTTTTATCTTTCAAATGTTTTTCATCAGTTATCTTATAATATATTTATGTATTATAACAATCATATGTGTACAATCTTTATTTACTATCATATATATATATATATATATAACCAGAAATATAATATAACCAGAAACGCAAGCATAGGGAAAAGTACTATGATTCATTATTTAAGCATACGCACAAATATACATACACTCATCTCTTTCTTTCGTTTTTTGATTTGTTGAAGCCTAGAAAGGCGAAACGCGTAATCAAATTTAGTTTCAATGAATCGGTTTCCATTGTCAAATTTCTTTAAAATTTTGTCGGATTCTATATCCTATTTTAAACACATATTGTTGACACAAGGGACACTTGGATTCACCTAAAAATTTCTTAACATTCATTTTTATGTTAACTATAACGGAAAGCGTTTCATGCGCATTTACAAAAAAATCACAACTATCAATTACATTAAATTTTTTTCCCTTTCACCGGAAAAGAGAAAGGATTGGAGATGATTTTTCAAGAATTAAGCAAAGAAAGAGGAAAAAGAAGAGAAGAGGAGAAAGGAAGGCGGAACTAGAGACCATATACATTAAAGATTAACAAATCTTTTACTTTCAATCCCTTTCTAAAAGATTGTACGAAGATTTGCCTTCGATTCATTTCAGAAAAGCCTATAGGAATCTCTTGCTTTCGAGTCATTCTGAATATGAGATGAGGATTTACCTTTAATCCGATACAAACAGTTGTGAGAAATATATTAACACCTTTCGACATGAACTAAGAATTATAAAGAAAAGTTACAGAATCAATATTAACAGCATTTTTAAAAGTCACTCGTTTTCTTTCTTTTTTAATCACGAGAAAGGCGAGTTTAGGGAAAAGGTACTATGATTCATTATTTAAACATACACACAAATACACAGACACACATGTCTTTCTTTCGTTTTTGGAACGGATAAAACCTAGAAAGGCGAAACGCGTAATCAAATCTAATTTCAATAGAAAACGTTTCCCTTTGTCAAATATCTTAAAAACTTTGTCTATATTCTATTTTACACACATATTATGAATATCCATATTTAAATCTAATAGATTAAAGGAAAAATATATATAAACAAGATGAAAAAATCCTAAAATAGCTTCTAAGTACTAATATATCCCCCACTGAGCCTATAAAAAGAACTAATTATATACTATACTAAATTTAATACAATCAACTTAATCATCCGCAATAACTATTCTCCGTAAACTAGTGTTTTGCAAAAGACCAACATTGTATATCAATTTAAATGTCTTTTGGGAGACTGACAAAAACATAAATATATATGTTGGTTTCACAACGACAACATTATCAAGAAGGCTTACTTTACACATATCGGATTCTAGTTCTGTTGCACAGCATTTAATAAACATTCCTGTCCACATTCACATTTTAGAGAAATATTAATTGACAATACAATGAAAATAAGAAACAAATTCTTGATGCGCTTTATATATATAAAAAAAATGAAACTGTTGAAACCCTACTAATGCATGGAATAATAATGCAACACAAAATGTACTTAGAACAAAATGTATTGAAACAAGAAAGTGTACACAATATTTACATATAGTCTTTTGTATATTCCTGGTAAGACCGTTCCTGGAGAATGTGTTGACTGAGTCGCAGTCGGGCAGAGTCTCTGGTTGAATCTCTTGATTTCTTCCTCTCTTCCCGGCACCAACCATATTTATATGGTCAGTACTCCACTATGCAAATTAGGTGGATCCTACCACAACACCCACCTCCCAAGCTTTGGAATCCTTTTGGATTTCAAACCTGCTTCCTATATGGGTTGATGATTATGGCTATTTCTTTTGTAGATCCATTTGCATACTTCATATGCATATGTCCATCCGCTTAATTTTAATATTTTTCCGTTTTGGATTCACGTCAATGGGTCCGTGAACTTTCGTTTCCTACCGGATCTTCTCGGTTCAGGAGTATTCTGCGGAGGTTCTACTTGAAACATATCATACATTACCTCAATGGGATCTTCCTCCTCATCCGGTATACTCTCTTCATGCTCTATAACGTAACATTTTTAAGTTGATTCTGGTGCCTTTTATGAGTATTCTTCGGCCCTTTAATTATGTAAATCAGGTCACCGATTCTCTTGTCCACTATGCCTCGCTCCCAGAACTCAACGTTGTTTTTTTAGTACTTGAAAAACACCTTCTCTCCGGAGGTGTATCTTTTTCTCGCTGTATACATAGTATTCTTTTACTCTATTTTTCCTGGCAAAGTTTGCCAAACACTGACTTAACTTTCCTAACGAACATTAGTTCAGCTGGTGCTATGTTTGCGTGTGTTCTCTGGTTTGGCGTGATTCTGTATACTTGTAAGAATTGCTGAAGCGCCTTTTCCGTTGGAACTCCTGAGGCTTTCTTCAGAGCGTGCTTTAAAGTATCGACAAATCTTTCTGCGAGTCCATTGGACCTCGGATGATACGGCGGCGTCGTTATGTGGTTAATTTGATATAACTCACAAAATTCCTTAAATTCTTCAGAAGTGAATTGTACCATTGTCCTCACAATACACTCTGGCACACCGAACCGTGCAAATAGTTCATGCAAGAAAGTTGTTGTGGTATTGGACGTAGGCTTTTTTGCGGCGTAGTACTTCCGGCCATTTTGTAAAACTATCTAACACTATTAAGTAGCAATAATCTTCTACTGGACCAGCGAAATCAATGTGTAATCTTGTCCACGGATGATCCGTCTTGGACCATGGTTTGTGTACTATAGGTGGTGCCTTAGCTGCTAATGCACACCCTTTACATCGATGAACCATGTTTGCGATATCCACATCCATTCCTTTCCAATATACAAAGCTTCGCATTAAGCTTTTTTGTTCTATTAACCCCAGGTGACCCATATGAAAGTCCCGTAGTATTCTTTTCTGCAACTTTTTGGTACTACTACTCTCTCACCATATAATAAAACTCCTTCACCTATTGAATAAATCTCCTGCACCTTTTGGTCATTTGCTACCATTTTGCGTTTTATTTCTAAAATGAAATCATCGCTTTCAGCTTCTTTTTTAATTTCCTTTAGTGTAACCGGTAGCTCTCTTACAATGTTGTTTACCATGCTTTTCACCTCATAATCTGCTCTGATATTTGCAATAATTGATTCTTCGAATCTTTCTTCTTGACTCGGTACGAGTCTTGATAAACTATCCGCATGAATTATATTTTTGGATGATAGGTGCTTTATGTGAAAATCATAATTGAGAAGAATGGTTCCCCATCTCAACAGACGATTTGCCGTATAAACGGGTAACCCTTTCTTTGAACCAAAAATAGTGATCAGTGGTTTATGATCCGTTTCAAGCATAAAATGTCTGCCGTAGATGTATCTGTGAAATTTTGTTATGGCAAAAATGATACTCAACGCCTCTTTTTCGATTTGTGAGTAACACGCTCCTATCCCGTATGAACTGGCGTCACTTGCCACTACAATATCCATTTTTGAATTGTGATGGGTTAAAAAGAGGTCGGACGTAAGCATTCTCTTTATTTCATCAAAAGCTTTCTCTCATTCTACCGTCCATTCCCATGCCTTGTCTTTTTTTAGCAGTTCATTCAACGGTGCTCTTAGATTGTACATTCCTTTAATGAACGCTTGATAATAATTTGCGAGCCCCAGAAAACTCTGTAGCATCGCCACATTAGTGGGCGTCGGCATGTCTCTAATCGCAATGGACCTTTCCGGATCTGGAAATCTGCCCTTTTTGTTGATTATGTGCCCTAAATACTTAATTTCCTCCAAACCAAATTCGCACTTTGACTCTTTGACTTTAAAACCAAAATCCTGAATCTTTTTAATTACTTGATTGAGATGCTCTCGATGTTCGTCGACGGTTTCGCTCCTTACTATGATGTCGTCTAAGTAGGCGCACGCAAAGTCTAAATCATTCAACATGACGTCCATAGCTTGTTGAAAAATGGCAGGTGCCACTTTAATACCAAAAGGAAGCCTGTTGTACTTGAATAACCCTCTATGCGTGTTTATCCCTAGTAACTTCGAACATTCCTCTTCGACGGGAATTTGGAGATAGGCATCTGATAAGTCGATTTTTGAAAATATAACTACACCATTTAGCTTGTTAAAAATCTCCGCCGGACTCGGTAACGGGTAATGGTAGTCCTTAATTACCGAGTTCAACCCTGTCGAAAAATCATCGCAGACTCTGACTTGGTTTGATTTCTTTTTTATGCACACAATCGGCGCAGCCCATAAATTAGATTCTAGTTTCGAAATAATTCCCATTTTTTCCAACCTATCAAGTTCTTCGTTAATTTTCTCTACACTTGCGAAAGGCACGTTACGTTTCTTTTTAAAAATTGGCATAGTATTTTCTTTTAATTCAAATTTAGCTTCAAACTTGTTACATCTTCCAAGACCAGGTGTGAAGGTTTCCGGAAACTTTTTTTAATTCATCTTTAATGTCCTGTCTTGTTTGCGTATTACTTTCTACTTTTCTGCAGAATGAGTTTAACGGTTTATCCCACAATTCAAATGTTTTCAATAAAATCTGTACCAATCAAGTTTTCTCCATTTTTCAGAATGGAAACTTTTATTTTTTTTAACTATCCTGTTCAATTTCATGGGAAGTACAACCTCGCCTTCGAAGTTAATTTCCTTTCCAGTTACCGTTCGAGCGCATTTCGTTGACTTCATTGTTGTAGGCCTTTTTAAAATTTTCCATGTTTTATAGTTCATTATTGTTAAATCTGAACCCGAATCGAGTTGAAATTTGATATTTTTTTAAATATTTCAGAAATCCTCAAATCTCTATCTGATTTTATATTTGAATTTGTTTGTCTAATTCGGCTATTGACTTTTTTCGTTTTACAACACGATCCTTTGTGTCCATTCTTGTGGCACACGAAACATTTCTTATTTCTATATGGGTAATTTACCTCACAGTGTCTTTCGTTGCAACGTCTACAATTATATGGTGGAACCTTTTTTTCCTCCTCGTTCTTTTCATTTAATTTTTCTTGTTAAAATACGCCGAATTTTTACTCCAATTTTTTGCTGATGTTTTTTTTTTATTTTTTTAATATAAGCAATGCCAGCTTCTTCGATTTTTTGAGACACTTTCTTAAAACTTACGGCCCGCTGACACTCCTCTGCTAACTTTTGTAGGGTAAGGTTTTGTTAAGATTCGAGTTTAGCCAAAACTCTACGTCTTATTTCGGCACTCTTACTGGATACCAGTCCTTGAGCAAAAATTAAACACTTGAATTCTTCAACCGTAATATCTGCCAATCTGAAATTGTCACAATGTCTATTCACTATAGATGCACATGTTAAGTAATCCTGATCGTCGGATTTAGCGACATTCATGCATAACCATCGCTTATGCCAAAGCGACATATTTGCTCCAAACAACTCCTTTAGCAATTTCACTGTTTCCGAGAATTCCAATTCACTCGTTCTTCTCGGTAGAATAAAATCTACAAATTTGCTATGTTCTGATGTACCTAGCTTTCTTAGTAATAGACTGACTTTTCTTGAAATCGACCAATTTTCACAGTCTGTGTAGAAAATATCTTCATATCGTTTAAAGTATGCTTCAAACGTTTTTTCTTCGTCTGGCCCATAGTTGAAAGTTTCCAGCGAATTAAATATGATGTTATTAGAATATGAAGAATTTCCTTCATTTGCCTGATTGTTGTTTAATTTCTCCAGTGTTAACTTTTGAATTTCTAAAACCTTGATCTGCATTTCTTCCTGTTTTCCCAGTCTTTCCTCTTGTTTTTCTTGATATTTTTTGTCTTTCCTCTTGCTTTTTTTGATATTTTTCTGTGCTATCTGTTGTTCCCTTATTAATAAGGCAAACTGTTCACTTTGACGTTGCTGACTCAACTGCTGGGATTTGAATAATCAGATATGACTTTGGATAATTCATCCATCTTTTGTTGATAGTGTTCATTCAGCAAAGAATATACTTTTAATTTGTGTATCCCCGGATATAATATAATCTGACCAGAAAAATCGAAACAACTTACGACTTTTTTATTTTATGTCTTGCTTTATAAAATATTGTTGAGCAACCAAAAAAAAAAAAATTTTTTTTTAAAAGTTCGTTACCTTTTAAAGTCGACACGATGTATTTGTGCGCCTTTTAAATCCATGCATGTTTTTTCTAGTCGGCCCGTTTTTTTTTTTTTTTTTTTTTTAATCACCGTTATTCGTTTACGACACCTTTCAAATTTTCTGAGTGAACGTTCCTTTATGCTTTAGTCGTCCTTTAACGCGTTCTAAATATCCAGAAATTCAGAATCCTTCGCCGTTCCATTAGATGTTGGACTTTTAATTAATATTTTTTTCCTTCAGCCTGGGTTCTTCAATGACTTGTCCCAATTGTTGAAGGCTATCAATTACCAATTCTTTTTTTTTTTTTTTTTTAAGACATAGTTCTTTCTACCTCGCCGCCATTGTTGAAACTTGGGTTAATGCATGGAATAATAATGCAAACACAAAATGTACTTAGAACAAAATGTATTGAAACAAGAAAGTGTACACAATATTTACATATAGTCTTTTGTATATTCCTGGTAAGACCGTTCCTGGAGAATGTGTTGACTGAGTCGCAGTCGGGCAGAGTCTCTGGTTGAATCTCTTGATTCCTCTCTCTCTTCCCGGCACCAACAATATTTATATGGTCAGTACTCCACTATGCAAATTAGGTGGATCCTACCACAACAGAAACAATCACTAAATAAGGTTAATTATGAGTATAGCAACAATGCTTTATAATGTCTATAAAAGCAATGTTTTCGGATACTTAAATTGTAAAAAATAAGGTTATTTTATTTTTTTTTTAATTGCAGGGTAAGTATTTAAAAACATTTTTAATAAAAAATATAAATTAAGTTACTTCCCTTACATTTTCTTAACATCAACTTTTAAATTGACTATAACGTTTCATGCGCATTTACATGAAAAAAAATTCACAACTATCAATTACATTAATTTTTGTCTTAGTAATTCACCATTTAAGTTGATCTTAGATAAAACTGAATGTTTCAAAGTACTTGGGAAAATAAAAGAAATAACCAAAACTACGGCGTCTTTCTTAATCAGTTTTGTAACAACACTAAGAAAGTGATCCGTGAATTTGAGAGGATTAAAATAAAAATAGACATAATATGTCTAGATAATTCAATATATATATATTTTTTTTTTTTTTTTTTTTTATAAGCATTTTGCCCCAAGCAAGGCGTGAAGCCACTAGAATGCAGGGGGTTTGGAGCGAGAGCAGATAAGAGTGATAGGAGAAAGGAAGAGGAGAAGGATAGTGGGTAGATCATAGTAATTGGAGATGTCGATTGACATTACATTTGAATAGTTGGAGATTATAGCTTTCAGGGAAACAGTATGTAGTTGGGAAGGGTGTTCCACTGGCGAGAGGTGCGAGTATGAAGCTATTGTAGTAGAAGAGACGGCTACATTTGAAGGTTTCTACGGTGTAAGGGTGAGAGCGGGATGCCAGCCTCCTAGGGGCGCTTGAATTCATGGAGTCTGGGAACCAGAGAGAGCAGCTCATCAGAGCAGTTACCATGGAAGTATTTGTAGAAAAGACAGAGAGAGGCGACGGCGTCTGTGAGAGAGTGACTGCAAATGACGCCAGATCAGGGCCAATTAGATTACATATCCTTCTCTGGATCTTGTCGAGAACTCCGAGGTAAGCAGAGGGTGCTCCAGCCCATAAATGGCAGCAATACTCCATTTTTATATCGAATGGTTGTTTTATATATTTGAAGTATTGATTCAGGGAGAAAAATTTCCTGGCGCGGCACAGAGAGCCAATGAATCCTCGCGGTGGAAGAAGCAATTGACTTCCATTTGTTCCATCTCAGGTCAGCAGTCAATAGACCGAGCAGACGCAGGGAGTTGCCTTCAGGAAGTTCAACTATCTATCATTTTAATGGGGGGGCAGGGAGGGATTTCTGCCCGGTGGTTAATGGAGAGTAATTTGGTTTTAGTGGCGTTAAAGTTGACCAGCCAATTTTACTTTCGCCCCAGTTAACAACCGATTGGAGGTCCATTTCAAGACGCACGGCCAGGTTAGTTTTGTCGCCGACACTAGACTTATTTTTGAGGCAGGAGTAAATTGTAGTGTCGTCTGCGTAGATGCCGACCTGGGAATCTATAGCTTCAGGGAGGTCGTTGATGAAAATGAGGAAAAGAGGGGGCCAAGGATGGAGCCTTGGGGCACACCTGCGTTAATAGGGTAACAACTGAGGAGAATCCGTTGAGAACGACCTTCAATTTATCGGTTAGACAGGAATGATTGTATTAGATCAAACAGTATACCAGTAACACCATACCCCTGGAGCTTACGAAGAAGGCCGGCATGCCAAACCCTATCGAATGCTTTGGAGATGTCGAGGGCCACAGCACGAGTCTCACCGTTATTTTGAAGGGCTTGGTAGACGGTTTCAGTGATGGCCGTAAATGCACATCAGCTGTAGATCTGGCGTAGCGGAAACCATATTGCTTGTCTGAGAGCAGATTATGGATGAGGTGATTAACCACTTCGGCATTGATTAGGGCTTCAAAGACTTTGCCGAACAGGGGTAGGAGACTAATAGGGACGGTAATTAGTGGGGTCAGAGGGTACCAGAGTTCTTAAACACAGGAACAATGAATGAGGACTTCCAGCAGTCAGGAAAACACGCTTCCTTGAGGCAGTAATTATACAGTTTAGAGAGGGCGGGTGCTAGCTCAGGCGCGCATTTCTTCAGGACTATAGTTGGTATGCCGTCTCCACCACTAGCCTTGTGGGGGTCAGCAGGTGAGATAATGCCCAGTACCAATGACGGGGTTATGTAAGCCGCTCAGTAAGGCCTCAGTTCTAAGAGGGAAGTCCGGTATGGGAACACCGGTGAATCGAGCGTAGAATTAATGAGAATTTCCGAGCAAAGCATTCAGCCTTATCGGTAGGGGAGGTCAAGACCTCGAACTGGTTGAATAAAAAAGGTATGGAGGGTTTTCGATTATTCAGGACACTCTTGCAGACTCGCCAGTAATCTTTTGAGCCAAACTTGTGAGATGCAATACGTTCCTTCATTCGAGCAGCAAATATTGACTTAGCTTCGCTGAGGACACGCTTTTCCATGTTACGGGCGGCAGCAAAGAGACGTCTATTGCAGAATTTCAGACACATGTCGCTTGAATATTGGTGAAAGAAGTGATTTTCCTATGGGCGATGGCAGATGAGCAAGCAGCGGAGAACCAAGGGAGGAGTTTGATTTGACCTTAAATTTCCTTGAGGGGATGAAAGCGTCGATTCCAGCTTTAACCCAGGATGAGACCTTCAGAAGCACATTCTTGGACAGGGAGGTAAAGACAACATCCCAGGGGACATCGCGGAGGAAGTCTAGAACGTGAACCAATCCGCTCGTTGATAGTAGAACGAGGTTCTTGGAAGATGGGGGGTTTCAATGCAGGGCAGTGGAGTTGAAGGAAACGTTGACAGATACCACAGCGTGATCAGAGTTGCCAAGCGGGCAGAGCTGTGTGGCGCTACAAGATTGTGGGGATGGAGGTAAAACACAGGTCAAGAAGGGAGGCCTTGCCTTAAATTTTTCCAAATCGAGGGCAAAACGCGGGGGAAGTCGACTATCTGCGTGAGGGATTGAGAAATTGAGAAGTTAAATCAATGAATGCCAGCCCGGTCAGTAAAAGCATTCTCGAGCCACTTGGTGATGGGGCATTAAAGTCACCAAACACGAATGGATACATATGTACGGGTGGAGAGAGACAATTTGTCTATGCTGTCAGATATTCTATCAAGAATTTGGTTCTTGGGAGGATGGAGAGCGATAGAGGAAGAAGAGATAGCTTACGGCATTGAGGAGAGATAGTCGGAGACACCATTTTCCGACAGGTCTGGCGATTCGATGGTATTGCTCTCTAGCCAGGGAGATGGTCCATATGTCATAGACGCCAAGGCCGTGCATGTGGGTTAGAGAGTCTTTCCTGAGGAGAGGAAGGAAAAAATCAGGGACCGAGAGATTTGAGGAGGGAATAGACGAGACAAGGTTTGTCTCACACAGAGCCAGTATATCCGGGCAGTTTGCAGTGAGGAAAGATTCCAAACTGCAGAAGTTTGTTCTAATGCCACGGATGTTTGCAAACGAAATGTTAAGGGGTTCAGGTTTTATTTTTTTTTACCCACTGGTTTAGTTTTACGTTTTTGATTCAATCGAGTATTCATTTTAGTGGTTGTTGGAAGATGAGAAGGCCTGAAGTATAAGAAGCAGATGGTTATCAACCGCAACGTGAGCAGAGAGGAGTTTACAGCCTGCATCATAGTGTGGCCTCAGGGCTGCCCACCGGAGGTGACTGCAGGGACACCGATCCATGCGCGTCATGGCACTACAAACACCACGGTATTATACAACTGTTTTTCAGAGCGGCCGCTCAAGACGCTATTGCAAGAGTTAGGGCTCCCTACCAGTCGGAAACAGCAACCAGAAAATATCAACCGTGTACCTCAAAATGAAGAGGCAATGCCATGTGTTGCGCACGCCACGGGAGAAACACATCAGTACTTACAAAGGCCAGAGAGAGAGAAAAGTGCCGGGAACCCCCCTTCTAGACAGGAAACAAGGTGTGAGCCTCTGCGCTTGTCCAGGGAAGGGGAGGAGTTTTGACCGGGCGGTTCAAGGGTTTACCTTGTCCTATTACATATAACACATAACAGTGACAATTATATATATATATATATATATATATATATATGCACTGATGTGTTAAAGTAAATGAACCCCTAAGATAATATTTTAATAATAATTAATTTTACTTTTAAGTAATTGTTTCTTATTTCCAAATAATAAGCAAATCTTAATTAAAGTACATATTTACCAAGAAAAACCTTTATTAAACGAATTACAACTATTTTGAAGAAGTTTTCATTGAACTGGAAGAAAAATATTAATTAAAAATTAAGATGAATATATTGTTTAATTAAGATTTGTTGATTATCTGGAAAAAAGAGACAATTTTAAAAATATATTTTCTGTTTATACGTTATATTTATAGATACAAATATTGAAGTAAATGCTTTGCTTATAATAAAAAGTAATAACTACTTTTACCATCCTGAGGTGCCAATGTCAGTGTGTTACTGTGTCACACTTTTTCAATCAAAGGGACACAACTCTCAATAGCTCATCTCCTTCCTCTGTATAATAAATGCCAATGACACTATATCATACTTATTAATGCAATACTTAAATGCAGCGGTCATTTTTGAGTTCTGTAGTTTATAGTTGCCATTCGCATACAGTGGCAGTAAGCCTCGCAAAAAGAAATCTCTGCTAACAGAAGACCAAATTGCAATCAAAAGAACCAAGGCTGCAGCGAGGAAAAGAAAGCCCTGTGCAAATAAAAACCCAGATCAAACGACAACCAGGAGAGCTTCCAATGTTGGGAATATGCAAAGACTTAAGGAACTCTCAAACTGCTTAACAAACCGAAGGCCCAATCAAAAGCCCTCCAACAGACTTTTAAATTATAATGCCGCGGAGATTTTAGTTAGTATATATATATATATATATATATATATGGTGTGTTTTTGTGTGTCGTGTGTGTGTGTGTGTGTGTGTGTGTGTGTGTGTGTGTGTGAAAATATATAAAAGATAGGAAAGAACTCGCCAGGTAAAATTCCTAGCTTTAATTGAAAACACTTTCCTACCAATAGTAGACTTAATATTTAATAAAAACATGGAGTAAATTTAAGTTACAGCTGCACTTTTGGGGTCTAGAAAGTATAATAAAAAACGCAATAATAAAATCCTGAACAAACTCCCATGCCTGAATAGTATTAATAAAAACCCCTACACTTAAATTAGACAAAATAGTGAAAAATTATGTGATTGTAGAAACCCAGAAGACTGCCCATTATATAAAATAAATGCTGCGTTAAATCTGTGGTATACCAATGTACTATCTCATCCATTGAGAGTCCTAATACTAATATGATATACATTGGGTCTACGAAGAATGAATTTAAAACCAGATGGAGGCAGCATAAGTGCTCTTTTCAACAATATAAATAAAAGAAATCAGACATTTCTATCTAAATATTTTTGGCATTTGAAGGAAAAAAAATAAAACACCAAAAGTAAAATGGAAAATTATAAACAAAACTAGAACTTGTAAAACTTGGGATGACCCATTTATGCCTACATGAAAAACTACACATTATTAAGTTTCTAAATAATAAAAATCTATTAAACAATAGACTTGAGTTAACGGTTTTTGCCGACATCATCAAATTTTTTGCATTGAATAATTAGCATAAAAAAACAAACAATAAAATAATTTTTTAAAATCCATAGTCCCAATAAATAGTTTAAATGCCCTACAAAAAAAAAAAAATAACCCTTTATGAAGTCGTCAAAAACAAATGTTAGCGATTTACGACAGTTTTTATATACACAAAACCCTTTCAGAAAAAAAATAAAAAATAAAATAAAAAAATAAATAAATCTCCATAGACACTTAACCAGACTAGACGATGTCATCTTCCGCTTTAAATTTAGACACCCCAACCTTACCCTGACTTGACATCTGTGAATGTGACTGAGATATTGATATAAATTATTAACACCTTATGCCTCTTTTTCTTTAAACAATTGCTCTAGCCGTTACCATAGAAATTTTGATTTCAATAATGAATATGCTTATAAAACACGTAAATTTTAGAAATAAGTTATTCCAAAAAAAAAAAAAAAAATTCGATTGAAGATGGAACAGAGCTTAGTACTTTAATTCAATTTAATTCAAATAATTATATTGAAGTTTTTGGCTCTTGTTTTGAAACATGAGAACTCTTATGTAGCGTGTTGGAATCATATTTTTTAAATACATATATATATATATATATATATATATATATATATATATATACAGAAAGAAAGAGAAGACTTTTACCTTTGGTCAGAGTCACCATAATTTTAAATCTGATGCAAGATATGTTATGCGCAAACTGGAAAAAATTAATAAGATAAAGAGGTAGGCTGTATCAGGCGATTTTATTAAAACCTGTTTGAATGAATTTTTGCTGCCTAAGGGTACCATAGTCTTTCAAACTGCTTGGTATTTTCTCTCCCCAACCCCGTCATTCCATATATACTTTTTACAGACAATGGAAATAATATTACGAGTGAGGAATTTGCAGAGTTTCTCTAGAACAGCGTGAAGCACTATATCGTCCAGTATCAAATAGTCTGGTAGAGTGAGCTGAGCAGATAATGAAAGAATGTCCCACGAATATGAAAAAGAAAATAGAGATTTAGTGACCAAGTTGTCCGGTTTCTTATCCCATTACCGGAACAAGTCACACTCAGATAAGCTGAGTTGATGTTTCATCAGCTGGTCCGAATGAATATGGATGCGATGAAACCAAATCAAAGGTTCGGATTCAGCTGAATAAAGGGCAAAATGTTGTTCACGAGACTCTAGGTTCAAGATTGATGATCAGTTGTTCATATGAGATATCGTCTGATTACCATGTGCCAGAACTGAATGCAATAGGTTAGTAGTCGACATTATTGAGCTGTATGATGGACGGGTAGTGAGATGTCAAGAATACCGTCTTTAAAAACATGCGTGTGAAGCGCAGATGGAGACAACCATAGAAGATGCACTCCTGTCAGAGAACAATATTGATTTATTTAAGATGGAATGATCTATTACGACATGTCTCTAATTTTTATTTAGATACATTGCATTTATGGCATGTCTCTAACCTGTATTTAGATACATGTATTTATTAAAAAAAGATTTGTATATCATGGTTATTTTAGTAGGATCTATGTGAATATGCTGTATTGTGGCATATGTGAGATCGAATGGTGATGAATAAATTCTTGTGGAGATAGAGTAAACTATAATGAATGAATGGGTTGCGAATTAGAATTGCTAGCTTTAGGATAGTCAGTGTTGACCCCACCTCACCTTTGGTCTTGAGTTCAAATTGTAATATAATTACAATTACAGTTGTAATTATATTACAATAGGATCATTGTATTTATTTACAATTTTTCTAGTTAAATTGCTCACATATATTGCATATGATCCATTATTGTACATAATTAGGTTACAATAAAATTTGTATTTTATATGAATAATATCTTATGGAAATTATGGGGTGCATATTCGGGGTGGGGGGATACAAAACTCATGCACTGGCTCTGCTGTATTAACCTCATCAACGAAAGCTAATCGCAAATAGACAGACGTTTTCTTCGTAAGATGCAATTCGGGTAGCACGAATGTTAGTTTTCCTAATTTCAACGAAAACACTCGTAATGAATTCAGTTTCGTTTTAGAACAGACAATAGAGCATAAGGGACTAACATCTCATGTTCAAATTTAGTTTCTGTTGTTTAGGACATAAAAAATCCCAACAAGCATAAAAAGCATCGTATATACTCATGTATGAAACGACTTCATGTATAGTACGACCCCTAAATTTTGGGGCATGAATTTTAAACCCTTCAGAAAAAAATTTACCGGTGCAACCGGTTACCAAAAATGTATGATTTTTAACCTCTTCAGAGTGTAACCTCCTTTTTTTTGCGTAAAAAACAGATCATAATCACTCGCATTATATTCAAGTATATATAGTAGGCTTTACGGCACACAGCCGTCCTGGGTATGACGATAAACTACATCCGCGTCCTGGGTAAGACGATAAACTACATCCAGCAGCAAGGCTTCTGATCAGGAGGTCTTGATGAGCATGAAACCACCTCTTAATTGCTGGTGTTCCTAGGTCCACCTTAACCCAGGGTGGGAGCACCTCTTAGGGTCCTAGCTATGGGTAAATAGTTAACCCCCAAACTGGGGTCAAAAACACTATGAAAGTGTAAAAATAAGTTTTAGTACCAGAAATACTTTGTAAAAAAATTATTACCAGTAATAACTTTTTGAAGAAAAATATTACCACAATACATGTAAAAAAAATATTACCAGCTATACATTTTTGAAAAACAAATATTACCAGCGAAGGAAAATTATTACCAGAAATAGATTTTTGAAGGAAAAATATTACCAAAAATGGATTTTTTGAAGGAAGGAATATTACCAGAAATAGATTTTTTGGAAAAAAAATATTACCAACAATGAAACTTTTGTCGGCATTAAATGACCCATTGAGATCGATATGCCGTAAAACAAACCAAACCAAACCAAATGACACACAGAGGTAAAAAAAAAAAAATGACAACAACCAAGTCTACCCACAAGCACAGGAAGAAAGGGCAAAACTGCATTGTCCGTTTCACATAGAAACCATATCAGGTGTAGAATCTGGTCACATCTGTATAAACTTTCAAACGTCACTCAAACTAACACAATTTTGATCACGTAATCCCTATATTCTAATACCACCACGTTGACATCCACTATTGGGTTTTGTAATGACAATGGATTTGTCACAAAAGTGTTCACGTCACCAACTAAATCTAGTATAAGCAACAGGTGGAACAGCGTTAGTCTAGCCTTAAGAGCGCTGAACTTAGCTTCAGTTAAGGGTCAAAGTGTTGTTGACAAGTGAACTTGGCAAATAACACCTGAAATTCAGCAAAAATCTCCTCTCTTTTTATCATCAACAACGGAATATAACATTCCAAGCCGTAAGACAAAACATTCATTTCAATAGGAGAGTAATAACATCCAGATCAATTCAGAATACATCTATTACCTGAATTAGAAAACCTACCAAATCACTTAGCCAGTAAGAATTGTAGTTTTTTGTTTGTTGGTTTTTTTTTTTTATCAATAATAACAAGGTAGCTTGAAAAGCGAATGTTATCGAAGTACGCGAGCGACTTTCGACAATACCTCTAAAAATATGGGAACTCTTTCTTTAGTTTACAATAAGAACAGCTATTATTTTTTTTAATGTCATCATTGATAAATATGAGTTCAATGATCGGACTATGACTAACCTAGATTTCGAGATCCGGCAACTAATAACTGTAGAGCAAACTCGATTCTCCAAAGAAAGTTTTTAAAATAATTTATTGAAAAGAGAAGTTTTAATTTGACTTTGACAAGAATGTTTTATTCGCTAATTGCATTCGGAGCATACATACTCCATAAATACTTAATCTGAGTAGGGCACAACATTTTATTGTGGCTTTAAAAACTTGGCGATTTAGTTTAAAATTACCTTGGACTACTGAAGTCAGTAGCGTGCAGAAGAGTAGCTGAGAGTGCGACGGCCCCGTGCATTCATATCAGAAGGTTATCCAATCAAAGAGTGAAATAAAATTGTACTTTATATTTAATTTGAATAAAGTATTTATTTCATGTCTGTTATGGGACCTTACCTATAATAACATAATGGACTATTTCATACGTAATAAATACTGCGCCTCAAGAGGAAGCAGGGAATTCAGTCTGAAGTCTGGAGTGAGGTCCGTCAGAAGTCCGTCAGGAGTCTGTTAGTCAGTAAGTCAGTCAGTCAGAGCGAGTCAGTCAGTCGAGTCAAGAGTCGAGTCAGAGGCAGTCCGAAACAGAGTCGCGTTCAGACAATTACTACAAGACATTGGAATAGTGATACTGTTCGAGACTACATTGTTCTCCCTACTAAACCTGATTGTTCGTACTAACACTTTCTACTTCTCTGTATATATTCCTGTTTGTAATATATCTGTGTTATTCCATATCCGTGTTCGAGTTCTTCTTTATTGGTTCTACCTTGGACAATCACCCTGGTACAAGGACCTAGACCATAACAATGTTTAATCTGTTTTTACATATTTAAAATGACTTTCTTTCTGACATTTCTCAGTACTGGGCCCTACATTCACCCCTACTTGAGTCTTAGGAGCATACAATCAAGGGATTGGTCCAGAGTATCACCGAACTTTACCGAGCATTACCAAACCTGAGCACGTTTCTGACTGAAGTTAGCACAAAATTTACTACGCAAGTCTACAGTGGCATCCATCTTTATTTTTCTGTCAATCTGCAGCTCGTTTTCACTTCTCAATATATGTTGAAATCTATTTGTGTAATATTTTCTGCTTTCGTCCTGTTCGGTTGTTGATTTATGATTTTAAATGTTTAAATATGCTGTCAGAAATGCTCTTAGGTTGGTGGTGTGAATTAATCAGCCCGTCCCAGCTAAGATCCGTAGAGGGCAATGTAGAGGGCAATGTGTGGGGAAAATGAATTTCTTTTTTCTTCTTAATTATTATTTTATTTACTTGTTTTATTTTATTTTCCAACAATACAGCAATCCCGTCCAATTTCCAACGACTGCATTCGGACGTTTTTCGGCAGCCCTACTCATGAAGCAAGTGAATTGGTCGTTAGGATTGAGCACAAAGCTGACCATTATTATCCTAACGTAATTCTGAACCAAAAAAGAAAACTCTCATACCGAAGAGACATTGATTGTTTCAATACAGTCACCATAAACAGAATAAAAAACCGTCTTAGAAACTCAAGTTTTGTAATCTTCTATCTTCTTTGTTTACATACTAGCAGACATACCCAGCTGATCGATTAGAAAAAGCGTTCAATTAGAATGGAGAAAAAACAGCATCATGTTTAGATGTAACAGACTCTATTTTCTTCAATTACATTAAAGTACTTACATTAAAAACATTTTGAATTGATGCAGTTACTGATATAACAGAAGTAGTCTGTATTTATTCAATCGAAGTTATCCGAGGACATGAACGGGTAAAACAAGCAACATAAAGACCCACTTCAGACCACAATTATTTTGGAGTTTTTGAAATTCAACTTGTCAGTGTGCTACCAGGGATGTAAAACAGGATGCATTTATAAAGCAATTGTTAAGTTTGATGAAAATTTGTGGAAAGATCAACGAAAAAATCAAAAAAGAATCCAGTAAAAATCGACATTTTCCGCTATTTGCGCGGGTTTTCACTACATGAGTGGTCTCAATTATGAAGCTAAATGACTGTTAAACAATCAACATATTGTTGGATACAATTGAGTGAAATTTGTATTAGTTTGCTTGAAAATTGAGGGAGATTTAGTTTAAAATTTTTAAGATTTTTGTTGAAATCGTATTTTCGTTTTTCGCTAAACGCAGTAGCGTAGAAATAAAAATGAGGTATCGTTGAGCTTGTCATGATATAAGTAACCTACATACCGAGTTTGAACGAAATCGGAGGAAAAAAGTTGAATTTATCGATTTTTGATTGGCTTTATACATTGTTGATTTTTTTTAAATTATCGATTTTTACGCTAATGACCTATCTCTTACATTGTACAATGGATAAATCAAGTTTTGTCAAAATCGGTTGGATGGATCTCGAGGGAAAAGGTATCACACAGACAGACATCCGCTGTTTTATATCTATAGATTGAACACTCTCGATATAAAATACACCTGTTAACTTCCATAAGCATGAAAATTTGCATACGTGTTTTTTTTTTTTCACAGTAGTCAGTAAAGCAAATTCGAATTATAATTTGAAATGTTCGAAACTCCGTATATTAAGTCAAACTCCCTCTGCAAACAGAGGGAATTGTTGTCTAGTCGCAATGTAATCAGTTGTGTGATTCATATGCCTGATTGTCTGCTAGTATTTTTCCCCTTTTTTAGTCATTGTACACACACACACAGATATATATATATATATATATATATATATATATTATATAATATATACTTTTAAAATGCCCGTTTTTAAAGCCTAGATATCCCACAGATATATATATATATATATATATATATATATATATATATATATATATATATATATATATATATGTTGTTGAAGATATTTACACAATTTATAATGTAAATATCTTTCTCGTCATGCTCCCATTTGGTCAAAATGCCTATTAACATACAATAAATATTAAATATTTATTATTAGTATTATCATCAATATTAATATTTTTTCTTGTTTATATATATATATTTCGACAGACGAAAATATAATTCGTCTGTCTTATCAACCCCGGTATAGACAGAGTTCGTGTTGGAAATAGAAATTTAACCATGAAAGCTACAAAAAATAAACAGTAGAAAACAGTTTCTAGCCGCTTCGGCTCCTGAGTTTCCTTTCTTGAACTCATAAAGCATTATGTGCCTCAAATGATTCTTGGCTACTTCCATGTTAGCAGGGTTTTAATCAAACAAAATTTTATTTTATTGTTCTCTTAAATAAAATTTGATTAGTTTAAATGCATCTAAACATAAAAATAACGTTCAGCTCCATTAGACATTATAAAATACTCTTTAAATTTCGTTCATTTTAACAAAAAGTTAAAATTCGGACAGAACTTATGGGATGACCTGATATATAGACTTTTATGCTGTCGGCATATTCAATAGATGAGATATTGCATTGGTATACTAATGATTCCGTGTGGCATTTATTTTGTAAAGGACAGTGATGAAGATTTCTGCAGTTACATAATTTTTGTTTATCTTCATCTCTTTTTATTATTATACTGTTCAAATTTCTTTAGTTTTGGTATAAGTGTTTATTCAAGATATTAGCATTATGTTTCTTAATAATTTTCTCTAAGTTTTCAGTACAGCTGTAACTTAATTTTAGTGTATTTTTATTAAAAATAATACTGAGTTTACTATCTTTAGGAAAATGTTTAACGATTAATGCAAAAAATTTTTGTCTAATTTATTCTTTACCATTTGTTTGTATAAGGGTGTATACCAAACTAGCATTAAAGCCCAGCGTTGCCCGGGAGTAAATTTCCTCTGAAGGGAAGGTCATAACTGCCATACTCATTTTGTACACGCATGTATAGGCTGAAGTCTGGTAAAACTGATGGCCGCCCACGTAAAAAACGTAATGTACACAAGTTGTCTGTATTCATCAGCACAACGGAAGAAAAATTGTAAGGCTTAAAAGGAAACAATGGACAGCCATGGTAGCATCAGCCGTTTGCTATTACTAAGACACATCCAATTAAAAGTTGTCAAGTTCAATATGAACACAGGCCTTAGGAAATTTTTTTTGTGAGTTGTGGTAGATAGCTTTGTATTCCAATGGGATGGTTTTATTATCCCTGAGTGCAAGACATTACATGAAGCCCTGTGTCAGCTGCAACGTAGTAAAACGCAATAGCGTGGAAGGTAGACGCGTTTTTTGTCCAAAAGATGGCGCTGCCACTACCGCAAACAGAACCACATAACAGAAGTATGGGAAGCTGCCGGAGCGAGTACTTGTAAGTGGCACAAATTTTTTATAGTTTTTAATAGCCAGTTGAGGTGAGCATGAAGCGGACGTAGCGTTACCTACAGCAGCACCTTATGGTAAGCGGAGAAACACACCAACGGTGTACGGCAGAGAATGCATATTATAACTCTGCATGCTGTTATTCTTTTATTATCCCACTTCTTTTTGCTGAGGCCTGAATTGCATGGACGCACTCGACTTCTCTACCAATCAAACGAATCCACCTTCCTACGTTTTGGTTTTGTGTTGCAACTGAATATGGTTACGTGGTCGACATGTAAGTGCAAATGCAGCTATGGTGGGGTTTAAGTGATAAGGGAGCATCTGGTGAGCAAGGCAACCTTTAATGAAATATCTTAGTAATGGCAAGTGGATACTACGACAACATTTAAATAAATAGGCTTCAAAAATGAAGGATCCTTCGATGCAGCAGACATAAAGATGTGTACATTGCGTTTAAACGTGACCGACCACGGGCTATAGGACTTCTGCGTTGGTAATATTTTTAGCTTTCTTTGTTGGAATAGTAAACGTAAACGTTAACCTTACTCCCGACTCGGGAGCAGCCTACGTAAAGCTGTCCATGAACGAAACACTGTTCCCCTAAATGCAAACCCGCGACGCTGAGCGTCTGTCATTGCGATTTGGCCCTTATTGTCGGGTCGTGCTCGCCGTACCCCAGGGCTTTCTGAAGCTCTGGCAGACGCAGCAGATCTGGAATTCCTCAAACGACGATTAGCGGTCTGCACAGGACTTTCTAAAGCTCTGGCAGATGCAGTAGCCCTGTCATTTCTTAAACGACGAATAGCTGTTTGTTGAGGTTGTTCCGAAACCCTGAAAGATGCTGTAGCCTTAGCATTCCTAAGACGATACGAAGTGGTTTGTTCAGGGCTTTATAAAGCTCTGGAACATGCTGTAGCGCTGGTATTCCTTAAACGCCGAAGGATTGTCTGTATTGGGAACACGGAAGCCCTGGCCCTAGAAAGGCGTATCGCGTCCTGTGAATTCTGTACTAAACGCTCTTCAGTTGAACGTCTAGCGCGTCGTGATGACATAACTGATGCTACTGATGCTAGCTTTTCAGTCCATTCAGCGGTACTTTCCGTGGAGATGCGGGCAGCAGAGTGTGAGGCCATCTGAGAAAGGCGCAAAGAAGTTTGCTCTCTGGTTTCACTTGCCTTTGATGCTCTTGTAGCGTAGGCAGCAGCCGTACGCCGCCCAAAAAGTTTTCTTCTCTTAGGCGACATTTTAACAAATTTTAAAAAGGCAAACGTAATAAAAGGTGTGAAGGTTTTTTAAGTGTAAAAAATACGTGTAGTCTAAACGTAGGCAGTTTAGAGGGATCCCAAAAATATATGTGACTGCATCAAAAGGGGATCGAAGACAAAAGAAAAGTGAAGTTTAAAAATTTCAACTAAAGCTAAAACGTTAGTACGTAATTTGGGAAGTAAATTCGATAAACGCTGAAACGGATGTAGTTATAACTAAGAAGTAAAAAAAAAACAGTTTGGACACGTAATCAACGACTTGCGGTTTCCGTAAGAAGCGAATGAACTGAGCCAAGTGCGGGACAGTAATCACAGAAGTGTGAACACGCGTGCGAGTTTTCTTCTAAAACGTATTGTATAAAGAGGCGGTTGGCCGGTTGACCTTGAGCGCACATTCTAAGATGACGTACGTACGCACGTGCACACGCGTGCGTAAGAGAACTGCTCGATCGTATGATAGGATGGGCCCAAGGTTAAACACTTGCAACTGTGCCAATGAGCTCGCAGCAACCTTGAACAGTTGATGTGATTGGTTAACCTCCAGCTGAGTTAGTCAAAGCAGTGCACAGTGGTGGATGATGTTTCAAAATAGTATCTGGCGACTTTATTGTATCGGGTTTTTTATTGATAAATATGAACGCTATGTAGTTCCTTATCCCAAAGTAGGCATTGCCTTTTTGATTTACGTCGTCACCAATATAGTGCAGTCTCTCAATGTCAGCCAATCAGAAAATGGCATTTTCAAGTTTCATTTTACTTTGAAAATTTTGAGCAGCCAGGAGATATGAACTAGTTTTATTGATCAAAAGTTGAAAAATACAAGCGTTTTTATACTCCTTACGAACAAAATTTGAAGCAATGTTAATTTCGTTTACTGATGGATGATGAAGGCATTTAAGTAGCACGAATTTAGATGAAAACGTGCGAGAACATTTTTGGGCAGCGATGCGCAGTAGTAAAATTATAGCGAGTAGGTGCCTTTTGCTACACGTAAACGGCATGAAAAGACATAACAGTCCCCCGGTGTCCCCTTCGTATGAAAAAATGCAATCAAATGTGAAAAATTGGACAATTGTGGGGAGCCTATTCTGTCCACTTGGCTTAAAAGTGGTGGCGTGAAGTGTCATGATTGCTCGCTGAATTCCATCTTATACTTTAGTAGGCTAAATGGGCTACAGACACCTAAAAAGCTGCAGTTTCACCTTGGTTTTACCGACTTTTCTGGTAAAATGTTACCTGTAGCTCTGAAAATCCCTTTTAAAATGGCCTTGACGTTTACTTTACTGTGCAAATTCAGAAAACATGGAAAGTAATGCATGACTGAAGATCCTTTTTAAAAACCATGGTATGAGCGTTAAATCCTGAAATAAAAGTAGGCTACCTGAAGCCTCTATACCATTTGAGATGCTTGATGCGCGCACGCGTGAACCCCCCCTCCCGTTCACACATGATATCGCATGACCCTGGAGCGTGAATGGGCCAATCAGCAGCAAGCATTACGCATCGCACGAGCCACGCGTGACTAATAACACTAATCCGATTGGCAAAGTTCGGATGCGACAGAAATTTTTCATTGTGATAACATTTGCAATCGAAACCAAAATATGGCCATTCTTGTCCTTTCTTATTCCCATAGAAGCACTTAATCCGCTATTAATTCTGACATGAAAAGTGCCTATATCTGCTTGTGTGCAATGAACGCACATAATTACACACGCGTGCATCCGATCAAAAATAAAAATTCGATAATATTGATTTAAATATTGACTTAAATCAATTTTTGGCGCCGCCAAAACTCCGCAGCTCCATTAGCAATAACTGCGTCAAATTTGTTTGAAATCGGTTTAAAAATGTAGTAGATCCGATCAAACATATAAATTAACACACACACACACACACACACATATATTCTGCCTTTTATATATATGATTATTTTTCTATTTCTGTTTTTTTTTATTCTATGCTTTTCATTTTCATTTTTTATGTAAGTTAGTTTTGGACTTTTGTAGCCACTATCTTTAAGAGCTTTATTATAGAAATTAATACGTTCATTAAAAATCTTCTCATTTGCTGAATTTGTACTTATTCTTTTTCGATAGATAAAGGCATATGCTTAATTATAGATGGAGGAAGATTAGATTTAGGGTGTATATATAAAGGATTAGTATTGGGGTTTTTTATAAGGTATCTATACATTTTTCATTAAATCTGATGTTATATCAAGGAAGTTAACTTTTATCAATTCATAAAGTTTAGGCATTTAAATTCTTTATATAATATCTTTCTAATTTTATCGATTTTAAATTTAGTAGAGTTCTTTATAACCATAAGTCCATCGTCTCTGTATAAACCAATGTCAGTTATATTAATTTCACAGTACGCTATGAGATTGTATAATATAAAAAGACCTATAAGATCAGAAAACTCAGCTGAGTTTAGTGATACCATTGTAATGTCAAAGTGGGTCGTAAGAATTTTTTATCCATTGCTCACATTTATGTATCAGTACCGATTTTTTCGCATTTATAATAATGCACTTTTCTTCTATTACGTCTGTGTACTGGGTAGCAAAGTCCAACGCATTCATTAACAGTTCTTTTGATATTGATTGATAATAATTTTCAATATCAAACTGCATTAGTGTACAGTTTGTTTTATCTTTAATATCAGCAAACCAGTTTATCACATCCTTGGTATTAATTCAAAGTTTCAGCCCCATTTTTCTTAATTTGTTGATTAACTCTTTCTATATATAATTTGTTGATTAACCCTATACACCTATCTATCTATATATATATATATATATATATATATATATATATATATAGCAATTATGTGTAGCTACAAATAGTTATGGTAAAATGGTAGAAGTGATTGTAGTAATGGTGTTGGAATGGTATATATATATATATATATATATATAAAATAATATTTTTGTTAGGAAGATTCTGTACGAAAACTTATTGAATTGATTAAAATGGGAATTGAAAAAACGCACCTAATATTTAATATAGTGATATTTATTTATAATACAGGAATTTTTACAGAGAAATATTTAAACTTTGTTACCTACAAATGGATTTCCAGTGTTTTTATCTTTTGATGTTTTCCTTTTCTTTTACTTTACTTTAACCAGTTTCGCTTAGCTTTTCAAAAAGTTTTTAAACTGTTTTCTCTCTCCATTTGTTGATACTTATGTTGTGTATCTATGAAAAAATGTAAATCAAAGGGTCGAACTGGCTATATATGTCGTTTATGGTAAGAGGAATTTGGTAGAATCTATTTATGCAAGGAATTAAATATGGGTTTGCATTTGTTGATGAAAATTTTTTCCTTATTAATCCGCCTTTGTTCAGTGGTTCTATAGTCGCACTGTTAGAATGGGAAGATCTTAAAATTTGCACTGGTCAGTAACTTTTTTTAGTGATTTAGGTTGTCGTTTACTCCTTATGATTGGATATTTTTAATAGGCTGTTCATTTATTTATCTTTTGTCCTTTAGTAGGGTTGCTAAATTCAGTTGTATGTGTGTGTAGATTTCTGTGTTCTTTGGTTTGAAAGTTGAGATATAAGTGATAAACATTTATCTTCTTTTCCTTTGTTTCTGTCGGTGTTAATTTGTTTTGCTTTTTCAATATTTTGTTGAACAAAGTTTCGGTATTTTCTCTTATATATATATATATATATATATATATATATATATATATATGTGTGTGTGTGTGTGTGTGTGTGTGTGTGTGTGTAGGCATTTTAATTGCCTGTAATAACTTATTATCATTAAATTTTTATGGCATGGTGGGTGGTTTTGTAGGTTCCCCTTGAGAGGATGTGATATTATGGTGTATGGAAGATTGATTGGTGACGGGCGAGTTTTTATGGTGAATGGGTAAATTGTAATGAGTGAATGGGTCGTGAATCAGATTAGCTTAGTATAAGTTAGTGAAGACCAGCCTTAACCCTCTCACCTTTTTCGGGCTTGTGCCATAATTGTATTCTTATATACAATAAATAACTGCTTCGGCAATTAGTTGGAGATTCATCTCCAGCTAAGGTAGTCGAACTCTCTGCCTTCGGGCGGAGAGGAATCCAGACGAGACTCTGCCCTTCGCCAAAGTAGTAGTAAAGGGTGGTAGACAGCTACTCGAGCCCTTTTTTTACGGGGTCTACGGGGAATTTTTGCTCGAGCCTACGGGCTCGGATACCCCACTTTAAATTCGGCCTTGTGCCACATCTGATCGCGTGGGGCGGTTGGTTAATATCCTTGCTTCGGCAATTAGTTAGAAATTCGTCTCCAGCTAAGCTAGTCGAATTCATTGCATTCGGACAGAGAGGAACCCAGACGAGGCTATGCCGAAGAGCCTTGTCTGGGGTAGTAGACTGCTACCCGACCTCGTTTTTATACGGGGTCTACGGGGAATTTTTGCCCGAGCCTCCGGGCTTGGATACCCAACGTTAAATTGGTCCTTGTGCCATATACGACCGTGTGGGGCGGTTGGCAAATAGCCTTGCTTAGGCAATTACTTGGAGATTCGTCTTCAGATAAGCTGGCCGAACACTCTGCCTTCGGGCGGAGAGGGACCCAGACGAGGCTATGCTGTCTAGGGTGGTAGACAGCTACCCGACCCCGTTTTTCACGGGGTCTACGGAGAATTTTTGCCTGGACCCACAGGCTCAGTTTTAACCCTGCATTAAAAACGGCCTTGTGCCACATCTTTCCTCGCGGGGTGCGGAGGTAAATAACTTTGCTTCGGCAATTGGTTAGAGATTCGTCTCCAGCTAAGATAAGCTAGTAACACAGACGAGCCTATGCCGAAGAGCAGTGGAGGGGGGTAGACAACTAACCGACCCCGTTTTTACGGTGACTACGGGGAATTTTTGCCTGAACCCACGGGCTCGGTTTTGAGCCCTCATTAAAAACGGCCTTGTGCTACATCCGGCCTCGCTGGGAGGTGAGGTAAATAACCTTGTTTCGGTAATTAGTTGAAGATTCTTCTCTAGCAATGATGTTTGGACTCTCTGCCCAAAGAGAGGAACCCAGACGAGGCTATGCCGAAAGGCAGAGTCTTGTCTGGGGAGGTAGACAGCTACCCAGCCCCGTGTATACAGGATCTACGAGGAATTTTCCCGAGCCTACGGGCTCGGTTTTTACCCTGAATTAAAAAAGGCCTTGTGGGGAGGTAAAGTAAATAACCCTGCCTTGGCATTTAGTTGGAGATTCGTCTCCAGCTAAGCTAGTAGAACTCTCGGACAAAATCTTCTGGCAGAGAGTAACCCAAACGAGGCTATGTCGAAGAGCAGTGTCTCGTCTGGGGAGGTAGACCGCTATCTGACCCCGTTTTTACGGGGCCTACGGGGAAATTTTCTCCGAGCCCACGTGCTACATCCTACCTCGCTTGGAGGTGAGGGAAATAACCCTGCTTCTGCAATTAGTTGGAGATTCGTCTATGCTGATCGAATTCTCTGCCTTTGGGCAGAGAGGAACCCAGACGAGGCCATGCCAAAGGGCAGAGATTCGTCTGGGGTGGTAGACAGCTACCCGACCCCGTGTATACAGGACCTACGCTAAATTTTTGACCGAGCCTACGGGCTCGGTTTTACCCTGCATTAAAAAAGGGCCTTGTGTCACATCTTGCCTACCAGGGAAATGGGTAAATAACCTTGCTTCGGCAATTAGTTGGAAATTCGTCTCCAGCTGTGCTAGTCGAACACTCTGGGAATTTTTGCTCGAGACAACAGGCTCGGTTTTAACCCCGCATTCAAACGGCCTTGTGCCTAATAGTGCCTCGCGTGGAAGTGGGGTAAATGTCCTGGTCGTCAACTCGCTGCCTTTGGACAGAGAGAAACCCAGACGAGTCTATGTCTAAGGGCAGAGCCTCGTCTAGGGTAGTAGACTGCTACCCGCCCCCGTTTTTACGGGGTCTATGGCGGAATTTTTGCTCGAGTGCACGTGCTCGTTTTTAACCCTGCATTAAAAACGGCCTTGTGCAACATACTGCCTCGCGGGGTGGTGAGGTAAATAACCTTGCTTCAGCAATTGGAGATTCGTCTCCAGATCTACTGGTCGAACTCTCTGCTTTGGGGCAGAGAGGAACCCAGATGAGGCTATGCCGAAGAACAGAGACTCGTCTAGGGTTGTAGATTGCTACCCTACTCCGTTTTTACGGGGAATTTCTGCCCGAATCTACGGGCTCGGTTTTGATCCCGCATTAAAAACAGCCTTGTGCCACAACCTGTCTTGCGGGGTGGTAAGGTAAATAACCTTGATTCGATAATTAGTCTAGAGTTGAAGATGCAGACCATGAAACACCCATGCTTGGTGCCGTTCGTGGCATCAAAGGATTTTGACATCATACTGTCAATCACAATATCAGCTTTCATTCCTTCATGAAATAAGATGATCACCTTTAAGCATGTTTTCTGTGATGCCGATTTTCCTCAAGACTTGCCAAAGAGCCTCTCGATTCACAGTGTCAAAGGTCTTCATCAAGTTCACAAACACCATGTACAATTCCTGGTTTTTCACGCGAACTTTCTCTGTAAATTGACGAAGAAAAAATATCATGCCAATGGTGCCACGACCCGACCGAAAACCACATTACGATTCAGGATAGATGTCGTCAATAAGCTGTATAATGATTCTGTTTAGAACTAGTCGATATATATATATATACGGGGTGTGCTGAAATGTTCTCTGTTCAATTTAGAAAGCCATAAAAATGTGATACTTTGTTATTTGGCCAATTATTGGAAATTGAATCCGTGTGAGTATTTTCTGTTGCTTTTTCTCACAGAAAAAAAAAAAAATGAAAAAAAAAACACGAGCAAAAATGAAAAACACGAAAAAAATAAAGACAATAAATTTAAAAAAAACCATAAAAGAATCTGAAAAAAATGAAAATAAAGAAAAAAAAAGAAAAAATTTTGATGGAAAAAACGTAAACATAAAAAGAATCTGTACTGTAAACGAAAGAAAGAAAGAAACGAAAGAAAGAAAAAAAAGGAAAATGAAAAAAGAAAGAAAAATTAATTGATGGAAAAAAAAAAAGAAAATAAAATTGGAAAGAAAAAAAATAATGAAAATTAATGGGAAAAAAAAAAAAAAAAAAAAGAAAGAAAAAAGAAAAGAAAAAAGAAAAAAAGAAAGAAAAAATAAATGGAAAAAAAGAAAAAGAAAGAAAGAAAAATGAAGGAAAAGAAAGAAAAAGAAAGAAAAATGAAGGAAAAAAAGAAAAAAGAAAGAAAGAAAATTAATAGAAAGAAAGAAAGAAAATAATGAGAAAGAAGAAAATTAATGGAAAGAAAGAAAGAAAGAAAGAAAGAAAGAAAGAAAGAAAGAAAACGTAAGAATAAAAGAAACTGAAACGATCTAACCTTTAAAGTGAGGATTTTGCTTTGTCTGTTTTCGCACGAGCTGCCAGTAATAAATAGTTTTTCCTTTCACTAATATCAGAGCAAATGTATTTCACATTTCGTCCAGTTGACAACGTACTGAAGAATTAAGCCGTCTATAACAAAGGAAATAGTAAAATAACAAACACAACTTAGGATTTGTACTGTTTGTAAAAGATTTATTTATCCCTAAACTTAACAAAATGAGAAACGTTTCCCGGTCTATCCTGATCACCATCGTCGGCTCCATTATTTTAATGTTTTCACGATTCAATCTAAAGAAGTTTACAACAAAACGTTACTTCAAGTCATGGGAGAATAAAAAATTCTATTCGCCTTCGGCCACTGTCAAAGATTATGTCTTTAACTTCAGCCAACAAATCAAGTCTCCATTGCAGTGCATTCCGTTTCTAACAATACTCGGGGAAATACCAATATGTGTCCACGACAACCCAGAAGAATGTATCACAAAATCTATTAGAAGATGGAAGCAATGGGAAGGTCAAAACATGAAGTATCTCCAAAATATCCTTGTTGCAAATTCTGATTATGGGTTTCTCGATATTGGAGCCAATATAGGCATGTTTTCACTTTTGGCTGCTAATCTCAAAATACCGACACTTGCTGTAGAAGCGATGGACATTAACATTGAAAAATTTCACCAATCAGTTGTTATTAACCATTTCGAGAAATATATCAAGCTCGTCACAAAACCTTTATCAGATAAATATGAAACTCTACAACTCATTGCAAGAAAAGTAAATCTTGGCCAAAGCAGAATCGTCAAAACTATGAAGTACTGGAAGAAATTTCGGGGGAAGGTATACAAAGAAAAAAACAAAACGACTGTCCTTTTAGATGACCTCATCGATTTGATGCCACGAAAAAAAGCGATGATGATCATGGACGTGGAAGGAAATGAAGGAAAGGTCATCCGAGGAGGTCAGAAATTCTTCGATGCAATACACATCAGTCACGTCGCCATGGAGTGGATGATTTTAAAGCAAGAAGATCGAGAATTCCTTGTGGACTTTTTTACAAAACGTGGTTACAAGCCATTCAAATCACCATTGTTTAAAAAAGAGTTGAATATTTCTATATCTAATAAATGGAAGACAGATGTATATTGGAAACTATAAACAGATATTTCGTTCTTAGCAAAGATCACAAGAATCGAATACATCTTGTACTTAAGTGCAAATACACGAGTTTGATTGGAATTCTTACGAATTTAAATTATATTCTTCATTAAATATTGTATTAATAAAAAAGAAGAAAATCGTACAGGAAAATCTTCAGCAAACCGGAGAGATTTGTCGTCTGTTTTTCAGGTACACTATTTTATTTATTAGATTTTCAGGAGCCAAATTTTCTAGCGTATAGATCAAATATTTCTTGTATTCAGATACGGATATATACTTCACAACATCACAATCGAATTAATACTTCACAAGTACAGGCCAAAGATAATCGTCATTTTATAAAAAATATTGTAAATCGTGATATTGTCCCAGTATTGTGAAATTTAAACATTTCTAAAACAATAATTATTTCTTGAAATAGGTTTTAACCAATTTTTGTTGAAAGAATCTATCCACTTTGCTGTCCGTTAGAACATAGGATCCCACGCATATCGATAGGTTTTATTATTCTATAAGCAATCGCACATCCGATTTTAATGTCTACAGAAATTGGTCAAAGTTAATAGCGTTTTTATTCAGCTTACCTTTGACATATCACTGATGATTTTCATGAACGTTAATGTTATCAGCAAAAAATAGAAAAATATTTTAACTTTAATTTGTTATTTTTTTACAGACGATATATAATAAATAGGCTTAAACATTAATATTCCATGGTCAGAGTCTTTCATGTTTTTTTATTTTTAATGCTGTTTAGGTAAGAAAATCCCAGTTTCACATAGGTACGAAGTTGAGAATTGCAGCAAGATTTTGATGGATTTTTTACTTAGAGTTGGATACTCTTCCATAACAGAAATCCAAAAGGCGTCCAATGGCAGTTGTGCGTACTTCAATTTGAGACCACGATCACTGGAAAGACTTGCTAATTCTTCCTCTTTACATAACTCAAAATTGAAAAGGTTGATGACTGATAAATCTAGGAACGGATTGCGAATCCAATCAAATTCTTCAATGCTGATTGAGGGAAGATAATCTTCAATTATATTTTCTAAACATGTCAAATGCTCACTAATAATGGGAATCATCTCGGTAACGCAGGTTTTGCGAACTAAGGGAAATATATCCAAATCATCTACCTTCGTTCTTTTCTTCCATATTGCAACATTTTTCTTAAAAGCAGCTAATTTATCTGTTGCCGTAAGAATATTTTCATTTCTGCCTTTCATATTGCTGTTCAGACTATTGAGATGTCTAGACATCTCATTTAAGTACTCTATTTTAGATATCCACAATTCATTTTTAAGGTATTTACAAAATCTATCAAGTTTTTCATTTTCAAAAAAAATAAAAAGTTCTTTCTGAAACTCAATTACGCGAGATAGCACGTTTCCATTTGGAGTGAAGTCTGTCAGGAGTCTGTCAGTCAGTCAGCCCGAGCGAGTCAGTCAGTCGAGTCAGAGGCAGTCCGAAAGAGAGTCGTGTTCAGACAATTACTACTAAACCTGATTGTTCGTACTAACACTTTCTACCTCTCTGTATATATTCCTGTTTGTGATATATCTGTGTTATTCCATATCTATTGGACTATCACCGCGGTACAAGGAACCGGACCATAACAATATTTAATAAAAATATCTACAAAGAATCTGTAAATACTGTGAACGAGATATATAGACGATATAAACTGGTGATAAAACAATACCTAAATTTTTAACGATTCCAATTCTTAATCAATATTACTTAAATGTAATTGAGCGATGTCATCATGATTAAGAAATTGTTTGTCATTATTAAGCAAAATGAAATTAAATGGCTTCTAGGTATCATCTCTTCGCGGCACACCAGTAATCATTCCGCGGCACATTAGTGTGCCACGGCACAGTGGTTGGGGACCACTGCCTTAATGTATTAGACATCTGAGTATATTCATATTTCTCTCACTTAAACCGTCTTTGACTCCCCTCTTTAAAACTTCTCTCTGTTAAATTTTACCCCCCCCTTTCATCTTTAGACCTTCCTGTTACCCCTCCCTATAGTTTTCATTTACTCTAACATTCGTCCCACACTCTCATACATACACTTTCACTAAATTTTATTTTTTATTCCCGGAGTTTTTTTTGTTTTTTTTTTTCTGTTTTCTTTTTGAATTTCTAGGTCTGATGAATTGGATCGTATTTACGATTCCAATGGAATAAATTATGACCATGGAATATTAGTGTTTAAGCCTTTTTATTATATCCTTACTCTGTCCTGGACATTGAGTTCTACCTGGATTCTATCTTCTTCGATTTATTTTTTATATAAATATATATGTATATGTATGCATGTATGTATATATATTTATATATATTTTAGATATATGATTGCATATGTATGTGTATATTTACCACTAATATTATCTATTTATCTATATATATATATATATATATATATATTATGAGGCAAAAATATGGACGCACCCATAGAAATGATGAACAAAATGTAAAACATTACAATGTTTGAGTGCGATGTTCCACAGATATTCAGAAAATGTAAGAAAAAGCCGACATTTGAAGATCTCTCTCTCCTTGTACTTATATTTGAAAAATAAATGTTTTCCAAAACCAATGCTTTTTTCATAATCTACTCATTTATTATTGTACCTGAGTGTATATATATATATATATATATATATATATATATATATATATATATATATATATATGATGCGTGGACCAGCTGGGACGGTGTAGATCGGCGAAAAATGTCGTGGTCAGATCTTTGGAATACCGACTTCAGCCGATCTAGATTCCTGGTTCAGATGGTGTACGACGTATTACCAAGCGCGACCAACCTAGACTTATGGGGAAAATAGATTCACCAAAGTACACATTGTGCTCGGTGTAGAGATCACTGCAACACATGCAGAACTGCTCTGACAGACGGGCGCTATCGGTGGCGTCATGACAAGGTTTTAGAGGCGACAGTGCTCAGTATTGCTGAAGCTTTGCAAAGCAATAAACTCATCCCAGAAAGAAGAGTTATCCGCTTCGTTAAAGCAGGTTCAAAGCCGAGTAAAAAGGTTGCAGGATCACATTCACTGTTATCGTCCGCGTGGGATTGGCAGATGCGAGTCGATCTCGAGAAACAACTGAAATTCCCTACACATATCTCCAAACTCCGTCTAGACATAATCGTTTATTCGGACGCCACGAAACAGATTATTTTGCCGGAGTTAACTGTCCCATGGGAGGAGCATATGCAAGAGGCATTTGAGAGAAAGTACAGTAAATATGAAGCACTCTTAGGCGAGTGCAGGACTAAAGGATGGCATACTCATTGTTTCCCGGTCGAGATCGGCTGTAGGAGGTTCGCCGGACAGTCAATGATACGAGACCTTATTAGCCTAGGCATAACTGGACAAAAATAGAAGGCGGGCGATTCAAACGATCCTGGGGTCCGTCGAAAAGGCCACCTGATGGTTGTTGATAAATTGGTCTAATGAGCGGCCCAAAAATACTACCAATACGAACGTTCCCAGTGTAGATGAACATACGTCGTGAATACCACCACTAAATACTGTTAAACCTTATATAGATTTGTATATATGTATGTTAAAATTTTATATATAGATGGCGAGAAGCTCCAGAGAAACAATTTATTTCAGTTGTATTCAGTCGCATATTCAACGACATCATTTTTGCTTTTTACTGGTCTTTCGAGTAGATTTATTTTATTACAAAAAATATTCTTACACGTAATTTTTCCTTTTCTTTACTCGGAATATATATATATATATTTTTTTTTTCGGGATTACCCATTTTTCGTTTCCGATTTTTTTTTTTTTGTCGTATTTACTAGTTTTTTTCAATCGGTTTCCTTTAAGGATATTTTTTTTTTCAAGGATGAACTTATTTTAATTAAATTTACACGCTATCTCTTCTTTTAACTATTATTCAATATATAAATAAATATCTTAATTTATTTTAAGCAATTTTAGTTATGTTATTTATTTTAGTTTTAAAACGAATTTCTTTCGTTATGGATAATTTTTTGGGAGAAACCTATTAAGTAAAATTTATACGTTATTATGTTTTCTTTTTTTTTTTAACTTGTATTTAACATGTAAATAAATATCTTGATTAATTTATTTTTAAGCAGTTTTAATTAAATCTTATTTCTCTTAGTTTTTAAACGGAATTTTAGATTTTCAATCAATATCCCAAATTATTCATACCGTATTTTAGGAGGTTTTTTGTAAATTACTCACTCTATTGTAAACATTTTGTTAAAAGTTAGTTAAGAAAAAAGAAAAAGAAAAAGGAAAGTTATAAAAAGAGAAAGACCAAACAAATAAGTCATAATAAAGAAATTAAAATGGGAGGAAGAGAAAGAAAAGTAAGTCGTAAGACGAGCCAATATAACAAATCGTCTTTATTTTATTAATGTATATATATATATATTTATTGGTTTGTTTTCTTCTCTTCTTCCAAATAACACCCTGTCTTGGCCGCATGCAGGAAGACCAGTACAATCAAGCATACCTGATTTATAATATCGAATAGAACAAGTGAAGTCTTCATTAGTTGCCGTTTTCTGGGGGAACTTATATAAAGCACGTCCTAAACCTATTAGCAAATTTTATTCTGGGTCGGGGCCGAATACTGATCATATTCAGTCGGGTGGCTCATCGAAGAAATCTGTTTATTAAGATCCGAAACTTCTAGTGACATGGGAGCAACAACACTGACGACGCACCTACATTTGGCACTTAAAGGTTTATTTTAATAATTAGTTGGATTTCTGTGAGTTTGTGACCCTGCCTTTCACGCTATTTGCGATCGTTAGACAAAATGATTAATTTTTTAAATTTTGGATTTATTTATCGTTGCGTATATTTGTGTTTTATAGAAGTGGGATGAAAAATTGTCGTCGGAGCGCCATTTATACATACGCAGACATACATACACGCACGTTCATGCATTGCAGCTTACACAAACATAAACATATATGAACAGTGTGGGACTGGGCGTATATGCGGATCCATGTGTCGTTGCGTGCATACGTCGCAATTGGTCGCTGTATTCAATGTTGAATTATGTGGCGAACTTCTTTCAAATTAGCAGTGGCAACGCGCAGATCGTTCGTGTATTTTGTTCGTAGAATGTTTTCTCACAGATATATATATATGTACGTATACACACGGGTTCACACACTTTCTACCGTGTGTTTTTTATCACATATGGTGGGGTCTATGTAAGCTTATGGTAGGTAAAACTGTAATTATTTTTTAAATTTTAATGCCGTTTTGTAATTTTTTAATGCTGTTTGTTATTATTTTAAAGCCGGTTATTTACTTGTTTTTGGCGATTGCGCTTATGTACATGGTAGAAATTCTAATTTATAATACTTATTGATATATATGTGGCGGTATTCATTTTTCTGAGGGAGAAGGAAGTATAATTGTGGACTGAAGCGATAATGACAATTGTGGTGCGGTAGGAAGTTTGGACTAATGCAGCAATGATAATTGTGATAAGGTATTAATGGAGGTAGGGAAATGGTGATGATAATAACAATTAAAGCAGCAAATAGTTATGGAAAAATAGTAGAAGACAGTGTAGTAATCGTGGTGGAATAGGATATATATGTGTGTGTGTGTGTGTGTGTGTGTGTGTGTGTATGTATATATATGTATGTATGTATATATATGTATATAACTATGTAATGTGTATGTATATATACATATGTATATATACTTACGTATGTATAAATATATATATGTATATGTATATATATGAAAATATATATATATATATATGAATATATATATATATATATGCATATAAAATATGTATATATGTATATATATATATATATATATATATGTACATGCATATGTATATATATATATATATTTTATATATATATCTGTATATATATGTATCTATATATATGTATATATATGTTTATATATGTGTATGTATATATATGTATGTAGGTATATATATATATCAGTGTGTATATATATATATATCTATATGTATATATATATATCTCTATATATATATATATATATATATATAGCAATTATATGTAGCTGGAAATATTATGGTAAAATGGCAGAAGTGTTTGTAGTAATAGTGGTGGAATGGTATATATATATATATATATATATATATATGTGTGTGTGTGTGTGTGTGTGTGTGTGTGTGCATGTAAAAAAGATATTTTTGTTAGAAAGATACTGTTCGAAACTTATTGTAATGAGTAAAATGGGAATTGGAAAAAAAGGCACCTAATACTGAATATAGTGATATTTATTTATAATACAGGAATTTTTACAGAGAAATCTTTAGACTTTGTTACTTACAATTGAATTTTCAGTGTTTTTATCTTAGAAAAATATTTTGTTGTTTTCCTTTTCTTGTAACTTTTTTTACTTTAACCAATTTCGTTTCGCTTTTCAAAAAAGTTTTTTAACTGTTTTCTCTCTCCATTTGTCCATGCTTATCTTTTGTATCTAGGAAAAAAAATGAAAATCAAAGGGGCGCAACTGGTTATATATGTCGTTTATGGTAAGAGGAATTTGATAGAATCTATTTATGCAAGGAATTAAATATGGGTTTGCATTTTTTGATGAAAAATGCTTCATTATTAATCCGCCTTTGTTCAGTGGTTCTGTAGTCGCACTGTTAGAATGGGAAGATCTTAAAATTTGGCAGATTTTGTCCACCGTATTTCTCTATATGTTGGCTAATGGGTATTTCTCTGATGTGGGGGTCTGTGATTTGTTGGTGATGAACAGTCATCCTTTGTCGGAGTGACTAGCCGGTTTGAACAATGTAATTCTCGTGGCAATCTTTGCATGTAATTATGTATATTAAATTCTCTGAGTGGCACGAGAATTCATTTTTAATTTTTAATTTTGATCTGTCGGAGTTACATACTCCGCAAAGTGTTCGATTGAATTTTTTCACCTGAGCGTCTTGAAATGTGTTCTGCAGTTTTGCACTGGTCAGTATTTTTTTTAGTGATTTATGTTGTCGTTTCCTCTTTATGATTGGATATTTTTAATTGGCTTTTCATTTATTTATATTTTATCCTTTAGTAGGCTTGCTAAAGTCTGTTGTATGTGTGTGTGCGTGTAGATTTCTGTATTCTTTGGGTTGAAAGTTGAGATATAAGTGATGACTATTTTTACTTTTTTTTTTTTGTCCTTTTGTTTCTCGGAGTGTGTAGATTTTAATTTGTTTTCCTTTTTCAATACTATTGGTTATTTTCTCTTGAGTATTTTTTCATCTCTTCTATTCTGTGGTCGCTTGTGATTGTATTTGAAACTATTGTGCATAATCGCTTGGATAGATTGAGTGGAATGTGTGTTTCCGGTGGGAAGATGTAAAAAGCAGATGTTATCGAGGGTCAATCGGTTTAAAGTATATGTCAGTTTCTAGTTTAGTGTTTGTTTTTGTTATTAATATGTCTACAAAGGGAAGTTTTTTTGTTGCTTCTTAGTGAATATGATGCTAGCATTTATATTATTAATGCATGTTTTAAATTATAGTTGAGTTTATACAGACTTTCATTCCACAGAATAAAAAAATCGACTAGATATCGTTTCCATTTGTCCTTTATGTTACAAATGATGTGATTCCTTAGATTTGCGAGGTTCTGTCATTGATTTTTAGTTCATGGCATCTCATGATTAGGTTGGTATATGTTGATGGTTCGTTGTCAAGAATTTTGAATTCTCATATACTTGTATTTTGATTGGCCATTGTAGCTTATGTAACAGCGTTTTCCCTATCGAGAGGTGTTTGGTTTAAAACACTTTATTCTACATTCAAAATCATCACTTGATAAGAAACCAGAAGAGTTGAAACAAAATGGCTTTTTTTGTAGTGATTTTATAACATATTTATGTTATAATTTGCGAATAAATTATTTTGAGCACGTTATTAAGAATAGTATTTTTTTTGGTTATTGGATTTTATTACGTATACACCAATCCTATACTTGGATATATCTATCTATCTATATATATATATATATATATATATATATAATGTTAAAAATGGTTGATTATCTTCATAATTCTTTTTTACGATTTCAGAGATCATAGACTGTTGTTGTGTTCCTTCTGGTTGACGGAAATTAATTCGTTGCATTCATCATTTCTTCTTTCTCTTCTGGAGTTGTACGTCATGTCAAACTCACAGCCAATGAATGACCAAAACTTGCGTCTCTAACTGCTATAAAGAAATGTTTTATTTTGAAATCCATCGCCTTGCGTTTGTTTTTCGCTGACTCCCTTGTGTCGCTTCCATCCCTGAGTGAAGACCGATAAAGGATCCCACGTTTCCCCTTTTTTTATAAGTTGGTAACAACGATGGATTTCAAAATAAAACATTTATTTATAAATACAGAAAAAAAAGAAAAAGAAAAGTTCGTTTAACAAACGGGAAAGAGATCATGAAATAACAGAAGGTAAGAGCGAATACAGATATATATATAAAGATCAAGCCAAGAAATCAACCTGTCTCTGGTGGGTCAGTTGTGTTGATGATATATCCACGCAGAGTTCTAATTCGCCGAAGCGAGACTTCTTATGTGAAAACAATATTTTATCAGCCGGCAATTTCTATGGATTCCTTTTATTTCAGAATGACCGTGGGTACACAGAATCTTGTACAGGCGTTTATTGGTCGATTCAGTTTTGTTGTAGTCCTTTCAGTCTCTAGTCGACAGCCTTTGCTATCATCTTTATTTCGATGGGCAGTCCATTTGGAATCGGGACGATTCACTCGGTGATGTTCATTTGCCACTGGTCAGACGGGAAACTGAAAACTTTTTTTAAAGATTTTTACTGTTCCCGAAAAATCGCCACGTGTGTTCACTTTGTCCTTGACCGGATACGCAAGAGGATGTGGGTGAAAATCACGAAGTGTTTGCGTGATGGCCAAAGATTCAATCAACCCTCAGTAGACGAAAAAATATAATGCGAATCGAAATATTTTTTATTATTATGTTATTTATAAAGGATACAAACTTGTGGAGCGTGCAGTCGCAACGCTAAGGTTGATTTTTTTTTTAAAATTTAAGTGAGTTTTTTACTAATATGGCAATTTAAGAATTATTTTTTTGTTGGAGTTTAACAGTCAACGTGGCATGAAATATATCGTTCAAAAATGACTCATTTGTTATCCCAAAACTTTGCACGTCGGATCAGTTCTTTTAAATAAAATATGTGGTGCAGCTCAATTTATATTACAATGAATCATTCACACAAAAAGTAAATTATTAAAGTTAATGATATAAAATGGTGAAATCTATTCGCTAGCTAAATGTTAAAGATGCCTTAACCTACTAATTACTCGATGAATGTTATGATCCTTGTTTTTTTTTTTAATTATAAAATGTATTAGTGTGACACTATTTAGCTATGGTAATTGGCTAACTCATTAACCATAGAAATTAAAAACGGGAAATACTTAAGGCGAGAAAGTGTTATATCGAAAGATAGACTGAGCGACATTAAAGAAAAAGAAGAATTTGTTTTACTTACAAAAGAAAGATACTTTTCGCAAAAGACAGAAAATCCGTAAGGAAAAGCGAGTCTGTGATTCTGTCAAATTTAATTAATGTCACGATAAGGGAGTGACGCGCCAAACGAAACTTGGGACCACCCTGGAGAATAGATATTAATTATCTTTCAGAGATATCATTTAACTTTAATTCCTGGTTCCAGCGAAAGAAGCCATCGCGTATATGCACGAATCTTGACATAAGAAGGAAAATCGAAAAGGGGATCATTAATATTGCTTATTCAAACTGTTGACGTCAGACATAGCGTCTCGAAAATGAGTATCTGGTGATAAGAGAATTTTAAGGCAAGGCATGAGAAAAATAAAGAATTTAATTATCAGGTAAACACGACTACCCAGTTAAAAGTTGACTAGCGGAGGACCCAGGTGTCGGGATTTGACAGGGATTAATGAGTCGGTAGAGGTCTGGAAACGGTCGGGATGTGATAAGAATTATTCGGCAATCCGGGATTTGTAAATATTTTGGCCGAAGGAAAAAGAAAAAAAGAAAAAAAGGATTTTGTAAACAAAATTCTGGAATAATTCTAAGAGGTCCGGTCTAGCCACACCCGCACTGGCGAGAGATCATTGGCTAAGAGGTAGCATAGGTGATAGGCAGAGGTGAATATATGAGAAAGACGGAGAAGTTGTTAACAACCACTAAGGGGATTGGTATGAGATACCAATGGAGAGAGGAAGAGTCTCGGAGGATAGCTCTCCTCCGACCTTCCCTCACGGACGAGGGAGAAACCCCCGAAATGGAAAGTGATTAATCTTCCAATAATGGGAAGTAATTAATTTTCCTGGCCAAAGAACAAAGAGAATTCTTGTTGGGAATAGAGAATTGTCAAGGAACTCAAACCACGTCAAGCCACCACACCAGTTTGGGTCGGTGTCCATATAGAAGAACGTCTCGAGGCAGTTAGTCAGTTCCGGAGTTCGGAGTTGCAGTCAGTTCCAGACAGTTCGAGTTTGGACTTAGCTCGAGAAAGTTGGAGAGTGTTGCCTTGCAGAAGCTGACCGAAAGATCTCCACGTCCTCTTGACTTAGTCTTCCTACCAAAAGCAAGTTCTTATTGACGAACGACTTAAGATACCATAACTCGCTTAAGAGACGCAAAAAGTGTCACGAATCCATAAAAAAGGGCCGGGAGAGAAACACACTCCTGTATTCAATAGATAGATAAAGATAATTGTTATTTCTCAACATATTTGAACCTTGTGAGTTTGTTTTATTATTTTTCTTTTACTTACGCTTGTGCGGTATCACCTTACCCCGGATTCAGCTTGCACTACGGCCTGACGCCTGATTGATTTCGTCTAGCTAAGATCAAAATCACAACGTGGGTAGGTTAGACTTGAGATCAAAGTAGTTCCTTCGGTAACCAGACGTTGGAAATGAGCTGGGAACGACTAGTTGATATTGAACCGGGAACGAACAGATCGACCGGGACACAGGCTGGTGGTAGCGACAACGAGTCAACCCCAAACGCTGGTGGAAGAAACCTTACAGCTTCGCGCCGCAACTGGGAGTTGACAACGGGCCGACGGCGCAGTGTCATATATTGACGTCGCGACCAGTGTACGACCACCGGTAGATGTCACATTAGGTCATGTTTAAATACGCAAGTAATTTCGATTGTACGTCCAGTCATCATCAGACATGGAATATTTGTATATATACGTGTGTATTTAGGCAGCAAATTCTCTTTTAGACATGTCTGATTGAATAAATTACAGACATTATGTCTGTATAGACATTTTCGTTGACGGTCGTCCTGAACTGTATAGAATCCAGGGTCTGGCAGTGAATATTTCGGAGACAGTAGGAAATAAAAAGTGCAGGTTCGCAGTGGATATCGCAGAAAGTAGCAGAGCGCAGTTCTTCCGTCTGTCCTGTTCGCCGGACAAGTACGAAAACAAAGATGGCCGCCTTTATATCACAACGGATACAGTGTTGTAATTACGGCTTCTGATTGGTCAACCTTCTGATTGTTCATTCATTCATTGGACATATAACGGTCGTCTTCTGTAAGTCAATTTTTGACTCGCTATTTCGGAGACATTTTGAAAGCTAAACACCTTCTCTCCCAGTGTGATTGGTATTCTTCCGTTTATTGTGTTCGCCTGACATTGTTCTTCAGCACATTCGGTAAAAATATAAATTGGCTTTGCAAGTTTGGGATAAGTTATTTCCTATTTTCTTGAAACTTTTGCGTGGCTTTTGTTCATTTTTCTTTTTACGCTGTACATTTGGTTTTGATTTGGTTTTGTTTTCTTTTGAATCTTTTGTTGTTACTTTTTTTTTTTTGTTTCAGTTTTTTTTTATTTTCTTTATTATTTTTAACTTTTTGTATAGATATTTTTCTTTTTTTTCGTTTTTTCTTTTTTACCTTTTTTTTCTGAGGTTTTTCCAAACCATTTATTTGGTTTATTTTGTTTTGTTATTTTGGTATTCATTTTTTTAAAATACTGTGGTGGAAAATTCCTTCCATGGCGGACAATTTTTGACGAGAATGAAAAAACGACGGTGTGGACACTAAGATGTCACCAAATGGTAATTCGGCCTGGACCGGAAATCAGACCCAAAAAAATGCAGCCTATTATGAAGAGCTGAGGCCGAAGTTGGATAAATTCATGCAAAAAACGAACTTTTACGATCCCGGAGGCCTTGGAGGCAATTGAAGTGAACAATCTCCTGCTGACGGTTTTGACGTTAAGAGTCGGAAGCTGGTTGGGGTCAGTAGGGGAGCCAATGGAGGAGGATTTAAAGGATCTAAAATTCACTCCTAAAGTACTGCCCGGAAATCGAATGCTATGTGGGAGATGCTTCTTGGGATCTGAAGAAAGGCAAAAGACTTGCCGGTTGCACCCTAACTTCAAAAACATTTAAGCTCAAACTGAATATTTGGGGACTAGGCGAACAAACGATTACCCTCCACGGAGTGCCCATGGATATTGAGGACCAGATGGATGGGAGCCTTCTTTTCCCCAAATATGGATTGGTGGAGGAGGTAGACACTATCAAGAGCAAGTCAGGGATTGCGACTGGGGACATGGTCCTGCAGGGTCACAATGAACCGAGAATCTTTGCATCGACGTCCCAAACGTTCTGACATGCAAAAAAAGGATTTTTGTAGTCGTAGAGGGCGCAAACCTACTGTTGGTCGTGTGAAACTTTGGGACACCTGGCAAAGGTGTGCCCGACCAAGAACCCTATACAATAGCAACAACCATAGCAGCTTCAAAGTGGTAGTCCCGCAAGGAGGCGAAGGAGAAGGTTGGACGGAGGTGGTGGAAGAAAACAAAAGCGGAGGAAGTTCATCATCCAATCTTCCAAAGCAGATGCAGGAACGCCCAAATAGTAAAGTCAACCTCAGGAGAATGCTGATGCAAACAAGGGCAGAGGTGGCAGAAGAGTCCAGGAAAACCAGGAAAGACAGAAGGGCAGCAAAAGAAACAAAACCGGAGAGTCCCAATAAAGAGCAACAAACAGAAGCAGCAGCAACAGCAGCAGCAAAACAAGTGTAAACAGCAGAAGCAAAGCAACAGCAACAACAGGAATAACAGCAGCAACAACAGCAAGAACAAAACCAACAAGATAACAACAGCAACAACAGAACAAGACAATGAAATGGAGGTTGATCAAATGCCTCCCCCTCGAGCTGCTTCATTAAAAAAAATAGGGAGGAGGAAAAAGACACGGAACCTAGTCAACAACATATTAGCAGGAAAGATGAGGACCTGGATAGAATCCAGGCGACGATCCATCCCTGGGTCCCCGGAAACCAGTGAGGCTTCCTCCAGAAGTCTTCCTTCCTCCCCTCCCCGTGCCTTCAATTCCTTATCCACCCCATCTCCCTCTTCTTCCCAATTCGATCATCTACCCCTTCCTCCCCTCCCAAAAAAAAAGGAAAAAAAAAAAAAAAAAAATATTTTCCTGGCCCATCCTCCATCTGCAAGGTGGACAGGAAAGAGTTAGAAAAGACTTGTCATCTCATAAAAAGGCCCGACTAGGTCCACTGTTTAAAATAACTGCCGTGGATGGCAAATCTGTTGAAGACCCCAGGAATTTCTCTAAAGCCCCTGGTCTTGTTACTTTTATTAGGGACACTGGGGGCATTTAAAAATTTGGCCTTTCCTTCAAGAATGCAAGGAGGTATTCCCGGGGATCAGGATCCTCGAAACTGGTTCACAAGACCTTAAAAAACTTTCACATTTTTGTGCAGGGAGGGTCCCTGTGTTACTCTATCCCTCCGTATAAAGGGCAGCTAAATTAACCTTCCCTATGGACGTCGGTGGAATTGTCCCAGATGGTCGTATGACGACAGAATTGGGCACGGGAAGCCTGGGGCAATCCGTCGGGGTCCTTTCAGCCTAAGATTTCCGCCCCGTATGTGAATAGGTTTTTTCTTATTTTCTTTTTTTGCAGGCTTAGAAAATGTCTATCAAGTTAGCGACACTGAATGTGAGGGGCTTAAGGGATCGGGGTAAGGCTGCCCGCCTGCTCCGGGACATTCTGTCCCTGGATGTGGATGTCGCCGCGATCGAAGAGACCCACTTTGTTTGCAGTGCCGATGCGTGTGTGCTGGAGGATGACTTTGTTGTCTATTCAGCATATGGGGACCGGTTTGCCAGAGGAGTTTCTTTGCTTGTCAGACGGACTCTTGATGCGAAGGTGGACCTTGTGCATACCGATGCCGAGGGCCGGTTGATCGTAGCCGATATTGCCGTGAAAAGTAGTTCGTTCCGAGTCGTTGCGGTTTATGCTCCCAGGAGGAGCGGGTCTCGTTTTTTCGGCAGTTTGGGCCGTTCCTGGTTGATTCAACGCGCCTAGTTTTAATGGAGGACTGGAATGCAATCCTGGACCCCAAGTTAGACAGGGGGGGAGCTAGTGGGAGAAGGGGCGATCGTAGCCTGGTTGATCCGATCGACGATTATGGTCTCGTCGATAGATACCATGTCGATCATCCCGGGGTAAAATGTGGACGTGGGATCTTAATTGGCCGTCTGACAAGATAGTTAGCTACCATGACAGAATATTAGTTAGAAGAGCCGACATAGATCTATTAGATTGCCCTATGTTCCACTGGGTAGGCTACGCGGACCACAAACTCGTTTGTGCCCGGGTGGCGTTGAGACCATAGGCCTAGAATGGCGTGGTATTGGAAGTTCAATCTGTCTTTACTGGACAGGCGGGACTTCCAGAGACAGCTAACTAGATTAGTGCAGCGGGAGTTAGTGCGGGCGGTTATCGTGAATAATTGGTGGGTACGCCTTAAGTCTAGGATTAGGTCATTCATCACTGATTTCAGCAAACGGCTCGCTCTAGATAGAGCTGATAAGGTGAAGACACTTAAAGCTAGTTACACCCGGGCGGTGGCAGGGGGGGATCCCCTAGAGATAGCCTTAGCTAGGGAGGCCCTGGATCGTTTGAATAGCGAGCGGTACATGGGCCAGGTAATTAGACATAAGTCAAGCAAGATGTCTTCTGAAGCCGTGAACTTGGGCGCAGATCTGCGCAGGGAAGAGGTCCGTCGAGGTGGCGATCGTTACATTCGTGAAGTCGAGTCCCCGGAGGGGCATACTCTTCGGGCCACTAACGACATGTGCGAGGCGTTTCGGCGCCATTTCGAGAGCCGGTTAAACAAGGAGCCTGGTCTCCGTGAGAAGGAGTTTCGTAGCTATTTGGCTGACTTTCCTCGGTTTTCGCCGACTGAAGCGGCTAGCTGCGAGGGAGAGATCACGGAGGGCGAAGTCTACGCGGTATTGAAGAAGGTCAGCAGAGGCAAGTCGCCCGGTCTGGATGGTTTGCCCTATGAATTGTACTTGAGGCTGTCTCACATCTTTGTTCCGATTTTGACAGCAGTGTTCAACAACTGGTTTCGGTCGGGGTCCATCCTTAATCTGATCACCAGGGGCGTGATCACTCTGTTGAAAAAGGGCAAAGGTGGTGGGGGTAAGCTAGATGATTACAGGCCCATAACTCTGCTAAACACAGAGTTAAAGATTATGGCCAAGATCCTGCAGGAGCGTTTGCAGTCAGTTGCCGAGTCACTGTTGGGACCTGAGCAGACTTGTTTTGTGAGGGGCCGAACAATTCAGAGCAACCTGCATCTGATCCGCACGATCATAGAGGGTGTAAAAGACGACGAAGTCGCGCTGATCAATTTGGATCAGTCCAAGGCATTTGATAGGGTTGACCATCGCTACCTTGCTACTGTCCTGCAGGCCGCTGGATTCGCACCCAACTTAGCCTCCTGTATCGCTCCCCCAGTGCTGTGGTACAGGTGAACGGAAGGTTGCTGGACGCGTTCGTGCTGTCTAGGTCGGTTCGTCAGGGTTGTCCGCTGTCGCCTCTCCTTTATGCTTTGGCGTTGGAGCCTCTCCTTCGCGGGCTCAAGGACGAGACCGGCAGTCTGGCCCTACGTGGAATCGCCGTGCCTGGAGGGTCGCGAGCCAGGGTTTCCGCGTACGCCGATGACGTATCTGCTTTCGTGTCGTCCCGCAGCGACATTGAGGCGGTTGATTGTGAATTGTAGATTGCTCTCGTTCCACGTGCCACGTTCCAAGCTGCTTTTAGTGTCGTGGTATTAAAAATGAATCTTGGTTAATGTTCTATTACTCCTATGTCGTACGGAAGCGAAAACAACGTTGAATGTTTGAACAAATATCGTTTCTCTATTACCACAGAAATAACTGGGAAGCGTCTTGACTGTGGATGGTAAGTGTGACACTAAGATCCGTAGACGTTTTTGGATGTTCAATGACACATTCAAAAGCTGGGCAGATTATTGCGAGACATTAGGATTCATTTGGTAACAAAGAAAACAATACTGAGCTGTTACGTGATATCTGACCTTCTTTACGACAGCAAATAATGGACGATTTCCTCAAAGATGAAGAAAAGACTCGAGGCGACAGAGATGTGGTTCTACAGAAGGATGCTAAGGATATTATGGAGCGAGCGTTTGAGCAACGATGAGGTCTTAGAGAGTTTGCAAACAAGGAGAAGGCTTATACTTAACATCAGAAAGAGGCAGTCGAATTTTCTTGGACACATAATGAGGAAAGATAGCCTGGAGAATCAGAAGGAGAGAGAGACAAGGGAAAGCAGCGCGTAATATACCTGGCGAGCGTGTGCAGGTGGATGACAGAACGTTGCCTAGGGAAGTGAGCAGAGACAAGAAACTTGTCGAAAGTTGCAAGTGGTAAAGGGATTGAGAGCCATGATCGCCTACGTCCTAAAAGGACATTGCACATAAAAAGAAGAGATTACCACAGACTGATAACTAGATATGTTTTATCGTAGCTCGAAAGATAGCAAAACTCCTAGAGGTTTAGAAATGGAAGCTATTGTCATACTCCATTCGAATTCCTATAATCTTATCGATTGTGTTGAGCCACGAAATGTCAAAACTGTTATGTGTCAGAATTTCTAAGATCTCGAGGTACAGTAGAACCGACTACAATTAGCTTTTGGCATATTATCTTATCACTTTCATATATATATATATATATATATATATATATATATATATATATATATATATCATCACTTTCATATATATATATATATATCATATCACTTTCATATATATATATATATATATATCGTAAAAAGAGCAGAAACAATTATCAAACTTGACTTGATATGTTGACGAGACCAAAATTTAATCATAAAATCCTTTTTCTTTTTGTCTAATTAAAATTCATGTTTCACTTTTTTAATCATGTATAATAATTTTACCTTATTTAAAGTACAATACAACTAATTTCGGGGCCAATTTCAAATATTACCACGGGTGACCTGGGACTTCAGAACTGTAGTGTATTATAGATAGATAGATAGATAGATAGATAGATAGATAATTTTGTAATTTTGAAATCAGTCGTATTTTCCGTCTAAGGGACGTAGACAACTGCGACATGCGTCAGCAAGTATTCCTATAGCTATATCCTGACATCCTTGCTGTTGCAAAATATGTGGACTTGTATGCAGGTCACTAGAGGGACTGAAGTGTCACATACGACACAAACATAAAAACTGAATGTGGTTGTCGGATCCTCATACGTTGAAATTGACGGGAATCTCTAACATGCACACCGTATGTCTCCAAACGTTATTCTACCGGATCCACATGTTTTAAAATGAAAACTCTATATGTTATTCGCAGACAGTACTGTCTCGTTGTATCACAACTACTCAGCGCGACTAAACCTCCGAATGCCTCGAGTCAGGATTGAAACCCAACCGATTTGGTGTCAGATTTTCTACCACAGAGCTATCTTCATTCGACAGAAAGAACTAGCTAAATGTAGCGTATTGTTTTACGAATGTAAACTAATGACAATCAGCCATAGGGCTCTATTCATTTTACTAAAGAGCTTTGCATTAGCCCAGGTGACTGTTGTTTATAGAATTAATATCATTCAACAGTGCTCAATTGAAAATATATTTTCAAGAGCTAAATTATATTATTTACAGACAGTAGTGTTTCGCTGAATCACAGCTACTCAGTGTGACTAGACATGGGGTGTGCTAAAAACTTCCATGTTCAATTTAAAAAGCCTTAATAATATAATGTTGATTATTTGGACAATTTTTAAAAAGTGAATAGGGGCTTCTTTTTCTCACAATGAATGAATGAATGACGAAAAGAATGAAAGAAAATGAGCAAGTGAAAAACACGAAAAAGCCAAAAAAAAGACAAAAACAAATACAGAAATTACAGGAAGAGACAAAAAAGGAAAAATAGAAAGATTAAAGATAATAAAAATGTAAGAATGAAAGAATCTGTAAAGGTCTGACCTTTATCAGTTTTCCTACAAGCTGTGAATGGTAAATAGTTTTTCCTCTCGCTAACATAAAAATAAAAGTGTTTCACATTTCGTTCAATAGACACGTACAGAAGAATTAAGCCGTCTATAACAAAGGAAATAGTAAAATAAAAAAACACAACTGAGGATTTGTACCGTTTGTAAAAGATTTATTTATCCCTAACCTTAAGAAAATGAGAAACGTTTCCCGGTCTATCTTGATCACCATCGTCGGCTCAATTATTTTAATATTTTCACAATTCAATCTAAAGAAGTTTACAACAAAACGTTACTTCAAGTCATCGGAGAATAAAAAATTCTATTCGCCATCGGCCACTGGCAAAGATTATGTCTTCAACTTCAGCCAACAAATCAAGTTTCCTTTGGAATGCATTCCGTTTCTAACAATACTCGGGGAAATACCAATATGTGTCCACGACAACCCAGAAGAATATATCACAAGATCTCTAAGAAGATGGAAGCAATGGGAAAAGAAAAATATGAAATACCTCCAGAATATCCTTGTTGAAAATCCTGATTATGGGTTCCTCGATATTGGAGCCAACATGGGCATGTTTTCACTTTTGGCTGCTAATCTCAAAATACCGACACTTGCTGTAGAAGCGATGGACATTAACATTGAAAAATTTCACCAATCAGTTGTTATTAACCATTTCGAGAAATATATCAAGCTCGTCACAAAACCTTTATCAGATAAATATGAAACTCTACAACTCATTGCAAGAAAAGTAAATCTTGGCCAAAGCAGAATCGTCAAAACTATGAAGTACTGGAATAAATTTCGGGGGAAGGTATACAAAGAAAAAAACAAAATGACTGTCCTTTTAGATGACCTCATCGATTTGATGCCACGAAAAAAAGCAGTGATGATCATGGACGTGGAAGGAAATGAAGGAAAGGTCATCCGAGGAGGCCAGAAATTCTTCGATGCAATACACATCAGTCACGTCTTCATGGAGTGGATTCTTTTAAGTTATAAAGATCGAGTATTTGTTGTGGACTTTTTTACAAAACGTGGTTACAAGCCATTCAAATCACCATTTCTTAAAGAACAGTTGAATATTTCTATATTTAATAAATGGAAGACAGACATATATTGGAAACTATAAACAGACATTTCCTTCTTAGCATTTCGTTCTTTGCAAAGAGTACAAGAATCGAATACATCTTGTACTTAAGTGCAAATACACAAATTTGATTGGAATTCTTACGAATTTAAATTATATTTTCATTAATTATTGTATTAGTCAAAAAAGGAAAAAATCGTACAGGAAAATCTTCAGCAAACCGGAAAGATTTGTCGTCTGTTTTTCAGGTACACTATTTTATTTATTAGATTTTCAGGAGCCACATTTTTAGCGTATAGAGAAAATATGTCATGTTTTTCAGTTACGTATATATACTTCACAACATCACAATCGAATTAATACTTCACAGGCCAAAGATAATCGTCATTTTATAAAAATATTTTAAATCGTGATATTGTCCCAGTATCGTGAAATTTAAACATTTCTAGAACAATAATAATTTCTTGAAATAGCTTTTAACCAATTTGTGTTAAAGAATCAATTCACTTTGCCATCCGTAAGAATATAGGATCCCACGCATATCGATAGGTTTTATTATTCTATAAGCAATCGCACATCCGGATCTAATGTCTACAGAAATTGGTCAAAGTTAATAACAGCGTTTTTATTCAACAACTTTTGACCATCACCGGTGATGTTCATGAAGTTTAATGTTATCAACAAAAAATAGAAAAATATTTTATTAACTTTAACTTATTTTTTTTTACAGACGATATATATATATATATATATATATATATATGTATTATGAGGCAAAAATACGGATGCACCTATAGAAATGATGATCAAAATGTAAAACATATTACAATATTTTAGTACGATGTTACACAGATATTCAGAAAATGTAAGAAAACACCGATATTTGGAGATATTTCTCTCCTTGTAATTATATTTGAAAAATAAATGTTTTCTAAAAATGACACTTTTTCATAATCTACACTTTATTATTGCACCTGGGTTTATATATATATATTGTTGGATTGATGTGAGTTTGTGAACCTGCCTTTCCCGCTATCTGCGATCGTTAGACAAAATGATTAATTTTTTAAATTTTGGATTTATGATTGCGTATATTGGTGTTTTATGGAAGTGGGATGAAAAATTGTCGTCGTAGCGCCACTTATACATACGCAGACATACATACACGCACGTTCATGCATTGCAGCTTACACAAACATAACCATATATGAACAGTGTTCGCACTGGGCTTATATGCGCATCCATGTGTCGTTGCGTGCATACGTACGTAATTGGTCGCGGTAATCAATGTTGAATTGTGTGGCGAACTTCTTTCAAATTACCAGTGGCAACGCGCAGATCGTTCGTCTATTTTGTTCGCAGAATGTTTTCTCACAGATATATATGTACGTATACACGCACGTTCACACACCTTCTACCGTGTGTGTTTTTATCACGTATGGTGGAGTCTGTGTAAGCTTATGGTAGGTAAACCTGTTATTATTTTATAAATTTTTATGGCGTTTTGTAATTTTTATTAATGCTGTTTGTTATTATTTCAAAGCCGGTTATTTACTTGTTTTTGGCGATTGCACTTATGTACATGGTAGAAATTACAATTTGTAATACATATTGGTATTTATGTGGTGGTATTAATTTTTCTGAGGGAGAAGGAAGTATAATTGTGGACTGATGCGATAATGACAATTGTGGTACGGAAGGAAGTTTAGACTAATGCAACAATGGAAACATACGAGTAGAAAACACAAATACAATAACTTCATCCACCTGTAAAAAAGATTAAAAATAATGGAAGCTTTAATAATAAAAAACAACTCTTAACAATATTAAGTACGAACAAGGCCACTATGTGCTAACCGTATTCGGAAATTGAATCATCCTTCCAACACACTAAAACACACACATAATGCACACACTCAATTAAGCTGAAAAATCAAATCATCCTTTATAATGGCTAAAGTTGTGGCCGAAAGGACTCGGAACTATAAAATATTTGGACAATTTTTACACACTCATTGTCCAGAAAAGAAAGCTCTTGTTCGAACATAAGGAAAATTAAATAAATAGCTTAACCGTAGTAACTTGTCTGTCGTTTTTAATGAAACATGTATATATATATATGTATATTACATGAAATATTCATACAAAAAACATTCATGTAATGTAAATTGAACTGCACCACATACTTGATATATGTATATATGATAAGTATATATCCATATATATATATATATATATATATATATATATAGGAAATAATATAGTAAAATGATAGAAGTGCTTGTAGTAATGGTGGTGGAATGGTATATATATATATATATATATATATATATATATATATGTGTGTGTGTGTGTGTGTGTGTGTGTGTGTGTGTGTGTGTGTGTGTGTTTGTTTTTTTTTAAAAACGTATTTGTGTTAGAAAGATTCTGTACGAAACTTATTGTATTGATTAAAATGGGAATTGGAAAAAAAAGGCCCTAATACTGAATATAGTGATATTTATTTATAATACAGGAATTTTTACAGAGAAATCTTTAAACTTTGTTACTTACAATTGAATTTTCAGTGTTTTTATCTTAGAAAAATATTTTGTTGTTTTCCTTTTCTTGTAACTTTTTTTACTTTAACCAATTTCGTTTCGCTTTTCAAAAAAGTTTTTTAACTGTTTTCTCTCTCCATTTGTCCATGCTTATCTTTTGTATCTAGGAAAAAAAATGAAAATCAAAGGGTCGCAACTGGTTATATATGTCGTTTATGGTAAGAGGAATTTGATAGAATCTATTTATGCAAGGAATTAAATATGGGTTTGCATTTGTGGATGAAAAATATTTCTTTATTAATACGCCTTTGTTCAGTGATTCTGTAGTCGCACTGTTAGAATGGGAAGATCTTAAAATTTGGCAGATTTTGTCCTCCGTATTTCTCTATATGTTGGCTAATGGGTATTTCTCTGATGTGGGGGTCTGTGATTTGTTGGTGATGAACAGTCATCCTTTGTCGGAGTGACTAGCCGGTTTGAACAATGTAATTCTCGTGGCAATCTTTGCATGTAATTATGTATATTAAATTCTCTGAATGGCACGAGAATTCATTTTTAATTTTAAATTTTGATCTGTCGGAGTTACATACTCCGCAAAGTGTTTGGTTGAATTTTTCCACCTGAGCGTCTTGAAATGTGTTCTGCAATTTTTCCACCTGTCTTGAAATGTGTTCTGCAGTTTTGAACTGGTCAGTATTTTTTTTTAGTGATTTATGTTGTCGTTTCCTCTTTATGATGGGATATTTTTTAATTGGCTTTTCATTTATTTGTATTTTGTCCTTTAGTAGCCTTGCTAAATTCAGTTGTATGTTTGTGTGTGTGTGTGTGTGTGTGTAGATTTCTGTGTTCTTTGGGTTGAAATTTGAGATATATGTGATGACCATTTGTTCTCTTTTTTGTCCTTTTGTTTTCGGAGTGTGTAGATTTTAATTTGTTTTCCTTTTTCAATACTATTGGTTATTTTCTCTTGAGTATTTTTTCATCTCTTCTATTCTGTGGTCGCTTGTGATTGTATTTGAAACTATTGTGCATAATCGCTTGGATAGATTGAGTGGAATGTGTGTTTCCGGTGGGAAGATGTAAAAAGCAGATGTTATCGAGGGTCAATCGGTTTAAAGTATATGGCAGTTTCTAGTTTAGTGTTTGTTTTTGTTATTAATATGTCTACAAAGGGAAGTTTTTTTTGTTGCTGTTGCTCCTTAGTGAATATTATGCTAGCATTTATATTATTAATGCATGTTTTAAATTATAGTTTAGTTTATACAGACTTTCATTCTACAGAATAAAAAAAAAACATCTAGATATCGTTTCCATTTGTCTTTTATGTTTCAAATGAAGTGATTCCTTAGATTTGCGAGGTTCTGTCATTAATTTTTAGTTCATGGCATCTCATGATTAGGTTGGTATGTTTTGGTGCAAACTTTGCCCCTTTGGCTATTCCTGGTTTTTGTCGGTAGGGTATTTCCTTGAACTTGAAATAATTTTATTTTAAGATGAATTCTAGGCTTTCTATTATAAACTTTCCTTTGATACGGTTTGGTAGATCATGGCGAAAGGTCTCTCGCCATTATTTTATAGCCTCTATTCCGTAATCATGTAAGATGTTGCTAAATAAATTCATAACATCCATAGAGACTATGTAAATATTATGGTTTATCTCGTTAGGAAGATGATTCAGAAAATCTAGATCATCTGAAATAAAACCCTTAATATTTGATAAGAGGTTTCAATAAGATGTCTAGAAAAATGCTTATATGGTGTCTCACAATTTGGGCGTGCTATTATAGGCCTCAATGGATTACATATATCCATGTATATATATATATATATATATATATATATATATATATATATATATATATATATATATATGTGTGTGTGTGTGTGTGTGTGTGTGTGTGTGTGTGCATGTATATATATATATATATATATATATATATATATACATATATATATATATATATATATAAATATATATATATATATATATACATATATATATATATAAATATATATATATATATATATATATATATATATATATATATATTGAATATATTGTTCAAGATGCTTTGATTTACTATCGTTCATGGATTTTTAACGAACATGATTTGAGAACTTTTATATTTTCGAAAAAAAATGATATTTGGTATGACTCTTTTTAAGAATAGTATTTTTTTGGTTAAATTTTTTTATACACCAATTTATATATATATATATATATATATATATATATATATATATATATATATATATATATATATATATATTGTTTAAAAACGGTTGACTATCGTCATGGATTTTTTTTGTGATTTGATTCATATTGGTTGACGGAAAAATTTTTTACAGGTTTATAACAATATATATATATATATATATATATATATTCATATGCCCTAGTCGACGAATAGTTTATGATGCGATCATACGCCGACCACATTATCACATCTGTGGAGAGATACGGGCTATCTCTTCCAGACCATGACAAATGGACAATTATTATACAAAAATATTTTAAAGAACACTGTTCAGTTAGGATAATCGAACAGTAATCTTTTCCCAGGTTCGCTTCGGTTTCAACACGAGTACTAATCCACAATTCAAGGATGAACGATAAGGCGTAATGAATTTTGGTATAAGAATTTTAATATGTACATATACACAAAATATTAAAGTAAAAGAAAAATATATGCATGAGTAAAACATCCGACGACCAGAATCTCATGACTTATGTTGGGATACCAAAATATGTCCAAATCCAATTGGATTCGACTGAACCCGAACGGATAAAAAAAAAAGGATGAATAACTACGAATGCAGAAATCAACGCATAACCAAAAGACATGGGATAGGATTTACATATTTCTATTTTGACATGTGGAAAGGTGTTTGTGAGAACATAATATTTATGGATGCATGTGTATCTTTCTAACACGGGTCCAAAACATATAGTTACTTATTTTTATATTCAGTTCTCTCTTTTTCTCATTGTCCTTTCTTTTCTCTCTCACGTTTCCTCTTTTCTTTCTTTTTTTTTTCTTTTTTTTTTCTTTGCACAAATCCAATTTCACACCCGGTCCGGCTGTAACAGAGATATACACATTCTTCCTCTCTCTGTTTTTTTTTTTTTTTCTTTCTTCTTCTGTATACAGTTCAGCCTCAAATACGGTTAAAACTGCAACAGGGATATACACTTTCTTCCTCTCTCTGGTTTCTCTTTTATTTCTTCAAACGCAGGTTGTATTCTCAGCGTTGCTTGGGATGAATCGGCAAGTTCCATCATTATCCAAATGAGTCTCATCTTTTCTTCCATAAGTTATCAGCGCTTCGATTTCGAGTCTTGCTCCTTCAAAGACAAGACAACAACTGACTTCCAAGTAATTTTCTAATCCCCATTAGTCCTGCATTTTGGCGCGAATTCCAGTTCCTGTTGCTTCATGACCTTACGTCAGTCCCCTGTCTAGCTTCTGTCTAGACGTCTGTTGCTACGGGTAACTGGGTCAGTTAACCTCTTGATGTGCCTTCCCAAAATGTCTCGAGACTCCCACGTGACCTCTTCTGTTGTCGGGCGGAGATTAACCTTAATATATGCGGGTATGCGTGTTTTGAGCTATCTGCATCCGTCACATCTCCCAACGTAAACTAATAGAAAAGAAAAAAAAACTTCTTTTTTTTCAACAATATATCCCAACATTATCTGAATAAACAATGGGTCGTCTTCCTTTTTTTTTTTCTGATTACAATATCAATATGTACACACTCTTTATAACATTATACAAGAACAAAAAAAAAATTTGCAGCTTTGTCAAAACGTACACACTCAATATTATTAAAACATACATTTTTTTCTTTCAGTTTTCAGCTCCATCAAACCATACATATTTTATATTTTCTCAGTTCCACTAAGGTATACCTTCCTTTATTTAATCCTTTTCAAATTATGGTTAACATCTACACTCGTTTTCAATATCTCGACAAGGTATCGGCTACTTTATTTGCTGTTCCAGCAATATGCTTTATTTGAAGATTGAACTCCTGCAAAATAAGACTCCAACTTTGTAACTTTCGGTTTTTGTTTCTCATGCGATCTATAAACGTTAATGGATTATGATCAGTATATACAACTGTAGAAGAAAGAGAATTGTTATATAAACCTCAAAATGGAGAACAGCTAATACTAACGCCAAGGCTTCATTTTCTATTGTTTAATAGGACTTCTGGAACTTATTCAACTTCTTTGAATAGAAGCTTACTGGATGTAACTCTTTATCTTCATCTTCTTACATGAATACAGCTCCGATTCCCACATCGCTGGTATCTACATGCATCTGAAACGGCTTGTTGAAATCTGGGGCTTTTAACACTGGATTTGATTTTAACTTACTTTTAATGGTTTCCAATGCGACCTCACATTCCGTGGTCCACACAAACTTATGCCCCTTTCCTGACAAATTTGTTAGTGGTGTAGCAATTTTGGCCAAATTCCTACAATACCTCCTATAGTAATTAGCCATCCCTAGACTTTTTAGACTTCGGCTATTAGTGGGACGAGGAAAGTCTGCAATGGCTGCAGTCTTTGCCTCTATTGGTTTAATCCATCCTTGCCCTATTACATGTCCTAAATATTTCACTTTGGCATTACAAAATTCACTCTTGCCAAGATTTACTGTCAACTTTGCCTCTTTTAATCTTTCAAAGACCTTCTGCATCGTATCCAGATGTTCACTCTCCGTGTCACTGTGAATTACATCATCGATATATGCACCAACTCCTGGAATATCGGACAAACATCTATTGATTAGACGTACGAACGTAGCTTGCGAGTTCCTCATACCGAAGGGCATAACTCGATATTGATAAGCTCCATCTGGGGTTACAAACGCTGATATCATTTTCGGTTTGTCAGTTAACGATACGGCCCAATATCCTTTCAGCATATCTAGTTTGGTGATATATTTAGCCTGACCAATTTGGTCGATACAATCCTCCATCCTGGGGGATTGATAGGCATCTGCCTTCGTGATGCTATTCACTTTTCTATAGTCCGTACAAAAAAACCGTACAGTGCCATTCGGCTTGTCTATTAACACACAGGGTGATGCCCATTCACTTTGACTAGGCTCAATAATTCCGTGTTTCATCATATATTTAATTTCTTTTCTCATAACTTTCAACCTTCTGGGGTTTAGGCGATATGGATGCTGTTTGATCGGTTGTTCCGACGTCAATATTATATCATGTACTGCGGCATCGGTCTGCTGGGGTGTATCCGAGAATATATCCTGATATTTATTTATTAAAGTTCCCAGTTTCTGCTTTACCTCATCAGTAAGATGAGCCAACTTTTCCTCCAGATTTTCCAATATTCTGGAATTTTCTAATTTAAGAGGCTGGTCCTTTTCTATCCAGTGGTTACCTTCCTGTATCTTTCTACCTTCTCTTTCTATTGTTCACTCACTAGCATTATTGCTTGTTCTTCCTCTCTTTACAAAAAAATTTTCAACATATTTACATGGCATTTCATGCTACTTTTCCTTCGGTTGGGCATATGTACCCAAATAATTCAAACTGTTCAGTTTTTTCAGTACTTTGAACGGCCCCTGGTACTTTGCCTCAAATGGTCGACCGTTCGAAGGTAACATCAGGAGTACTTCATCACCTTCTTTGAATTGCCTATCAACTGCCTTTTAATCATATTTCTCCTTCATATTCATCTGATTATTTCGCAGATGCTTCCTTGCCAGTTCTTGCGCAGCTTTCAACTTCTGTCTTATATTCGCTACATACTCATGCATATTGCCACGCCTAGGCTGATCTAGCATCCATTTTTCTTGTAATAACTGGAGTGGTCCCCTCACTCTATGCCCCAAAATTAACTCGAACGGGCTGAATCCTGTGGATTCCTGAATTGCTTCACGCATTGCGAATAACACAAAGGGTACTCCCTTAACCCAATCTTCCTGATTCGCCATGCAGTACGTCCTCAACATGGTAGCATGAAATCGCTCCAGCGCTCCCTGAGATTGTGGATGATATGCACTCGATTTCACATGCGTAACTCCCAAAATGACTTGACCTCCTTGAATAAACTTGATGTAAAATTGGATCCCTGATCCATCTGTATAATTTTAGGCAAGCCCATTCTCGTGCAAAAGTTTACTAAGGCGTCCGCTACCTTCTTTGCCGATATGTTCCTTTAACGGAATTGCTTCAGGGTACCTAGTTGAAGAGCACATTGTGGTTAACAGATGTTTGTACGAATTTTTGGTTCGCGGTAAAGGTCCAACACAGTTAACTATAATTCTGTTGAATGGTTCTTCCATGGCTGGTATTGGTTGTAAGGGCGCTTTTGGAATCGCCTGGTTAGGTTTGCCTGCAACTTGGCATGTTTGACATGTCTGACAAAATGACCTTACATCTCTCCTTATTTCCGGCCAGTAGAAATATTTAGTAACTCTGTCGTGCGTCTTCGCCACGCCCAAATGTCCAGCCCACTGGCTATCATATGCTATAGATAATATCTCCTTACGGTACCTTGTAGGGACTGTTATTTGCTCATATCCATCATGTTTATCTGTTCCGGCATGGACCTGCGGTTTCCACTGCCTCATTAGGATACCATTTCTGATATAGTAGCGTCCTGACTTGTTTTCTTCTTCTCTTCTTCCCCAACTAGAGAATATAACTTTTTCCTTCCACATCGGCTTTCTGCTCTTTTTTTAATTCTTCACGGTGTACGTTCAGCTTGGGACGTACCTCTATTCGGTTATATTTCCCCACTTCGTTCCTTTTATCGATTCTTTTTATCGTGAGTGATCTCGCCCTTCTGTTTTTCCTCTCTTTATGAAGCTTTTTTTCAGTTTGCCTTGTAACCACTGCTGAAATTTTCCTTTTTCATCTTCCGAGTTATAGTGCCTTCTTTTCATCTGATGCACTGATAATTTTCGAGGCTCAATATCTATCTGTTTTCTGCTTACATCATTTCCTAGCAACAACGAAATTCCTTTCATCGGAAGCGAATCTAGCAGCCCGACTTCTATATCGCCAACCTTCCACTTAGACTTTAGTTTAATCTTCCATATCTCCGTTTTCCTGGGTTTCCTACCCATGCCGATCACTGACCTTATCTTCCTGTCCCATATCTCATATTTGCCGGCACATCACTTCGCCTTGCTAACGACTGGGAGGCCCCTGTGTCCCTTAACACTCTCAGGGTTTTCATCTTCTTTCCGTTCCTGTCAAAAAATATGACCGTTTGTAGTGTATGGCCAGTAACTCTTGTCTATCTGTTTCGTGATTGCTGCCCCTTGGGGTTTTGCATTTTCATCATATCCTTACGACTCCTACAATTTGTAGCGATATGCCTCGGCTTTCTGCATGTATAGCACACTATCTGTGGTGCTTCCCACTCAGGTAAGTTTCGTTTCCCTGCCCATATCTGCGTTCCGGTGCGCCTGGGTTCTTTATTACCACGTGTCTGTGTTGAATGGTGCATTATGGGTGTACTATTCTTTGAACAAGCTTTCTTATGGGTAATATTGTATGATTCTATTTTCCTGTCACCAGGTATGTTCTCATTTCCTCAGACTGGTTGTTCTGAAATTTTTTCAGCCCATTATAATCCTCGACTACTTTCTTGGCTTGACACCACCTGTCTAAATATATCTCTTTCTGCCTGATATATTCTACGTATGTTTGGCCCTCAAACTTTCTGTTGTGAGACCGTAACATACCTACAACAGGGACTCTTCCAGGACTATATAAAGTATGCGATATAACACTCTAGGGAAGAGGAGGAAAGAGAGAGAGAGAGAGATTCTAATACCGTAGTATCAGCCGCGTACGACTACCAATATTGACACTAGCACATAGTAAGCTCCGCTTATTAATTTGCACTATCTTTGTAACCTTTTGTTTAATATATCTTTCTTACCTCTAATCTGTGTTTCGTGTTTTTCCTTCCGTGGTCCCAACTTTGGGTCCACATCACTTTCTATAGCTCCTAAACATTTGTCTATAGTCATCCGGCACGAGTTCATATGCCTTCAATATAGTGGACTTCACTATTTCATAGTCTGCGCATTCTTCGGTCGACAGCGTTGCGTATGCCTTTTGCGCTTTACCAGTCAATACTGTTTGCAATAATATCGCCCAATGTTGTTTTGGCCATTTCAGGTTTGTAGCCGTCTTATCGAAATGATCAATATATTCTTCCACTTCCCTTTCTACAAACTTCGGCAGAAGGTTCACTTGCTTGGTGATTTCGAAATTTTTCTCCTCATTTGCTTGTCTGATTTCTAACTCGCGTATTCTTGTTTCTTGTTCAATGCGTGATTTCTCTATCTCAGCTTTAGCTAATATTCTGGCTTTCTCCAGTTCTACCTGGGGGGTTGACAGACTTGCTTCCTTCCTTAGGAATTCCTCCAGGGTCTCCTACTTGAACACATTATTATCCACCATATGTTCTGTAATTTTCCTCACTATCTCAACTTTCTCATCGACTTCCTGACGTTTAGTTCCAGCCTTTCCCTTATCTCATATACTTCATCTTTCTTCAATTGACTTAGTTTTCCCGGGGTGGGCTCTTTCAGGAATTCCTCTATATTCTCCATTTCTACTTTATTTTTTTTTTATTTTTCGTTCACCTTGTTGTGGTCAGTAAGTGTTATCTTAATAGAAGCGTTAAAAAGAATTTATGGCACGAGCCACCATTTGTTTACGAAGCAAATATATCCCGGACGAAGGCTCCATTTGTCATATGCCCTAGTCGACGAATGGTTTATAATGCGATCATACGCCGACCAGAAGATATATACATTATCACATCTGTAGAGAGATACGGGCTATCTCTCCCAGATCATGACAAATGGACAATTATTAAACAAAAATATTTTAAAGAACACTGTTCAGTTAGGATAATCGAACAGTAATCTTTTCCCAGGTTCGCTTCGGTTTCAACACGAATACTGATCCACAATTCAAGGCTGAACGATAAGGCGTAATGAATTTTGGTATAAGAATTTTAATATATACATATACACAAAATATTAAAATAAAAGAAAAATATATGCATGAGTAAAACATCGGACGACCAGAATCTCAAGACTTATGTTGGGATACCAAAATATGCCCAAATTCAAGTGGATTCGACTGAACCCGAACGGATAAAAAAAATAAGTATGAATAACTCCGAATGCAGAAATCAACGCATGACCAAAAAAAAAAAAAAAAGAAAGAGATGGGATAGGATTTATATTTTACTATTTTGACATGTGGAAAGGGGTTTGTGAGAACCTAAAATTTGTGGATGCATGTGTATCTTTCTAACACGGGTCCAAAATATATAGTTACTTATCTTTATATTCAGTTCTCTCTCTTACTCATTGTCCTTTTTTTCTCTCTCACGTTTTTTTTTTTTCTTTCTTTTCTTTTTACACAAATTCAATTTAAAACACGGCCCGGCTGCAACAGAGATATATATTTTCTTCTTCTCTCTTGATTTCTCTTTCTTGTCTTCAAACACAGGCAGTATTCTCAGCGTGCAAATTTCCTTGCGTCTTCTGTGATAAATACTCAATTTTTCTTCTTCAATCTGGAGTTGACGAACAGAAATATACATCCTTATATTTTTATCCGGAATTGCTTTATGATGAATTGGACAAGTTCCATCATTTTCAAAATGAGTCTCATCTTTCAGTTCATAAGTTATCAGCGCTTCGATTTCGAGTCTTGCCCTTCAAAGACAAGACAGCAACTGACTTCCAATTAATTTTCTAATTCCCACGTGTCCTGCATTTTGGCGCGAATTCCAGTTCCTGCTGCTTCACGACCTTACGTCAGTCCCCTGACTAGCTTATGTCTAGACGTCTGTTGCTACATGTAATTGGGTCAGTCAACCTCATGACTTGCCTTCCCAAAATGTCTGAGATTCCCACGTGACATCTTCTGTTGTCAGGCGGAGATTAACCTTAATATATGCGTGTTTAGGTTATCAGCATTCGTCACAATATATATATATATATACATATATATTGTTACGAACTTGTAGCATATATGTGAACCACGGGTTAAAAAAAGGAAAAACGTGATCCTTTCTCGGTCTTCACTCAAGGATGCAAGGACACAAGGAGTCAGCGAAAAACTGACGCAAGACGATGGATTTCAAAATAAAACATTTATTTATAAATACAGAAACACTTAATAAAAGAAAAGTTCGTTTAACAAACGGGAAATAGATCATGAAATAACAGAAGGTAAGAGCGAATACAGATATATAAAAAGATCAAGCCAAGAAATCAACCTAACTGTCTCTGATGGGTCAGTTGTGTTGATGATATCTCCACGCAGAGTTCTAATTCGCCGAAGCGAGAGTTCTAATGTGAAACAATATTTTATCAGCCGGCAATTTCCATGGATTCCTTTTATTTCAGAATGACCGGGGTACACAGAATCTTGTGCAGGCGTTTATTGGTCGATTCAGTTTCGTTGTAGTCCTTTCAGTCTCTAGTCGACAGCCTTTGCTATCATCTTTATTTCGATAGGCAGTCCATTTGGAAACAGGCATCTGCCATTGGTCAGACGGGAAACTGAAAACTTTTTAAAAGATTTTTGCTGTTCCCGAAAATCGCCACGTGTGTTCGCTTTGTCCTTAACCGGATACGCAAGAGGATGTGGGTGCAAATCACGAAGTGTTTGCGTGATGGCCAAAGATTCAATCATCCCTCAGTAGACGAAAAAATATAATGCGAATCCAAATATTTTTTATTATGTTATTTATAAAGGATACAAACTTGTAGAGCGTGCAGTCGCAACGCCAAGTTTTTTACTAATATCGCAATTTAATTTTCTTTTTTTTTTTGTTGGCGTTTAACAGTCAACGGCATGAAATATATCGTTCAAAAAACGACTCAGTTGTCATCCCAAAGCCTTGCACGTCGGATCAGTTCTTTTAAATCAAATATGTGGTGCAGCTCAATTTATATTACAATGAATCATTCACACAAAAAGTAAATTATTATTGTTAATGATATAAAATGGCGAAATCCATTCGCTAACTAAATTTTAAAAATGCATTAACATTAATGGATTTTATGATCCTTGTTATTGTGGATTTTTTTAAAAACTGTATTATTCTTTAAATATGCAAATAATTTTGACTATACGTCCAGTCATCATCAGGCATAGAAAATTTAGTTAAGGAAGGAATATATATATATATATATATATATATATATATATATATATATATATATATATATATGTGTGTGTGTGTGTGTGTGTGTGTGTGTGTGTATTTAGGCAGCGAATTCTCTTTTAGACATGTCTGATTGAATAAATTACAGACATTATGTCTGCTAATTTTTAATAAAATCCGTTCATACTCACGAATACCCTTCCGTGCTATAGCTGTTTAAATTTCTTTTTATTTTCATTTCCCAAGTACTTTCGATCTTCTTCAAGATCATCTTCAGGGTGCAAGTGAAACTATATGTTGTTCATTAGTATAAGTATTTATATAAAGATATGCGTTGTTTTCCTTTGACGTAATTATTCATTATGCATGGACCAACATTATATGCCAAATTAAATAGACTTTGGGAGAATGTATCTCCGAAATATATATATATATATATGTGTGTGTGTGTGTGTGTTCGTTATACGTCAAATACACATTTATATTAAAAAATTAAAGCGGCACTGAACAGAATAAACTTATTAATTCTGCAGTAATGTACTGAAATGCCTGTAAACGAACAGTTTTTTCGTGATTTAATACACGCGTCACCATGACATTATAACACAAAAGAAAAATTCCATAATGGGTAATTTTTTCATGTTCTAATGAATGCACACAACATTGTTAACTGTTTTGTATTTAAAAAGCATAATGAAAAAAATTATATATATATATGTCTATATATATGTATATTTATGTTTATGTATATATATATATATATATATATATATATATATATATATATATATATATATATATATATATATGAATATGTATATATATATATATGTATATATATTAATATTATATGTATTCTGATTCCTCCAAGATTTAATTTGTTTGCAATGAGTTGTAGAGTTTCATAGAATCAATGAAAGAAAATGAGCCAATGAAAACACAAAAAAGACAAAAAAACAAATACAGAAAATTACAGGAAGAAAAAAAAAAAAAAAAATAAAGAGATTAAAGGTAATAAAATGTAAGAATAAAAGAATCTGTCAAGGTCTGATATTTATCAGTTTTCCTACAAGCTGTCAATGGTAAATAGTTTACCGCTCGTTAACATTAAAATAAAAGTATTTCACATTTGCTTCAATAGACACGTACAGAAGAATTAAGCCGTCTATAACAAAGGAAATAATAAAATATCAAAAACAACTTAGGATTTGTACTGTCTGTAAAAGATTTTCTTATCTCTAATCTTCACAAAATGAGAAACATTTTCCGGTCTATCCTGATCACCATCGTCGGCTGCATTATTTTAATATTTTCACATTTCAATCTAAAGAAGGTTACAACAAAACGTTATTTCAAGTCATCGGAGAATAAAAAAATCTTATTCGCCATCGGCCACTGTCAAAGATTATGTCTTCAACTTCAGCCAACAAATCAAGCTTCCTTTGGAATGCATTCCGTTTTTAACAATACTCGGGGATATACTAATATGTGTTCACGACGACCCACAAGAATATATCACGAATTCTATAAGAAGGTCGAAAAGATGGGAAAGACTAAATATGGAATATCTCCAGAATATCCTTGTTGAAAATCCTGATTATGGGTTCGTCGATATTGGAGCCAACATGGGCATGTTTTCACTTTTGGCTGCTAATCTCAAAATACCGACACTTGCTGTAGAAGCGATGGACATTAACATTGAAAAATTTCACCAATCAGTTGTTATTAATAATTTCGAGAAATATATCAAGCTCGTCACAAAACCTTTATCAGATAAATATGAAACTCTACAACTCATTGCAAACAAATTAAATCTTGGACGAAGCAGAATCGTCAAAAATATTAAGTCTTGGAAGGAATTTCAGGGAATGTATAAAAGAAAAAAAACAAAACGACTGTCCTTTTTAGATGACCTCATCGATTTGATGCCACGAAAAAAGCAGTGATGATCATGGACGGAGAAGGAAATGAAGGAAAGATCATCCGAGGAGGTCAGAAATTCTTCGATGCAATACACATCAGTCACGTCTTCATGGAGTGGATTCTTTTTAAGTTATAAAGATCGAGTATTTGTTGTGACTTTTTTACAAAACGTGGTTACAAGCCATTCAAATCACCATTTCTTGAAGAAGAGTTGAATATTTCTATATTTAATAAATGGAAGACAGACATATATTGGAAACTATAAACAGACATTTCCTTCTTAGCATTTCGTTCTTTGCAAAGAGCACAAGAATCGAATGCATCTTGTACTTAAGTGCAAATACACAAATTTGATTGGAATTCTTACGAATTTAAATTATATTTTCATTAATTATTGTATTAGTCAAAAAAGAAACAATTGTACAGGAAAATCTTCAGCAAACCGGAAAGATTTGTCGTCTGTTTTTCAGGTACACTATTTTATTTATTAGATTTTCAGGAGCCACATTTTCAGCGTATAGAGAAAATATTTCATGTTTTTCAGTTACGTATATATACTTCACAACATCACAATCGAATTAATACGTCACAGGCCAAAGATAATCTTCAATTTATAAAAATATTTTAAATCGTGATATTGTCCCAGTATCGTGAAATTTAAACATTTTAAAACAATAATAATTTCTTGAAATAGCTTTTAACCAATTTTTGTTAAAGAATCTATTCACTTTGCCATCCGTTAGAATATAGTATTCCACGCATATCGATAGGCTTTATTATTCTATAAGCATTCGTACATCCAGATCTATTGTATACAGAAATTGATCAAAGTTAATAACAGCGTTTTTATTCAACTACATTCAACTTGCTATTTTTTACAGATGATACACACGCACACACATACACATTTTCACACACACATATATATATATGTATATATATATATATTGTGATGCAAAAAATATGGCCGAACTCATAGAAATGATGAACAAATTGTAAAAAATATTACAAATGTTTCAGTACGATGTTACACGGATATTCAGAAAATGTAAGAAAACACCGACATTTGGATATCTCTCTCCTTGTAATTGTATTTGAAAAATAAATGTTCTCTAAAAAAAAACACTTTTTTTTATAATCTACACTTTATTATATTTGTATATATTTATCGTTGCGTATATTTCTGTTTTATGGAAGGGAAGAAATATTGTCGTCGGAACGCCACTCATACGTATGGAGACATACATACACGCACGTTCATGCATTGCAGCTCACAAACATAACCATATATGAACAGTGTTCGCACTGGGCTTATATGCGTATCCATGTCGTTGCGTGCATACGTACGTAATTGGTCGCTGTATGTTGAATTGTGTGGGCGAACTTTTTTCAAATTAGCAGTGGCAACGCGCAGATCGTTTGTCTATTTTGTTCGCAGAATGTTTTCTCACAGATTTATATATGTACGTATACACGCATGTTCACACACTTCTACCGTGTGTGTTTTTTATCACGTATGGTGTAAGCTTATGGTAGGTAAACTTGTTATTTTTCTTTAAATTTTGATGCCGTTTTTGTAAGTTTTTAATGCTGTTTGTTATTATTTCAAAGCCGATTATTTATTTGTTTTTATGATTGCGCTTATGTACATGGTAGAAATTACAATTTGTGGCACACATATTGGTATTTATGTGGTGGTATTAATTTTTCTGAGGGGAAGGAAGCATAATTGTGGACTGATGCGGTAATGACAATTGTGGTGCAGTAGGAAGTTTGGACTAATGCAGCAATGGAAACATACAGTAGAAAACACAAATACAATAACTTCATCCACCTGTAAAAAAAGATTAAAAATAATGGAAGCTTTAATAAGAAAAGAAAAACAACTCTTAACAATATTGACTACGAACAAGGCCACTATGTATAACCGTATTCGAAATTGAATCATCCTTCCAACACACTAAAGCACACACATAATGCACACACTCAATTAAGCTGAAAAATCAAATCACCCTTTATGATGACTAAGTTATGGCCCAAAGCACTCGGAACTCTAAAATATTTGGACAGTTTTACACACTTTTATCCAGAAAAAGAAAGCTCTTGTTCGAACATAAGAAAATTAAATAAATAGCTTAAACTGTAGTGTAACTGTCTGTCATTTTAATGAAACATGTATATATATATATATATATATATATAAATATATATATATATATATATATATATATATATGTATGTATGTATATATGAATTATTCATACAAAAACATTCATGTAATTTAAATTGAACTGCACCACATACTTGATATATATATATATATATATATATATATATATATATATATATATATATATATATATATATAAAATAATATAAATAAAATGATAGAAGTGCTTGTAGTAATGGTGGTGGAATGGTGTGTGTAATGTGTATGTGTGTGTGTGTGTGTGTGTGTGTGTGTGTGTGTGTGTGTTTTTAAAAACATATTTGTGTTACAAAAGATACTGTACGAAACTTATTGTATTGATTAAAATGGGAATTGGAAAAGAGGCACCTAATACTGAATATAGTGATATTTATTTATAATACAGGAATTTTCAGAGAAATCTTTAGACTTTGTTACTTACAATTGAATTTTCAGTGTTTTTATCTTAGAAAAATATTTTGTTGTTTTCCTTTTCTTGTAACTTTTTTTACTTTAACCAATTTCGTTTCGCTTTTCAAAAAAGTTTTTTAACTGTTTTCTCTCTCCATTTGTCCATGCTTATCTTTTGTATCTAGGAAAAAAAATGAAAATCAAAGGGTCGCAACTGGTTATATATGTCGTTTATGGTAAGAGGAATTTGATAGAATCTATTTATGCAAGGAATTAAATATGGGTTTGCATTTGTGATGAAAATATTTCTTTATTAATACGCCTTTGTTCAGTGATTCTGTAGTCGCTTTTCTGTTAGAATGGGAAGATCTTAAAATTTGGCAGATTTTGTCCTCCGTATTTCTCTATATGTTGGCTAATGGGTATTTCTCTGATGTGGGGGTCTGTGATTTGTTGGTGATGAACTGTCATCCTTTTTCTGAGTGACTAGCCGGTTTGAACAATGTAATTCTCGTGGCAATCTTTGCATGTAATTATGTATATTAAATTCTCTGAGTGGCACGAAAATTCATTTTTAATTTTAAATTTTGATCTGTCGGAGTTACATACTCCGCAAAGTGTTTGGTTGAATTTTTCACCTGAGCGTCTTGAAATGTGTTCTGCAGTTTTGAACTGGTCAGTATTTTTTTTTAGTGATTTATGTTGTCGTTTCCTCTTTATGATGGGATATTTTTTAATTGGCTTTTCATTTATTTGTATTTTGTCCTTTAGTAGCCTTGCTAAATTCAGTTGTATGTTTGTGTGTGTGTGTGTGTGTAGATTTCTGTGTTCTTTGGGTTGAAATTTGAGATATATGTGATGACCATTTGTTCTCTTTTTTTGTCCTTTTGTTTTTCGGAGTGTGTAGATTTTAATTTGTTTTCCTTTTTCAATACTATTGGTTATTTTCTCTTGAGTATTTTTTCATCTCTTCTATTCTGTGGTCGCTTGTGATTGTATTTGAAACTATTGTGCATAATCGCTTGGATAGATTGAGTGGAATGTGTGTTTCCGGTGGGAAGATGTAAAAAGCAGATGTTATCGAGGATCAATCGGTTTAAAGTATATGGCAGTTTCTAGTTTAGTGTTTGTTTTTGTTATTAATATGTCTACAAAGGGAAGTTTTTTTTGTTGCTGTTGCTCCTTAGTGAATATTATGCTAGCATTTATATTATTAATGCATGTTTTAAATTATAGTTTAGTTTATACAGACTTTCATTCTACAGAATAAAAAAAAAACATCTAGATATCGTTTCCATTTGTCTTTTATGTTTCAAATGAAGTGATTCCTTAGATTTGCGAGGTTCTGTCATTAATTTTTAGTTCATGGCATCTCATGATTAGGTTGGTATGTTTTGGTGCAAACTTTGCCCCTTTGGCTATTCCTGGTTTTTGTCGGTAGGTATTTCCTTGAACTTGAAATAATTTTATTTTAAGATGAATTCTAAACTTTCTATTATAAACTTTCCTTTGATACGGTTTGGTAGATCATGGCGAAACGTCTCTCGCCATTATTTTATAGCCTCTATTCCGTAATCATGTAAGATGTTACTATGTAAATTCACAACATTCATAGAGACTATGTAAATATTATGGTTTATCTCGTTAGAAGATGATTCAGAAAATCTAGATCATCTGAAATAAAACCCTTAATATTTGATAAGAGGTTTCAATAAGATGTCTAGAAAAATGCTTATATGGTGTCTCACTGGCTGGGCGTGCTATTATAGGCCTCAATGGATTACATATATCCATGTATATATATATATATATATATATATATGTGTGTGTGTGTGTGTGTGTGTGTGTGTGTGTGTGTGTGTGTGTGTGTGCATATACATGTATATATATATATATATATATATATATATATATATATATATATATACATATATATATATATATATATATATACATATATATATATAAATATATATATATATATATATATATATATATATATGCACATTTCATTGAATACGACGGTCAAGATGCTTTGATTTACTTTTTTATACAATTCATCTATAATAAATATATCATCTATATAACGAACATATATATATGTTATTATAAAAACGAACATATTTATGTTATAATTTCCGAAAAAATGATATTTGCTCTGCTATGTATTGAGCACTCTTTAAGAATAGTATTTTTGGTTATTGAATTTATTCCGTATACACCAATTCTATACTTGGATATATATATATATATATATATATATATATATATATATTTTAAAACGGTTGACTATCGTCATGGATTTTTTTTTTTGTGATTTGAGACTTCATATTGGTTGACGGAAATTTTTTTTTTTACAGGTTTATAACAATATATATATATATATATATATATATATATATATATATATATATTCATATGCCCTAGTCGACGAATAGTTTATGATGCGATCATACGCCGACCACATTATCACATCTGTGGAGAGATACGGGCTATCTCTTCCAGACCATGACAAATGGACAATTATTATACAAAAATATTTTAAAGATTACTGATCAGTTAGGATAATCGAACAGTAATCTTTTCCCAGGTTCGCTTCGGTTTCAACACGAGTACTAATCCGCAATTCAAGGCTGAACGATAAGGCGTAATGAATTTTGGTATAAGAATTTTAATATGTACATATACACAAAATATTAAAGTAAAAGAAAAATATATGCATGAGTAAAACATCCGACGACCAGAATCTCATGACTTATGTTGGGATACCAAAATATGCCCAAATTCAAGTGGATTCGACTGAACCCGAACGGATAAAAAAATAAGTATGAATAACTCCGAATGCAGAAATCAACGCATGACCAAAAAAAAAAAAAAAGAAAGAGATGGGATAGATTTATATTTTACTATTTTGACATGTGAAAGGTGTTTGAGAACCTAAAATTTGTGGATGCATGTATCTTTCTAACACGGGTCCAAAATATATAGTTACTTATCTTTATATTCAGTTCTCTCTCTTACTCATTGTCCTTTCTTTTCTCTCTCACGTTTCCTTTTTTTTTTTTTTTTTTTTTTTTTACACAAATTCAATTTAAAACACGGCCCGGCTGCAACAGAGATATATACTTTCTTCTTCTCTCTTGATTTCTCTTTCTTGTCTTCAAACACAGGCAGTATTCTCAGCGTGCAAATTTCCTTGCGTCTTCTGTGATAAATACTCGATTTATCTTCTTCAATCTGGAGTTGACGAACAGAAATATACATCCTTATATTTCTTATCCGGAATTGCTTATGATGAATTGGACAAGTTCCATCATTATCAAAATGAGTCTCATCTTTCAGTTCATAAGTTATCAGCGCTTCGATTTCGAGTCTTGCTCCTTCAAAGACAAGACAGCAACTGACTTCCAATTAATTTTCTATTTCCCACGTGTCCTGCATTTTGGCGCGAATTCCAGTTCCTGCTGCTTCACGACCTTACGTCAGTCCCCTGACTAGCTTATGTCTAGACGTCTGTTGCTACATGTAATTGGGTCAGTCAACCTCATGACTTGCCTTCCCAAAATGTCTCGAGACTCCCACGTGACATCTTCTGTTGTCAGGCGGAGATTAACCTTAATATATGCGTGTTTAGGTTATCAGCATTCGTCACAATATATATATATATATATATATATATATATTGTTACGAACTTGTGCATATATGTGAACCACGGGTTAAAAAGGAAACGTGGGATCCTTTTTCTCGGTCTTCACTCAAGGATGCAAGCGACACAAGGAGTCAGCGAAAAAAACTGACGCAAGACGATGGATTTCAAAAATAAAACATTTATTTATAAATACAGAAACACTTAATAAAAAGAAAAGTTCGTTTAACAAACGGGAAATAGATCAGAAATAACAGAAGGTAAGAGCGAATACAGATATATAAAAAAGATCAAGCCAAGAAATCAACCTAACTGTCTCTGATGGGTCAGTTGTGTTGATGATATCTCCACGCAGAGTTCTAATTCGCCGAAGCGAGAGTTCTAATGTGAAAACAATATTTTATCAGCCGGCAATTTCCATGGATTCCTTTTTATTTCAGAATGACCGTGGTACACAGAATCTTGTGCAGGCGTTTATTGGTCGATTCAGTTTCGTTGTAGTCCTTTCAGTCTCTAGTCGACAGCCTTTGCTATCATCTTTATTTCGATAGGCAGTCCATTTGAAACAGGCATCTGCCATTGGTCAGACGGGAAACTGAAAACTTTTTAAAAGATTTTGCTGTTCCCGAAAATCGCCACGTGTTTCGCTTTGTCCTTAACCGGATACGCAAGAGGATGGGGTGCAAATCACGAAAGTGTTTGCGTGATGGGCCAAAGATTCAATCATCCTCAGTAGACGAAAAAATATAATGCGAATCCAAATATTTTTATTATGTTATTTATAAAGGATAAAACTTGTAGAGCGTGCAGTCGCAACGCCAAGTTTTTTACTAATATCGTAATTTAATTTTCTTTTTTTTTGTGTTGGCGTTTAACAGTCAACGTGGCATGAAATATATCTTTCAAAAAATGACTCAGTTGTCATCCCAAAGCCTTGCACGTCGGATCAGTTCTTTTAAATCAAATATGTGGTGCAGCTCAATTTATATTACAATGAATCATTCACACAAAAAGTAAATTATTATTGTTAATGATATAAATGGCGAAATCCATTCGCTAACTAAATTTTAAAAATGCATTAACATTAATGGATTTTATGATCCTTGTTATTGTGGATTTTTAAAAACTGTATTATTCTTTTAAATATGCAAATAATTTTGACTATACGTCCAGTCATCATCAGGCATAGAAAAATTTAGTTAAGGAAGGAATATATATATATATATATATATATATATATATATATATATGTGTGTGTGTGTGTGTGTGTGTGTGTGTGTGTGTGTGTGTGTGTTAGGCATTTAGCGAATTCTCTTTAGACATGTCTGATTGAATAAATTACAGACATTATGTCTGCTAATTTTTATAAAATCCGTTCATACTCACGAATACCCTTCCGTGCTATAGCTGTTTAAATTTCTTTTATTTTCATTTCCAAGTACTTTCGATCTTCTTCCAAGATCATCTTCAGGGTGCAAGTGAAACTATATGTTGTTCATTAGTATAAGTATTTATATAAAGATATGCGTTATTTTCCTTTGACGTAATTATTCATTATGCATGGACCAACATTATATGCCAAATTAAATAGACTTTGGGAGTATGTATCCGAAATATATATATATATATATGTGTGTGTGTGTGTGTGTGTGTGTGTTCGTTATACGTCAAATACACATTTATATTAAAAAAATTAAAGCCGGCACTGAACAGAATAAACTTATTAATTCTGCAGTAATGTACTGAAATGCCTGTAAACGAACAATTTTTTCGTGATTTAATACACACGCGTCACCATGACATTATAACACAAAAAAAAAATTCCATAATGGGTAATTTTTCATGTTCTAATGAATGCACAAACATTGTTAACCGTTTTGTATTTAAAAGCATAATGAAAAAATTATATATGTATATGTCTATATATATGTATATTTATGTGTATATATATATATATATATATATATATATATATATATATATATATATATATATATATATATATATATATATATATATATATATATGAATATATATATATATATATATATATATATTAATATTATATGTATTCTGATTCCTCCAAGATTTAATTTGTTTGCAATGAGTTGTAGAGTTTCATAGAATCAATGAAAGAAAATGAGCCAATGAAAAAACACAAAAAGACAAAAAACAAATACAGAAATTACAGGAAGAAAAAAAAAAAAAAATAAAAGAGATTAAAGGTAATAAAAATGTAAGAATAAAAGAATCTGTCAAGGTCTGATATTTATCAGTTTTCCTACAAGCTGTCAATGGTAAATAGTTTACTGCTCGTTAACATTAAAATAAAAGTATTTCACATTTGCTTCAATAGACACGTACAGAAGAATTAAGCCGTCTATAACAAAGGAAATAGTAAAATAAAAAACACAACTTAGGATTTGTACTGTCTGTAAAAGATTTTATTATCTCTAATCTTCACAAATGAGAAACATTTTCCGGTCTATCCTGATCACCATCGTCGGCTGCATTATTTTAATATTTTCACATTTCAATCTAAAGAAGGTTACAACAAAAAACGTTACTTCAGGTCATCGGAGAATAAAAAATCCTATTCGCCATCGGCCACTGTCAAAGATTATGTCTTCAACTTCAGCCAACAAATCAAGCTTTTTGAATGCATTCCGTTTTTAACAATACTCGGGGATATACTAATATGTGTTCACGACGACCCACAAGAATATATCACGAATTCTATAAGAAGGTCGAAAAGATGGGAAAGACTAAATATGGAATATCTCCAGAATATCCTTGTTGAAAATCCTGATTATGGGTTCGTCGATATTGGAGCCAACATGGGCATGTTTTCACTTTTGGCTGCTAATCTCAAAATACCGACACTTGCTGTAGAAGCGATGGACATTAACATTGAAAAATTTCACCAATCAGTTGTTATTAATAATTTCGAGAAATATATCAAGCTCGTCACAAAACCTTTATCAGATAAATATGAAAACTCTACAACTCATTGCAAAACAAATTAAATCTTGGACGAAGCAGAATCGTCAAAATATTAAGTCTTGGAAGGAATTTCAGGGGAATGTATACAAAGAAAAAAACAAAACGACTGTCCTTTTAGATGACCTCATCGATTTGATGCCACGAAAAAAAGCAGTGATGATCATGGACGGAGAAGGAAATGAAGGAAAGATCATCCGAGGAGGTCAGAAATTCTTCGATGCAATACACATCAGTCACGTCTTCATGGAGTGGATTCTTTTAAGTTATAAAGATCGAGTATTTGTTGTGGACTTTTTACAAAAACGTGGTTACAAGCCATTCAAATCACCATTTCTTGAAGAAGAGTTGAATATTTCTATATTTAATAAATGGAAGACAGACATATATTGGAAACTATAAACAGAGATTTCCTTCTTAGCATTTCGTTCTTTGCAAAGAGCACAAGAATCGAATGCATCTTGTACTTAAGTGCAAATACACAAATTTGATTGGAATTCTTACGAATCTAAATTATATTTTCATTAATTATTGTATTAGTCAAAAAGAAAAATCGTACAGGAAAATCTTCAGCAAACCGGAAAGATTTTGTCGTCTGTTTTTCAGGTACACTATTTTTTTATTAGATTTTCAGGAGCCACATTTTTCAGCGTATAGAGAAAATATTTCATGTTTTTCAGTTACGTATATATACTTCACAACATCACAATCGAATTAATACGTCACAGGCCAAAGATAATCTTCAATTTATAAAAATATTTTAAATCGTGATATTGTCCCAGTATCGTGAAATTTAAACATTTTAAAACAATAATAATTTCTTGAAATAGCTTTTAACCAATTTTTGTTAAAGAATCTATTCACTTTGCCATCCGTTAGAATATAGTATTCCACGCATATCGATAGGCTTTATTATTCTATAAGCATTCACATCCAGATCTATTGTATACAGAAATTGATCAAAGTTAATAACAGCGTTTTTATTCAACTACATTCAACTTGCTATTTTTTACAGATGATACACACGCACACACATACACACTCACACACACATATATATATGTATATATATATATATATTGTGATGCAAAAATATGGCCGAACTCATAGAAATGATGAACAAATTGTAAAAAATATTACAATGTTTCAGTACGATGTTACATTTGATATTCAGAAAATGTAAGAAAACACCGACATTTCGAGATATCTCTCTCCTTGTAATTGTATTTGAAAAATAAATGTTCTCTAAAAAATAACACTTTTTTTATAATCTACACTTTATTATATTTGTATATATTTATCGTTGCGTATATTTCTGTTTTATGGAAGTGGGAAGAAATATTGTCGTCGGAACACCACTCATACGTATGGAGACATACATACACGCACGTTCATGCATTGCAGCTCACACAAACATAACCATATATGAACAGTGTTCGCACTGGGCTTATATGCGTATCCATGTGTCGTTGCGTGCATACGTACGTAATTGGTCGCTGTATGTTGAATTGTGTGGCGAACTTTTTTCAAATTAGCAGTGGCAACGCGCAGATCGTTTGTCTATTTTGTTCGCAGAATGTTTTCTCACAGATTTATATATGTACGTATACACGCATGTTCACACACCTTCTACCGTGTGTGTTTTTATCACGTATGGTGTAAGCTTATGGTAGGTAAACTTGTTATTATTTCTTTAAATTTTGATGCCGTTTTGTAAGTTTTTTAATGCTGTTTGTTATTATTTCAAAAGCCGATTATTTATTTGTTTTTGGCGATTGCGCTTATGTACATGGTAGAAATTACAATTTGTAATACATATTGGTATTTATGTGGTGGTATTAATTTTTCTGAGGGGGGAAGGAAGTATAATTGTGGACTGATGCGGTAATGACAATTGTGGTGCGGTAGGAAGTTTGGACTAATGCAGCAATGGAAACATACGAGTAGAAAACACAAATACAATAACTTCATCCACCTGTAAAAAAGATTAAAAATAATGGAAGCTTTAATAAGAAAAAAAAAAAACAACTCTAACAATATTGACTACGAACAAGGCCACTATGTAAGCAACTGTATTCGGAATTGAATCATCCTTCCAACACACTAAAGCACACACATAATGCACACACTCAATTAAGCTGAAAAATCAAATCACCCTTTATGATGACTAAAGTTATGGCCCAAAGCACTCGGAACTCTAAAATATTTGGACAGTTTTTACACACTCTTTATCCAGAAAAGAAAGCTCTTGTTCGAACATAAGAAAATTAAATAAATAGCTTAACAATAGTAACTTGTCTGTCATTTTTAATGAAATATGTGTATATATATATATATATATATAAATATATATATATATATATATATATATATATATATATATATATATATGTATATTATATGAATTATTCATACAAAAACATTCATGTAATTTAAATTGAACTGCACCACATACTTGATATATATATATATGATAAGTATATATATATATATATATATATATATATATATATATATGTAGCAGGAAATAATATAGTAAAATGATAGAAGTGCTTGTAAATGGTGGTGGAATGGTATGTGTGTGTGTGTGTGTGTGTGTGTGTGTGTGTGTGTGTGTGTGTGTGTTTAAAAAACATATTTGTGTTACAAATATACTGTACGAAACTTATTGTATTGATTAAAATGGGAATTGGAAAAAGAGGCACCTAATACTGAATATAGTGATATTTATTTATAATACAGGAATTTTTTCCAGAGAAATCTTTTAGACTTTGTTACTTACAATTGAATTTTCAGTGTTTTTATCTTAGAAAATATTTTGTTGTTTTCCTTTTCTTGTAACTTTTTTTACTTTTAACCAATTTCGTTTCGGCTTTTCAAAAAGTTTTTTAACTGTTTTCTCCATTTGTCCATGCTTATCTTTTGTATCTAGGAAAAAAAATGAAAATCAAAGGGTCGCAACTGGTTATATGTCGTTTATGGTAAGAGGAATTTGATAGAATCTATTTATGCAAGGAATTAAATATGGGTTTGCATTTGTGATGAAAAAATATTTCTTTATTAATACGCCTTTTGTTCAGTGATTCTGTAGTCGCACTGTTAGAATGGGAAGATCTTTTAAAATTTGGCAGATTTTGTCCTCCGTATTTCTATATGTTGGCTAATGGGTATTTCTCTGATGTGGGGGTCTGTGATTTGTTGGTGATGAACAGTCATCCTTTGTCGGAGGACTAGCCGGTTTGACCAATGTAATTCTCGTGGCAATCTTTGTGTATGTAATTATGTATATTAAATTCTCTGAATGGCACGAGAATTCATTTTTAATTTTAAATTTTGATCTGTCGGAGTTACATACTCCGCAAAGTGTTCGGTTGAATTTTTTTCCACCTGAGCGTCTTGAAATGTGTTCTGCAGTTTTGCACCGGTCAGTATTTTTTTAGTGATTTATGTTGTCGTTTCCTCTTTATGATGGGATATTTTTAATTGGCTTTTCATATATTTGTATTTTATCCTTTAGTAGACTGGCTAAAGTCTGTTGTATGTGTGTGTGTGTGTGTGTGTATTTCTGTGTTCTTTGGGTTGAAAGTTGAGATATATGTGATGACCATTTGTTCTCTTTTTTGTCCTTTTGTTTTTCGGAGGTGTAGATTTTAATTTGTTTTCCTTTTTCAATACTATTGGTTATTTTCTCTGAGTATTTTTCATCTCTTTCTATTCTGTGGTCGCTTGTGATTGTATTTGAAACTATTGTGCATAATCGCTTGGATAGATTGAGTGGAATGTGTGTTTTCCGGTGGGAAGATGTAAAAGCAGATGTTATCGAGGATCAATCGGTTTAAAAGTATATGGCAGTTTCTAGTTTAGTGTTTGTTTTTGTTATTAATATGTCTACAAAGGGAAGTTTTTTTGTTGCTGTTGCTCTTAGTGAATATTATGCTAGCATTTATATTATTAATGCATGTTTTAAATTATAGTTTAGTTTATACAGACTTTCATTCTACAGAATAAAAAAAACATCTAGATATCGTTTCCATTTGTCTTTTATGTTTCAAATGAAGTGATTCCTTAGATTTGCGAGGTTCTGTCATTAATTTTAGTTCATGGCATCTCATGATTAGGTTGGTATGTTTTGGTGCAAACTTTGCCCCTTTGGCTATTCCTGGTTTTTGTCGGTAGGGTATTTCCTTGAACTTGAAATAATTTTATTTTAAGATGAATTCTGGCTTTCTATTATAAACTTTCCTTTTGATACGGTTTGGTAGATCATGGCGAAACGTCTCTCGCCATTATTTTATAGCCTCTATTCCGTAATCATGTAAGATGTTGCTATGTAAATTCATAACATCCATAGAGACTATGTAAATATTATGGTTTATCTCGTTAGGAAGATGATTCAGAAAATCTAGATCATCTGAAATAAAACCCTTAATATTTGATAAGAGGTTTCAATAAGATGTCTAGAAAAATGCTTATATGGTGTCTCACAATTTTGTGTGCTATTATAGGCCTCAATGGATTACATATATCCATGTATATATATATATATATATATATATGTGTGTGTGTGTGTGTGTGTGTGTGTGTGTGTGTGTGTGTGTGTGTGTGTGTGTGTGTGTGTACATGTATATATGTATGTATATATATATATATATATATATATATATATATATATATACATATATATATATATATATATATATACATATATATATATAAATATATATATGTATATATATATATATATATATATATATGCACATTTCATTGAATACGACGGTCAAGATGCTTTGATTTACTTTTTTATACAATTCATCTATAATAAATATATCATCTACATAACGAACATATATATGTTATTATAAAAAACGAACATATTTATGTTATAATTTCCGAAAAAATGATATTTGCTCTGCTATGTATTGAGCACTCTTTTAAGAATAGTATTTTTTTGGTTATTGGAATTTATTCCGTATACACCAATTCTATACTTGATATATATATATATATATATATATATATATATATATATATATATATATATATTGTTTAAAACGGTTGACTATCGTCATGGATTTTTTTTTTTGTGATTTGAGACTTCATATTGGTTGACGGAAATTTTTTTTACAGGTTTATAACAATATATATATATATATACATATATATATATATATATATATATATATATTCATATGCCCTAGTCGACGAATGGTTTATAATGCGATCATACGCCGACCACATTATCACATCCGTGGAGAGATACGGCTATCTCTTCCAGACCATGACAAATGGACAATTATTATACAAAAATATTTTAAAGAACACTGTTCAGTTAGGATAATCGAACAGTAATCTTTTCCCAGGTTCGCTTCGGTTTCAACACGAGTACTAATCCACAATTCAAGGATGAACGATAAGGCGTATGAATTTTGGTATAAGAATTTTAATATGTACATATACACAAAAATATTAAAGTAAAAGAAAAATATATGCATGAGTAAAACATCGGACGACCAGAATCTCATGACTTATGTTGGGATACCAAAATATGCCCAAATTCAAGTGGATTCGACTGAACCCGAACGGATAAAAAAAATAAGTATGAATAACTCCGAATGCAGAAATCAACGCATGACCAAAAAAAAAAAAAAAAAGAAAGAGATGGGATAGGATTTATATTTTACTATTTTGACATGTGGAAAGGTGTTTGTGAGAACCTAAAATTTGTGGATGCATGTGTATCTTTCTAACACGGGTCCAAAATATATAGTTACTTATCTTTATATTCAGTTCTCTCTCTTACTCATTGTCCTTTCTTTTCTCTCTCACGTTTCCTTTTTTTTTTTCTTTCTTTTTCTTTACACAAATTCAATTTAAAACACGGCCCGGCTGCAACAGAGATATATACTTTCTTCTTCTCTCTTGATTTCTCTTTCTTGTCTTCAAACACAGGCAGTATTCTCAGCGTGCAAATTTCCTTGCGTCTTCTGTGATAAATACTCGATTTATCTTCTTCAATCTGGAGTTGACGAACAGAAATATACATCCTTATGTTTCTTATCCGGAATTGCTTATGATGAATCGGACAAGTTCCATCATTATCAAAATGAGTCTCATCTTTCAGTTCATAAGTTATCAACGCTTCGATTTCGAGTCTTGCTCCTTCAAAGACAAGACAGCAACTGACTTCCAATTAATTTTCTATTTCCCACGTGTCCTGCATTTTGGCGCGAATTCCAGTTCCTGCTGCTTCACGACCTTACGTCAGTCCCCTGACTAGCTTATGTCTAGACGTCTGTTGCTACAGGTAATTGGGTCAGTCAACCTCATGACTTGCCTTCCCAAAATGTCTCGAGACTCCCACGTGACATCTTCTGTTGTCAGGCGGAGATTAACCTTAATATATGCGTGTTTAGGTTATCAGCATTCGTCACAATATATATATATATATATACATATATATTGTTACGAACTTGTAGCATATATGTGAACCACGGGTTAAAAAAAGGAAAACGTGGGATCCTTTCTCGGTCTTCACTCAAGGATGCAAGCGACACAAGGGAGTCAGCGAAAAACTGACGCAAGACGATGGATTTCAAAATAAAACATTGATTTATAAATACAGAAACACTTAATAAAAGAAAAGTTCGTTTAACAAACGGGAAATAGATCATGAAATAACAGAAGGTAAGAGCGAATACAGATATATATAAAAAGATCAAGCCAAGAAATCAACCTAACTGTCTCTGATGGGTCAGTTGTGTTGATGATATCTCCACGCAGAGTTCTAATTCGCCGAAGCGAGAGTTCTAATGTGAAAACAATATTTTATCAGCCGGCAATTTCGGATTCCTTTTATTTCAGAATGACCGTGGGTACACAGAATCTTGCAGGCGTTTATTGGTCGATTCAGTTTCGTTGTAGTCCTTTCAGTCTCTAGTCGACAGCCTTTGCTATCATCTTTATTTCGATAGGCAGTCCATTTGGAAACAGGCATCTGCCATTGGTCAGACGGGAAACTGAAAACTTTAAAAGATTTTTGCTGTTCCCGAAAATCGCCACGTGTGTTCGCTTTGTCCTTAACCGGATACGCAAGAGGATGTGGGTGCAAATCACGAAGTGTTTGCGTGATGGCCAAAGATTCAATCATCCCTCAGTAGACGAAAAAATATAATGCGAATCCAAATATTTTTTATTATGTTATTTATAAAGGATACAAACTTGTAGAGCGTGCAGTCGCAACGCCAAGTTTTTACTAATATCGCAATTTAATTTTCTTTTTTTTTTGTTGGCGTTTAACAGTCAACGTGGCATGAAATATATCTTTCAAAAATGACTCAGTTGTCATCCCAAAGCCTTGCACGTCGGATCAGTTCTTTTTAAATCAAATATGTGGTGCAGCTCAATTTATATTACAAATGAATCATTCACACAAAAAGTAAATTATTATTGTTAATGATATAAATGGCGAAATCCATTCGCTAACTAAATTTTAAAAATGCATTAACATTAATGATTTTATGATCCTTGTTATTGTGGATTTTTTAAAAACTGTATTATTCTTTAAATATGCAAATAATTTTGACTATACGTCCAGTCATCATCAGGCATAGAAAATTTAGTTAAGAAGGAATATATATATATATATATATATATATATATATATATATATATATATATATATGTGTGTGTGTGTGTGTGTGTGTGTGTGTGTGTGTGTATTTAGGGCAGCGAATTCTTTTTAGACATGTTCGATTGAATAAATTACAGACATTATGTCTGCTAATTTTTTAATAAAAATCCGTTCATACTCACGAATACCCTTCCGTGCTATAGCTGTTTAAATTTCTTTTATTTTCATTTCCCAAGTACTTTCGATCTTCTTCCAAGATCATCTTCAGGGGTGCAAGTGAAACTATATGTTGTTCATTAGTATAAGTATTTATATAAAGATATGCGTTGTTTTCCTTTGACGTAATTATTCATTATGCATGGACCAACATTATATGCCAAATTAAATAGACTTTGGGAGAATGTATCCGAAATATATATATATATATGTGTGTGTGTGTGTGTGTGTCGTTATTATAAAAATACACATTTATATTAAAAAAAATTAAAGCCGGCACTGAACAGAATAAACTTATTAATTCTGCAGTAATGTACTGAAATGCCTGTAAACGAACAGTTTTTTTCGTGATTTAATACACGCGTCACCATGACATTATAACACAAAAAGAAAAAATTCCATAATGGGTAATTTTTCATGTTCTAATGAATGCACACAACATTGTTAACCGTTTTGTATTTAAAAGCATAATGAAAAAATTATATATGTATATGTCTATATATATGTATATTTATGTGTATATATATATATATATATATATATATATATATATATATATATACATATATATATATATATATGAATATGTATATATATATATATATATATATATTAATATTATATGTATTCTGATTCCTCCAAGATTTAATTTGTTTGCAATGAGTTGTAGAGTTTCATAGAATCAATGAAAGAAAAATGAGCCAATGAAAAACACAAAAAGACAAAACAAATACAGAAATTACAGGAAGAAAAAAAGAAAAATAAAGAGATTAAAGGTAATAAAAATGTAAGAATAAAAGAATCTGTCAAGGTCTGATATTTATCAGTTTTCCTACAAGCTGTCAATGGTAAATAGTTTACTGCCTCGTTAACATTAAAATAAAAGTATTTCACATTTGCTTCAATAGACACGTACAGAAGAATTAAGCCGTCTATAACAAAGGAAATAGTAAAATAAAAAAAACACAACTTAGGATTTGTACTGTCTGTAAAAGATTTTATTATCTCTAATCTTCACAAAATGAGAAACATTTTCCGGTCTATCCTGATCACCATCGTCGGCTGCATTATTTTAATATTTTCACATTTCAATCTAAAGAAGGTTACAACAAAACGTTACTTCAGGTCATCGGAGAATAAAAAATCCTATTCGCCATCGGCCACTGTCAAAGATTATGTCTTCAACTTCAGCCAACAAATCAAGCTTCCTTTGAATGCATTCCGTTTTTAACAATACTCGGGATATACTAATATGTGTTCACGACGACCCACAAGAATATATCACGAATTCTATAAGAAGGTCGAAAAGATGGGAAAGACTAAATATGGAATATCTCCAGAATATCCTTGTTGAAAATCCTGATTATGGGTTCGTCGATATTGGAGCCAACATGGGCATGTTTTCACTTTTGGCTGCTAATCTCAAAATACCGACACTTGCTGTAGAAGCGATGGACATTAACATTGAAAAATTTCACCAATCAGTTGTTATTAATAATTTCGAGAAATATATCAAGCTCGTCACAAAACCTTTATCAGATAAATATGAAACTCTACAACTCATTGCAAACAAATTAAATCTTGGACGAAGCAGAATCGTCAAAAATATTAAGTCTTGGAAGGAATTTCAGGGGAATGTATACAAAGAAAAAAAAAAACGACTGTCCTTTTAGATGACCTCATCGATTTGATGCCACGAAAAAAAGCAGTGATGATCATGGACGGAGAAGGAAATGAAGGAAAGATCATCCGAGGAGGTCAGAAATTCTTCGATGCAATACACATCAGTCACGTCTTCATGGAGTGGATTCTTTAAGTTATAAAGATCGAGTATTTGTTGTGGACTTTTTTACAAAACGTGTTACAAGCCATTCAAATCACCATTTCTTGAAGAAGAGTTGAATATTTCTATATTTAATAAATGGAAGACAGACATATATTGGAAACTATAAACAGACATTTCCTTCTTAGCATTTCGTTCTTTGCAAAGAGCACAAGAATCGAATGCATCTTGTACTTAAGTGCAAATACACAAATTTGATTGGAATTCTTACGAATTTAAATTATATTTCATTAATTATTGTATTAGTCAAAAAAGAAAAATCGTACAGGAAAATCTTCAGCAAACCGGAAAGATTTGTCGTCTGTTTTTCAGGTACACTATTTTATTTATTAGATTTTCAGAGCCACATTTTCAGCGTATAGAAAAATATTTCATGTTTTTTCAGTTACGTATATATACTTCACAACATCACAATCGAATTAATACGTCACAGGCCAAAGATAATCTTCAATTTATAAAAAATATTTTAAATCGTGATATTGTCCCAGTATCGTGAAATTTAAACATTTTAAAAACAATAATAATTTCTTGAAATAGCTTTTAACCAATTTTTGTTAAAGAATCTATTCACTTTGCCATCCGTTAGAATATAGTATTCCACGCATATCGATAGGCTTTATTATTCTATAAGCATTCGTACATCCAGATCTATTGTATACAGAAATTGATCAAAGTTAATAACAGCGTTTTTATTCAACTACATTCAACTTGCTATTTTTTACAGATGATACACACGCACACACATACACTAACACACACACACATATATATATATGTATATATATATATATATATTGTGATGCAAAAATATGGCTGAACTCATAGAAATGATGAACAAATTGTAAAAATATTACAATGTTTCAGTACGATGTTACACGGATATTCAGAAAATGTAAGAAAACACCGACATTTGGAGATCTCTCTCCTTGTAATTGTATTTGAAAAATAAATGTTCTCTAAAATAACACTTTTTTATATAATCTACACTTTTATTATATTTGTATATATTTATCGTTGCGTATATTTCTGTTTTATGGAAGTGGAAGAAATATTGTCGTCGGAACGCCACTCATACGTATGGAGACATACATACACGCACGTTCATGCATTGCAGCTCACACAAACATAACCATATATGAACAGTGTTCGCACTGGGCTTATATGCGTATCCATGTGTCGTTGCGTGCATACGTACGTAATTGGTCGCTGTATGTTGAATTGTGTGGCGAACTTTTTTCAAATTAGCAGTGGCAACGCGCAGATCGTTTGTCTATTTTGTTCGCAGAATGTTTTCTCACAGATTTATATATGTACGTATACACGCATGTTCACACACCTTCTACCGTGTGTGTTTTTATCACGTATGGTGTAAGCTTATGGTAGGTAAACTTGTTATTATTTCTTTAAATTTTGATGCCGTTTTGTAAGTTTTTTAATGCTGTTTGTTATTATTTCAAAGCCGATTATTTATTTGTTTTTGGCGATTGCGCTTATGTACATGGTAGAAATTACAATTTGTAATACATATTGGTATTTATGTGGTGGTATTAATTTTTTTTTGAGGGGGAAGGAAGTATAATTGTGGACTGATGCGGTAATGACAATTGTGGTGCGGTAGGAAGTTTGGACTAATGCAGCAATGGAAACATACGAGTAGAAAACACAAATACAATAACTTCATCCACCTGTAAAAAAAGATTAAAAATAATGGAAGCTTTAATAAGAAAAAGAAAAAAACAACTCTTAACAATATTGACTACGAACAAGGCCACTATGTGCTAACCGTATTCGGAAATTGAATCATCCTTCCAACACACTAAAGCACACACATAATGCACACACTCAATTAAGCTGAAAAATCAAATCACCCTTTATGATGACTAAAGTTATGGCCCAAAGCACTCGGAACTCTAAAATATTTGGACAGTTTTTACACACTCTTTATCCAGAAAAGAAAGCTCTTGTTCGAACATAAGAAAAATTAAATAAATAGCTTAACCGTAGTAACTTGTCTGTCATTTTTAATGAAACATGTATATATATATATATATATATATATATATATATATATATATATATATGTATGTATGTATATTACATGAATTATTCATACAAAACATTCATGTAATTTAAATTGAACTGTACCAGATACTTGATATATATATATATATATATATATATATATATATATATATATATATATATATATATATATATATATATATGTATGTAGCAGAAATAATATAAAATGATAGAAGTGCTTGTAGTAATGGTGGTGGAATGGTATGTGTGTGTGTGTGTGTGTGTGTGTGTGTGTGTGTGTGTGTGTTTGTTTAAAAACATATTTGTGTTACAAATATACTGTACGAAACTTATTGTATTGATTAAAATGGGAATTGGAAAAATGCAATTTAATACTGAATATAGTGATATTTATTTATAATACAGGAATTTTACAGAGAAATCTTTAAACTTTGTTACTTATAATTGAATTTTCAGTGTTTTTATCTTAGAAAAATATTTTGTTGTTTTCCTTTTCTTGTAACTTTTTTTTACTAACCAATTTCGTTTCTTTTTTCAAAAAAGTTTTTAACTGTTTTCTCTCTCCATTTGTCCATGCTTATCTTTTGTATCTAGGAAAAAAATGAAAAATCAAAGGGTCGCAACTGGTTATATGTCGTTTATGGTAAGAGGAATTTGATAGAATCTATTTATGCAAGGAATTAAATATGGGTTTGCATTTGTGGATGAAAATATTTCTTTTATTAATACGCCTTTTGTTCAGTGATTCTGTAGTCGCACTGTTAGAATGGGAAGATCTTAAAATTTGAAATGGACAATTAGTAAACAAAATATTTTAAAGAACACTATTCGATTGAGATAATCAAACAGTAGTCTTTTCCCAGGTTCGCTTCGGTTTCAACACATATACCGATCCACAATTCAAGGATGAATGATGAGGCGTAATAAATTTTGGTATAAGAATTTTAATATATACATATACACAAGATATTGCAATAAAAGAAAAATATAAGCATGAGTAAAGCATCTGACGACCAGAACCTCAAGACTTATGTTGGGATACCAAAATATGCCCAAATCCATGTGGATTCAACTTAACCCGAATGGATAAAAAAAAAAGTATGAATAACTACGAATGCAGAAATCAACGATAAGAGGTTTCAACCCAAAAAAAAAAAAAGATGGGATAGGATTTATATATTACTATTTTGACATGTGGAAAGGTGTTTGTGAGAACATAAAATTTATGGATGCATGTGTATCTTTCTAACACGGGTCCAAAATATATAGTTACTTATCTTTATATTCAGTTCTCTCTTCCTTTCTCTCTTTCATTTTCTTTCTTTCTTTTCTTTATACAAATTCAATTTCAAACACGGTCAGGCTGCAACAGAGATATATACTTTCTTCTTCTCTGTTTCTTTTTTTTTCTTTTTCTTTACACAGTTCAATTTCAAACACGGTCCGGCTGCAACAGAGATATATATACTTTCTTCTTGCTTGATTTCTCTTTTCTTTATTAAAACATGGGCTGTATTCTCAGCGTGCAAATTTCCTTGCGTCTTCTGTGATAAATAACTCGATTTATCTTCTTCAATCTGAGTTGACGAACAGAAATATATATCCTTATATTTCTTATCCGGAGTTGTTTATGATGAATCGGACAAGTTCCATCATTACCAAAATGAGTCTCATCTTTCCGTTCATAAGATATCAGCGCTTCGATTTCGAGTCTTGCTCCTTCAAAGACAAGACAGCAACTGACTTCCAAATAATTTTTTAATTCCCACGTGTCCTTGCATTTTGGCGCGAATTCCAGTTCCTGATGCTTCACGACCTTACGTCAGTCCCCTGTCTAGATTCTGTCTAGACGTCTGTTGCTACGGGTAACTGGGTCAGTCAACCTCTTGACCTGATTCCCCAAAATGACTCGAGACTCCCCACGTGACCTCTTCTGTTGTCAAACGGAGATTAACCTTAATATATGCGTGTTTTGGGCTATCTGCATTCGTAACATATCCCAACGTAAACTAAAAAAAAAAAAAAAACTTTTTTTTTTTTTTTCAACAAATATCCCAACATTATCCCAACAAACAATTTTTTTTTCTTTTTTTCTGATTACAATATCAATTTTTTATATTAACATTTTTTTTGCAAATATACACAAGAACAAAAAATTTAAAGCTTTGTCAAAATATACACAAGCATTTTTTTTTCTTCCAGTTTTAATAAAATATATTAAAATATATGCATTTTTTTTCTTTCAGTTTTCAGCTCCATCAAAACATACATATTTTATATTTTCTCAGTTCCACTAAGATATACCTTCCTTTATTTAATCCTGGTTTATGGTTAATTATGGTTAATATCTGCACTCATTTTCAATATCTCGACAAGGTATCCGCTATTTTATTTGCTGTTCCAGCAATATGCTTTATTTGAAGATTGAACTCCTGCAATATAAAACTCCAACTTTGTAACCTTCGGTTTTTGCTTATCATGCGATCTATAAACGTGAATGGATTATGATCAGTATATACAACTGGAGGAGAAAGAGAATTGGTTATATAAACCTCAAAATGGAGAACAGCTTCTTTTTCTATTGTTGAATAGGACTTCTGGAACTTATTCAATTTCTTTGAATAGAAGCTTACTGGATGTAACTCTTTATCTTCATCTTCTTGCATTAATACAGCTCCGATTCCCACATCGCTGGCATCTACATGCATCTGAAACGGCTTGTTGAAATCTGGGGCCTTTAACACTGGATTTGATTTTAACTTACTTTTAATGGTTTCCAATGCGACCTCACATTCCGTGGTCCACACAAACTTATGCTCCTTTCCTAACAAGCGGTGTAGCGATTTCGGCCAAATTCCTACAATACCGCCTATAGTAATTAGCCATCCCTAAGAACCTTCTTAGACTTCGGCTATTAGTGGAACGAGGAAAGTTTACGATGGCTGCAGTCTTTGCCTCTATTGGTTTAATCCTTCCTTGCCCTATCACATGTCCTAGATGATTCACTTTGGCATTACAAAATTCACTCTTGCCAAGATTTACTGTCACCTTTGCCTCTTTTAATCTTTCAAAGACCTTCCGTATCGTATCCATATGCTCACTCTCCGTGTCATTACGACATCATCGATATATGCATCAACTCCTGGAATATCGGACAAACATCTATTCATTAGACTCACGAACGTAGCTTGCGAGTTCCTCATACCAAAGGGCATAACTCGATATTGATAAGCTCTATCTGGGGTTACAAACGCTGATATCGTTTTCGCTTTGTCAGTTAACGGTACGGCCCAATATCCTTTTAGCATATCTAGCTTGGTGATATATTTGGCCTGACCAATCCGGTCGATACAATCCTCCATCCTGGGGATTGGATAGGCATCTGCCTTCGTGATGCTATTCACTTTTCTATAGTCCGTACAAAACCGTACAGTGCCATCCGGCTTGTCTACTAACACACAGGGTGATGCCCATTCACTTTGACTAGGCTCAATAATTCCGTGTTCCATCATATATTTAATTTCTTTTCTCATAACTTTTAACCTTCTGGGGTTCAGACGATATGAATGCTGTTTGATCGGTTGTTCCGACGTCAATATTATATCATGTACTGCGGCATCGGCCTGCTGGGGTGTATCCGAGAATATATCCCGATATTTATTTATTAAAGTTCCCAGTTTCTGCTTTACCTCATCAGTAAGATGAGCCAACTTTTCCTCCAGATTTTCCAATATTCTGGAATTTTCCAATTTAAGAGGCTGGTTCATTTCTATCCAGTGGTTATCTTCCCTGTATCTTTCTACCTTCTCTTTCTCTTGTTCACTCACTAGCATTATTGCTTGTTCTTCCTCTCTTTTACAAAACATTCTCAGCATATTTACATGGCATTTCATTCTACTTTTCCTTCGGCTGTGCATATGTACCCAAAATAATTCAAACTATTCAGTTTTTTCAGTACTTTGAACGGCTCCTGGTATTTTGCCTCAAATGGTCGACCGTTCGAAGGTAGCATCAGGAGTACTTCATCACCTTCTTTGAATTGCCTATCAACGGCCTTTCTATCATATTTCTCCTTCATATTCATCTGATTATTTCGCAGATGCTTCCTTGCCAGTTCTTGCGCAGCTTTCAACTTCTGTCTCATAATCGCTACATACTCATGCATATTGCCATGCCTAGGCTGATCAACCATCCATTTTTCTTGTAATAAGTTGAGTGGTCCCCTCACTCTATGTCCAAAAATTAACTCGAACGGGCTGAATCCTGTGGATTCCTGAATTACTTCATGCATTGCAAATAACACAAAGGGTACTCCCTTATCCCAATCTTCCTGATTCTCCATGCAGTACATCCTTAACATGGTCTTTAACGTAGCATGAAATCGCTCCAGTGCTCCCTGAGACTGCAGATGATATGCACTCGATTTCACATGCGTAACTCCTAATTGACTTGTGACCTCCTTGAATAAAGTTGATGTAATATTGAATCCCTCATCCATCTGTGTAATTTTAGGCAAGCCCATTCTCATGAAAAAGTTTACTAAGGCGTTTACCTTCTTTGCCAATATGTTCCTTAACGGAATTGCTTCAGGGTACCTAGTTGAAGAGTACATTATGGTCAACAGATATTTGTACGAATTTTTGGTCCACGGTAAAGGTCCAACACAATCAACTATAATTCTGTTGAATGGTTCTTCCATGGCTGGTATTGGTTGCAAGGGCGCTTTTGGAATCGCCTGGTTAGGTTTGCCCGCAACTTGGCATGTTTGACATGTCCAACAAAATGACCTTACATCTCTCCTTATTCCCGGCCAGTAGAAATATTTAGTAACTCTGTCGTGCGTCTTCGCTACACCCAAATGTCCAGCCCATTGGCTATCATGCGCTATAGATAATATCTCCTTACGGTACCTTGTAGGGACTATTATTTGCTCATATCCATCATATTTATCTGTTCTGGCATGGACCTGCGGTTTCCACCGCCTCATTAGGATACCATTTCTGATATAGTAGTGTCCTGACTTGTTTTCTTTTTCTCTACTTCTCCCAACTAGAGAATATAGCTTCTTTACTTCCACATTGGCTTCCTGTTCTTGTTTTAATTCTTCACGGGGTACGTTCACCTTGGGACGTATCTCTATTCGGTTATATTTCCCCACTTTGTTCCTTTTATCGATTCTTTTTATCGTGAGTGATCTCGCCCTTCTGTTTTTCCACTCTTCATGAAGATTTTTCTCAGTTTGCCTTGTAACCACTGCTGAAATTTTCCTTTTTTCATCTTCCGAGTTATAGTGCCTTCTTTTCACCTGATGCGCTGATGTTTTTCGAGACTCAATATCTATCTGTTTTCTGCCTGCATCATTTCCTAACAACAACGAAATTCCCTTCATCGGAAGTGAATCTATCAGCCCGACTTCTATGTCGCCGGCTTTCCATTTAGACTTTAGTTTAATCTTCTATATCTCCATTTTCATAGGTTTACCACCAATGCAGATCACTGTCTTTATCTTCCCCGTCCTATATCTCATATTTTCCGGCACATCACTTCGCCTTGCTAACGACTGGGAAGCCCCTGTGTCCCTTAACACTCTTAGGGTTTTCATCTCCTTTCCGTTCCTGTCAAAAATCTGACCGTTTGCAGTGTATGGCCAGTAACTCTTGTCTATCTGCTTCGTGATTGCTGCCCCTTGGGGTTTTGCATTTTCCATCATATCCTTACGACTCCTACAATTTGTAGCAATATGCCCCGGATTTCTGCATGTATAGCACGCTCAGGTAAGTTTCATTTCTCTGCCCATATCTGCGTTCCGGTGCGCCTGGCTTCTTCATTACCACGTGTCTGTGTTGAATGGCACATTATGGGTGTACTATTCTTTGAACGAATGCTTTGATTCTATTTTCCTGTCACTCAGGTATGTTCTCATTTCCTCAGACAGGTTGTTCTGAAAATCCTCCGCCAGTATAATATTTTTCGTTTTTGGCTGCTAAAATATCCTTCTGTCTGATATATTCTACATATGTTTGGCCTCAAACTTTCTATAGACTAAACTTTTGTCTATAGGCTAACATGATTCTATTTTCCCTGGAGTGTAAGTCACTTTTCCGTAGGTATGTTCTCAACGTAAAACATTCCTCCGCGACCTGTTTTTGGAAAATACACCTCATTAGCATGCGTGTAACACGACCTTGTTTGCAGAGACCCAATATTAAAAATCCTCGGACGCCATCTTGACCCTTTCTTTCTTTTCTCAACCCACTAACAGACAGACGCGAGGGCGTTTGGGAGGTAAACCATTTCTATTTTCCCCACACTCCCCACTGATCTCATGATCACAGAGTTGGCAGGGAGGCGGCGATCGCTTTCGCCGGGTGCTTCTTCGAAGAGGTACGCTGCGAGCCTCATCGTTGAACAACTCCCGTCCGCGGTCTGAGGGTCAAAAAACACCGCGTCCTTTGGAAGGCTACTGGTATCTGCCCCATGGAGCTGAGCTGGCGTAAACCAGAGCGATATCTCAGATTCCGATTCGCTCTCGTCGTCCAGCGGTTCTGCATCGCCGGCCGCAGGTCGACGTACGTACCGTCGACCCGCACCACCTTCTATACGCGTCCGGTTCCGTATTTCGTCGTACACTTTGCGCGGGTCTTTCCAGACGACATCTCCTTTCTTCAACCTTTTTCAGTTTGGGCACGAGTTCATCTATGCCCTTCACTTGACGTGGTATCGTGTCGGCTTCGCCGTTTTTATCCCTCGCGGTCACCATTTTTTAAGTGTCGACAGCGTCCTGGCTGCGATGGTCAATTTCCTGTGGTTCCGCTCGATGATCCCATTTCCACTCGGTACGTGGGCGCAGCGGAACCGTAGGTGCAAACATGGACTGGTGAATGCGGGCGGTGCCATTGTCGGTTAATATCTCCGTTGGGGGGCAATGTTGATACTGTTTAACTGACGGATGATGGTGGCTGCATCTTGCCGACACAGCAGCCGCCATATCGCAAACCTTTGAATAACGTCTATCGCCAATGTTTGCTCCTAGCTCAGCTGCCCTTTTTCCAGTCCTTTCGAAATGATCAATCTTTTGTACTCCTGGGTATTTTCCACTTCCCTTTCTACAAACTTCGGCAGAAGGTCTGTTTGCACTTATCGCCCAATGCTGTTTTGGTGATTTTGTAAAATTTTTCCTCCTCAATATATTCTTCCACTTTTTCTACAACTTCGGCAGAAGGTTGTTGGTGATTTCCGATTTTCTAATTTGCTTGTCTATTCGTATTCTTGTTTCTTGTTCAATACGTGCTTTCTCTATCTCAGCTTTAGCTAATATTCTGGCTTTCTCCAGTTCTACCTGGGCGTTCGACAGACCTGCTTCCTCCCTTAGGAATTCCTCCAGGGTCTCCTCCTCGAACACATTATTATCCACCATATGTTCTGTAATTTTCCTCACTATCTCAATTTTTCTCATCGACTTCCTGACGTTTAGTTCCAGCCTTTCCCCTATCTCATATGCTTCATCTTTCTTCAATTGACTTAGTTTTTTTCGGGGTGGGCTCTTTCAGGAATTCCTCTACATTCTCCATTTCTACTTTATTTTTTTTTTTTTTTTCGTTCACCTTGTTGTGGTCAGTAAGTGTTAACTTAATAGAAGCGTTAAAAAGAATTTATGGCCCCCACTTGTTTACGAAGCAAATATATCCCGGACGAAGGCCCCATTTTTGTCATATGCCCTACTCGTCGAATAATTTATAACGCAATCATACGCCGACCAGGAGATATATACGTTATCACGTCTATGGAGAGATACGGGCTATCTCTCCCAGATCATGACAAATGGACAATTAGTAAACAAAATATTTTAAAGAACACTGTTCGATTGAGATAATCAAACAGTAGTCTTTTCCCAGGTTCGCTTCGGTTTCAACACATATACCGATCCACAATTCAAGGATGCACGATGAGGCGTAATAAATTTTGGTATAAAAATTTTAATATCTATATATACACAAGATATTACAATAAAAGACAAATATAAGCATGAGTAAAAAGCATCCGACGACCAGAACCTCAAGACTTATGTTGGGATACCAAAATATGCCCAAATCCAAGTGGATTCGACTTAACCCGAACGGATAAAAAAAAAAAGTATGAATAACTACGAATGCAGAAATCAACGCATAACCAAAAAAAAAAAAAAAAATGGGATAGGATTTTTATATATTACTTTTTGACATGTGGAAAGGTGTTTGTGAGAACAAAAATTTATGGATGCATGTGTATCTTTCTAACACGGGTCCAAAATATATAGTTACTTATCTTTATATTCAGTTCTCTCTCTTACTCATTGTCCTTTCTTTTCTCTCTCACGTTTCCTCTTTTTTTTTTTTTTTTTTTTTACACAAATTCAATTTCAAACACGGTCCAGCTGCAACAGAGATATATACTTTCTTCTTCTCTCTTGTTTTCTTTTTTTCTTTCTTTCTTCACACAGTTCAGCTTCAAACACGGTCAGGCTGCAACAGAGATATATACTTTCTTTTCTCTTCTTGATTTCTTCAAACAACAGGCATGTATTCTCAGCGTGCAAAATTCCTTGCGTCTGATAAATAATCTTTCAGATTTATCTTCTTCAATTTGAGTTGACGAACAGAAATATACATCCTTATATTTCTTATCCGGAGTTGTTATTTTGATGAATCGGACAAGTTCCATCATTACCAAAATGAGTCTCATCTTTCCGTTCATAAGTTATCAGACGATTCGATTTTTGGTTATCGAATCTTGCTCCTTCAAAGACAAGACAGCAACTGACTTCCAAATAAAACATTTATTTAAAAATCCAGAAACACTTAAAAAAAGAAAAGTTCGTTTAACAAACTGCATTCAATCATCCTCAGTAGACGAAAAAATATAATGCGAATCCAAATATTTTTTATTATGTTATTTATAAAGGATACAAACTTGTAGAGCGTGCAGTCGCAACGCCAAGTTTTTTACTAATATCGCAATTTAATTTTCTTTTTTTTTTTGTTGGCGTTTAACAGTCAACGTGGCATGAAATATATCGTTCAAAAATGACTCAGTTGTCATCCCAAAGCCTTGCACGTCGGATCAGTTCTTTTAAATCAAATATGTGGTGCAGCTCAATTTATATTACAATGAATCATTCACACAAAAAGTAAATTATTATTGTTAATGATATAAAATGGCGAAATCCATTCGCTAACTAAATTTTAAAAATGCATTAACATTAATGGATTTTATGATCCTTGTTATTGTGGATTTTTTTAAAAACTGTATTATTCTTTAAATATGCAAATAATTTTGACTATACGTCCAGTCATCATCAGGCATAGAAAATTTAGTTAAGGAAGGAATATATATATATATATATATATATATATATATATATATATATGTGTGTGTGTGTGTGTGTGTGTGTGTGTGTATTTAGCAGCGAATTCTCTTTTTTGACATGTCTGATTGAATAAATTACAGACATTATGTCTGCTAATTTTTAATAAAATCCGTTCATACTCACGAATACCCTTCCGTGCTATAGCTGTTTAAATTTCTTTTATTTTCATTTCCCAAGTACTTTCGATCTTCTTCCAAGATCATCTTCAGGGGTGCAAGTGAAACTATATGTTGTTCATTAGTATAAGTATTTATATAAAGATATGCGTTGTTTTCCTTTGACGTAATTATTCATTATGCATGGACCAACATTATATGCCAAATTAAATAGACTTTGGGAGAATGTATCTCCGAAATATATATATATATATGTGTGTGTGTGTGTGTGTGTGTTCGTTATACGTCAAATACACATTTATATTAAAAAAAATTAAAGCCGGCACTGAACAGAATAAACTTATTAATTCTGCAGTAATGTACTGAAATGCCTGTAAACGAACAGTTTTTTCGTGATTTAATACACGCGTCACCATGACATTATAACACAAAAGAAAAAATTCCATAATGGGTAATTTTTTCATGTTCTAATGAATGCACACAACATTGTTAACCGTTTTGTATTTAAAAGCATAATGAAAAAAATTATATATGTATATGTCTATATATATGTATATTTATATATATATATATATATATATATATATATATATATATATATATATATATATATATGTATATATATATATATATGAATATGTATATATATATATGTATATATATTAATATTATATGTATTCTGATTCCTCCAAGATTTAATTTGTTTGCAATGAGTTGTAGAGTTTCATAGAATCAATGAAAGAAAATGAGCCAATGAAAAACACAAAAAAAGACAAAAACAAATACAGAAATTACAGGAAGAAAAAAAAAAAAAAAAGAGATTAAAGGTAATAAAAATGTAAGAATAAAAGAATCTGTCAAGGTCTGATATTTATCAGTTTTCCTACAAGCTGTCAATGGTAAATAGTTTACCGCTCGTTAACATTAAAATAAAAGTATTTCACATTTGCTTCAATAGACACGTACAGAAGAATTAAGCCGTCTATAACAAAGGAAATAGTAAAATAAAAAAAACACAACTTAGGATTTGTACTGTCTGTAAAAGATTTTCTTATCTCTAATCTTCACAAAATGAGAAACATTTTCCGGTCTATCCTGATCACCATCGTCGGCTGCATAATTTTAATATTTTCACATTTCAATCTAAAGAAGGTTACAACAAAACGTTACTTCAGGTCATCGGAGAATAAAAAATCCTATTCGCCATCGGCCACTGTCAAAGATTATGTCTTCAACTTCAGCCAACAAATCAAGCTTCCTTTGGAATGCATTCCGTTTTTAACAATACTCGGGGATATACTAATATGTGTTCACGACGACCCACAAGAATATATCACGAATTCTATAAGAAGGTCGAAAAGATGGGAAAGACTAAATATGGAATATCTCCAGAATATCCTTGTTGAAAATCCTGATTATGGGTTCGTCGATATTGGAGCCAACATGGGCATGTTTTCACTTTTGGCTGCTAATCTCAAAATACCGACACTTGCTGTAGAAGCGATGGACATTAACATTGAAAAATTTCACCAATCAGTTGTTATTAATAATTTCGAGAAATATATCAAGCTCGTCACAAAACCTTTATCAGATAAATATGAAACTCTACAACTCATTGCAAACAAATTAAATCTTGGACGAAGCAGAATCGTCAAAAATATTAAGTCTTGGAAGGAATTTCAGGGGAATGTATACAAAGAAAAAAACAAAACGACTGTCCTTTTAGATGACCTCATCGATTTGATGCCACGAAAAAAAGCAGTGATGATCATGGACGGAGAAGGAAATGAAGGAAAGATCATCCGAGGAGGTCAGAAATTCTTCGATGCAATACACATCAGTCACGTCTTCATGGAGTGGATTCTTTTAAGTTATAAAGATCGAGTATTTGTTGTGGACTTTTTTACAAAACGTGGTTACAAGCCATTCAAATCACCATTTCTTGAAGAAGAGTTGAATATTTCTATATTTAATAAATGGAAGACAGACATATATTGAAACTATAAACAGACATTTCCTTCTTAGCATTTCGTTCTTTGCAAAGAGCACAAGAATCGAATGCATCTTGTACTTAAGTGCAAATACACAATTTGATTGGAATTCTTACGAATTTAAATTATATTTTCATTAATTATTGTATTAGTCAAAAAAAGAAAAAATCGTACAGGAAAATCTTCAGCAAACCGGAAAGATTTGTCGTCTGTTTTTCAGGTACACTATTTTATTTATTAGATTTTCAGGAGCCACATTTTCAGCGTGTAGAGAAAATATTTCATGTTTTTCAGTTACGTATATATACTTCACAACATCACAATCGAATTAATACGTCACAGGCCAAAAGATAATCTTCAATTTATAAAATATTTTAAATCGTGATATTGTCCCAGTATCGTGAAATTTAAACATTTTAAAACAATAATAATTTCTTGAAATAGCTTTTAACCAATTTTTGTTAAAGAATCTATTCACTTTGCCATCCGTTAGAATATAGTATTCCACGCATATCGATAGGCTTTATTATTCTATAAGCATTCGTACATCCAGATCTATTGTATACAGAAATTGATCAAAGTTAATAACAGCGTTTTTATTCAACTACATTCAACTTGCTATTTTTTACAGATGATACACACGCACACACATACACACTCACACACACATATATATATATGTATATATATATATATATTGTGATGCAAAAATATGGCCGAACTCATAGAAATGATGAACAAATTGTAAAAAATATTACAATGTTTCAGTACGATGTTACACGGATATTCAGAAAATGTAAGAAAACACCGACATTTGGAGATATCTCTCTCCTTGTAATTGTATTTGAAAAATAAATGTTCTCTAAAAATAACACTTTTTTTATAATCTACACTTTATTATATTTGTATATATTTATCGTTGCGTATATTTCTGTTTTATGGAAGTGGAAGAAATATTGTCGTCGGAACGCCACTCATACGTATGGAGACATACATACACGCACGTTCATGCATTGCAGCTCACACAAACATAACCATATATGAACAGTGTTCGCACTGGGCTTATATGCGTATCCATGTGTCGTTGCGTGCATACGTACGTAATTGGTCGCTGTATGTTGAATTGTGTGGCGAACTTTTTTTCAAATTAGCAGTGGCAACGCGCAGATCGTTTGTCTATTTTGTTCGCAGAATGTTTTCTCACAGATTTATATATGTACGTATACACGCATGTTCACACACCTTCTACCGTGTGTGTTTTTATCACGTATGGTGTAAGCTTATGGTAGGTAAACTTGTTATTATTTCTTTAAATTTTGATGCCGTTTTGTAAGTTTTTTAATGCTGTTTGTTATTATTTCAAAGCCGATTATTTATTTGTTTTTGGCGATTGCGCTTATGTACATGGTAGAAATTACAATTTGTAATACATATTGGTATTTATGTGGTGGTATTAATTTTTCTGAGGGGGAAGGAAGTATAATTGTGGACTGATGCGGTAATGACAATTGTGGTGCGGTAGGAAGTTTGGACTAATGCAGCAATGGAAACATACGAGTAGAAAACACAAATACAATAACTTCATCCACCTGTAAAAAAAGATTAAAAATAATGGAAGCTTTAATAAGAAAAAGAAAAAAACAACTCTTAACAATATTGACTACGAACAAGGCCACTATGTAAAGCAACTGTATTCGGAAATTGAATCATCCTTCCAACACACTAAAAGCACACACATAATGCACACACTCAATTAATGATGACTAAAGTTATGGCCCAAAGCACTCGGAACTCTAAAATATTTGGACAGTTTTTACACACTTTTATCCAGAAAAGAAAGCTCTTGTTCGAACATAAGAAAAATTAAATAAATAGCTTAACCGTAGTAACTTGTCTGTCATTTTTTAATGAAACATGTATATATATATATATATATATATATATATATATATATATATATATATATGTATATATGTATATTACATGAATTATTCATACAAAAAAAATCTTCATGTAATTTAAATTGAACTGTACTAGATACTTGATATATATATATATATATATATATATATATATATATATATATATATATATATATATATATGTATGTAGCAGGAAATAATATAGTAAAATGATAGAAGTGCTTGTAGTAATGGTGGTGGAATGGTATGTGTGTGTGTGTGTGTGTGTGTGTGTGTGTGTGTGTGTGTGTGTGTGTGTGTGTGTGTGTGTGTGTTTAAAAAACATATTTGTGTTACAAATATACTGTACGAAACTTATTGTATTGATTAAAATGGGAATTGGAAAAAGAGGCACCTAATACTGAATATAGTGATATTTATTTATAATACAGGAATTTTTCCAGAGAAATCTTTAGACTTTGTTACTTACAATTGAATTTTCAGTGTTTTTATCTTAGAAAAATATTTTGTTGTTTTCCTTTTCTTGTAACTTTTTTTTACTTTAACCAATTTCGTTTCGCTTTTCAAAAAGTTTTTTAACTGTTTTCTCTCTCCATTTGTCCATGCTTATCTTTTGTATCTAGGAAAAAAAATGAAAATCAAAGGGTCGCAACTGGTTATATATGTCGTTTATGGTAAGAGGAATTTGATAGAATCTATTTATGCAAGGAATTAAATATGGGTTTGCATTTGTGGATGAAAAATATTTCTTTATTAATACGCCTTTGTTCAGTGATTCTGTAGTCGCACTGTTAGAATGGGAAGATCTTAAAATTTGGCAGATTTTGTCCTCCGTATTTCTCTATATGTTGGCTAATGGGTATTTCTCTGATGTGGGGGTCTGTGATTTGTTGGTGATGAACAGTCATCCTTTGTCGGAGTGACTAGCCGGTTTGACCAATGTAATTCTCGTGGCAATCTTTGCATGTAATTATGTATATTAAATTCTCTGAATGGCACGAGAATTCATTTTTAATTTTAAATTTTGATCTGTCGGAGTTACATACTCCGCAAAGTGTTTGGTTGAATTTTTTCACCTGAGCGTCTTGAAATGTGTTCTGCAGTTTTGAACTGGTCAGTATTTTTTTTTAGTGATTTATGTTGTCGTTTCCTCTTTATGATTGGATATTTTTTTAATTGGCTTTTCATATATTTGTATTTTATCCTTTAGTAGCCTTGCTAAATTCAGTTGTATGTTTGTGTGTGTGTGTGTGTGTGTAGATTTCTGTGTTCTTTGGGTTGAAATTTGAGATATATGTGATGACCATTTGTTCTCTTTTTTTGTCCTTTTGTTTTTCGGAGTGTGTAGATTTTAATTTGTTTTCCTTTTTCAATACTATTGGTTATTTTCTCTTGAGTATTTTTTCATCTCTTCTATTCTGTGGTCGCTTGTGATTGTATTTGAAACTATTGTGCATAATCGCTTGATAGATTGAGTGGAATGTGTGTTTCGGTGGGAAGATGTAAAAGCAGATGTTATCGAGGGTCAATCGGTTTAAAGTATATGGCAGTTTCTAGTTTAGTGGTTGTTTTTTGTTATTAATATGTCTACAAAGGGAAGTTTTTTTTGTTGCTGTTGCTCCTTAGTGAATATTATGCTAGCATTTATATTATTAATGCATGTTTTAAATTATAGTTTAGTTTATACAGACTTTCATTCTACAGAATAAAAAAAAAAAAAAACATCTAGATATCGTTTCCATTTGTCTTTTATGTTTCAAATGAAGTGATTCCTTAGATTTGCGAGGTTCTGTCATTAATTTTTAGTTCATGGCATCTCATGATTAGGTTGGTATGTTTTTTGGTGCAAACTTTGCCCCTTTGGCTATTCCTGGTTTTTTGTCGGTAGGGTATTTCCTTGAACTTGAAATAATTTTATTTTAAGATGAATTCTAGGCTTTCTATTATAAACTTTCCTTTGATACGGTTTGGTAGATCATGGCGAAACGTCTCTCGCCATTATTTTATAGCCTCTATTCCGTAATCATGTAAGATGTTGCTATGTAAATTCATAACATCCATAGAGACTATGTAAATATTATGGTTTATCTCGTTAGGAAGATGATTCAGAAAATCTAGATCATCTGAAATAAAACCCTTAATATTTGATAAGAGGTTTCAATAAGATGTCTAGAAAAATGCTTATATGGTGTCTCACAATTTGGGCGTGCTATTATAGGCCTCAATGGATTACATATATCCATGTATATATATATATATATATATATATATATATATATATATATATATATATATGTGTGTGTGTGTGTGTGTGCATGATATGAGTATGTACATGTATATATGTATATATATATATATATATATATATATATATATATATATATATATATATATATATATATATATATATATATATATATATATATATATATATATATATATATATATATATATATATATATATATATATATATATATATATATATATATTGTTTAAAAAACGGTTGACTATCGTCATGGATTTTTTTTGTGATTTGAGACTTCATATTGGTTGATATATATATAAATTTTTTTTTTACAGGTTTATAACTTCAATATATATATATATATATATATATATATATATATATATATATATATATTCATATGCCCTAGTCGACGAATAGTTTATGATGCGATCATACGCCGACCACATTATCACATCTGTGGAGAGATACGGGCTATCTCTTCCAGACCATGACAAAATGGACAATTATTATACAAAATATTTTAAAGAACACTGTTCAGTTAGGATAATCGAACAGTAATCTTTTCCTAGGTTCGCTTCGGTTTCAACACGAGTACTAATCCACAATTCAAGGATGAACGATAAGGCGTAATGAATTTTGGTATAAGAATTTTAATATGTACATATACACAAAATATTAAAGTAAAAGAAAAATATATGCATGAGTAAAACATCCGACGACCAGAATCTCATGACTTATGTTGGGATACCAAAATATGTCCAAATCCAATTGGATTCGACTGAACCCGAACGGATAAAAAAAAAAGGATGAATAACTACGAATGCAGAAATCAAAAGACATGGGATAGGATTTACATATTTCTATTTTGACATGTGGAAAGGTGTTTGTGAGAACATAATATTTATGGATGCATGTGTATCTTTCTAACACGGGTCCAAAACATATAGTTACTTATTTTTATATTCAGTTCTCTCTTTTTCTCATTGTCCTTTCTTTTCTCTCTCACGTTTCCTCTTTTCTTTCTTTTTTTTTTTCTTTTTTTTTTCTTTGCACAAATCCAATTTCACACCCGGTCCGGCTGTAACAGAGATATACACATTCTTCCTCTCTCTGGTTTTTTTTTTCTTTCTTTCTTCTTCTGTATACAGTTCAGCCTCAAATACGGTTAAAACTGCAACAGGGATATACACTTTCTTCCTCTCTCTGGTTTCTCTTTTATTTCTTCAAACGCAGGTTGTATTCTCAGCGTTGCTTGGGATGAATCGGCAAGTTCCATCATTATCCAAATGAGTCTCATCTTTTCTTCCATAAGTTATCAGCGCTTCGATTTCGAGTCTTGCTCCTTCAAAGACAAGACAATAACTGACTTCCAAGTAATTTTCTAATCCCCATTAGTCCTGCATTTTGGCGCGAATTCCAGTTCCTGTTGCTTCATGACCTTACGTCAGTCCCCTGTCTAGCTTCTGTCTAGACGTCTGTTGCTACGGGTAACTGGGTCAGTTAACCTCTTGATGTGCCTTCCCAAAATGTCTCGAGACTCCCACGTGACCTCTTCTGTTGTCGGGCGGAGATTAACCTTAATATATGCGGGTATGCGTGTTTTGAGCTATCTGCATCCGTCACATCTCCCAACGTAAACTAATAGAAAAGAAAAAAAAACTTCTTTTTTTTCAACAATATATCCCAACATTATCTGAATAAACAATGGGTCGTCTTCCTTTTTTTTTTCTGATTACAATATCAATATGTACACACTCTTTATAACATTATACAAGAACAAAAAAAAATTTGCAGCTTTGTCAAAACGTACACACTCAATATTATTAAAACATACATTTTTTTCTTTCAGTTTTCAGCTCCATCAAACCATACATATTTTATATTTTCTCAGTTCCACTAAGGTATACCTTCCTTTATTTAATCCTTTTCAAATTATGGTTAACATCTACACTCGTTTTCAATATCTCGACAAGGTATCCGCTACTTTATTTGCTGTTCCAGCAATATGCTTTATTTGAAGATTGAACTCCTGCAAAATAAGACTCAACTTTGTAACTTTCGGTTTTGTTTCTCATGCGATCTATAAACGTTAATGGATTATGATCAGTATATACAACTGTAGAAGAAAGAGAATTGTTATATAAACCTCAAAATGGAGAACAGCTAATACTAACGCCAAGGCTTCATTTTCTATTGTTTAATAGGACTTCTGGAACTTATTCAACTTCTTTGAATAGAAGCTTACTGGATGTAACTCTTTATCTTCATCTTCTTACATGAATACAGCTCCGATTCCCACATCGCTGGTATCTACATGCATCTGAAACGGCTTGTTGAAATCTGGGGCTTTTAACACTGGATTTGATTTTAACTTACTTTTAATGGTTTCCAATGCGACCTCACATTCCGTGGTCCACACAAACTTATGCCCCTTTCCTAACAAATTTGTTAGCGGTGTAGCAATTTTGGCCAAATTCCTACAATACCTCCTATAGTAATTAGCCATCCCTAGACTTTTTAGACTTCGGCTATTAGTGGGACGAGGAAAGTCTGCAATGGCTGCAGTCTTTGCCTCTATTGGTTTAATCCATCCTTGCCCTATTACATGTCCTAAATATTTCACTTTGGCATTACAAAATTCACTCTTGCCAAGATTTACTGTCAACTTTGCCTCTTTTTTATCTTTCAAAGACCTTCTGCATCGTATCCAGATGTTCACTCTCCGTGTCACTGGGAATTACATCATCGATATATGCACCAACTCCTGGAATATCGGACAAACATCTATTGATTAGACGTACGAACGTAGCTTGCGAGTTCCTCATACCGAAGGGCATAACTCGATATTGATAAGCTCCATCTGGGGTTACAAACGCTGATATCATTTTCGGTTTGTCAGTTAACGATACGGCCCAATATCCTTTCAGCATATCTAGTTTGGTGATATATTTAGCCTGACCAATTCGGTCGATACAATCCTCCATCCTGGGGATTGGATAGGCATCTGCCTTCGTGATGCTATTCACTTTTCTATAGTCCGTACAAAAACCGTACAGTGCCATTCGGCTTGTCTATTAACACACAGGGTGATGCCCATTCACTTTGACTAGGCTCAATAATTCCGTGTTTCATCATATATTTAATTTCTTTTCTCATAACTTTCAACCTTCTGGGGTTTAGGCGATATGGATGCTGTTTGATCGGTTGTTCCGACGTCAATATTATATCATGTACTGCGGCATCGGTCTGCTGGGGTGTATCCGAGAATATATCCTGATATTTATTTATTAAAGTTCCCAGTTTCTGCTTTACCTCATCAGTAAGATGAGCTAACTTTTCCTCCAGATTTTCCAATATTCTGGAATTTTCTAATTTAAGAGGCTGGTCCTTTTCTATCCAGTGGTTACCTTCCCTGTATCTTTCTACCTTCTCTTTCTATTGTTCACTCACTAGCATTATTGCTTGTTCTTCCTCTCTTTTACAAAAACATTTTCAACATATTTACATGGCATTTCATGCTACTTTTCCTTCGGTTGGGCATATGTACCCAAATAATTCAAACTGTTCAGTTTTTTCAGTACTTTGAACGGCCCCTGGTACTTTGCCTCAAATGGTCGACCGTTCGAAGGTAACATCAGGAGTACTTCATCACCTTCTTTGAATTGCCTATCAACTGCCTTTTAATCATATTTCTCCTTCATATTCATCTGATTATTTCGCAGATGCTTCCTTGCCAGTTCTTGCGCAGCTTTAAACTTCTGTCTTATATTCGCTACATACTCATGCATATTGCCACGCCTAGGCTGATCTAGCATCCATTTTTCTTGTAATAACTGGAGTGGTCCCCTCACTCTATGCCCCAAAATTAACTCGAACGGGCTGAATCCTGTGGATTCCTGAATTGCTTCACGCATTGCGAATAACACAAAGGGTACTCCCTTAACCCAATCTTCCTGATTCGCCATGCAGTACGTCCTCAACATGGTAGCATGAAATCGCTCCAGCGCTCCCTGAGATTGTGGATGATATGCACTCGATTTCACATGCGTAACTCCCAAATGACTTGTGACCTCCTTGAATAAACTTGATGTAAAATTGGATCCCTGATCCATCTGTATAATTTTAGGCAAGCCCATTCTCGTGCAAAAAGTTTACTAAGGCGTCCGCTACCTTCTTTGCCGATATGTTCCTTAACGGAATTGCTTCAGGGTACCTAGTTGAAGAGCACATTGTGGTTAACAGATGTTTGTACGAATTTTTGGTTCGCGGTAAAGGTCCAACACAGTTAACTATAATTCTGTTGAATGGTTCTTCCATGGCTGGTATTGGTTGTAAGGGCGCTTTTGGAATCGCCTGGTTAGGTTTGCCTGCAACTTGGCATGTTTGACATGTCTGACAAAATGACCTTACATCTCTCCTTATTTCCGGCCAGTAGAAATATTTAGTAACTCTGTCGTGCGTCTTCGCCACGCCCAAATGTCCAGCCCACTGGCTATCATATGCTATAGATAATATCTCCTTACGGTACCTTGTAGGGACTGTTATTTGCTCATATCCATCATGTTTATCTGTTCCGGCATGGACCTGCGGTTTCCACTGCCTCATTAGGATACCATTTCTGATATAGTAGCGTCCTGACTTGTTTTCTTCTTCTCTTCTTCTCCCAACTAGAGAATATAACTTCTTTCCTTCCACATCGGCTTTCTGCTCTTTTTTTAATTCTTCACGGTGTACGTTCAGCTTGGGACGTACCTCTATTCGGTTATATTTCCCCACTTCGTTCCTTTTATCGATTCTTTTTATCGTGAGTGATCTCGCCCTTCTGTTTTTCCTCTCTTTATGAAGCTTTTTCTCAGTTTGCCTTGTAACCACTGCTGAAATTTTCCTTTTTTCATCTTCCGAGTTATAGTGCCTTCTTTTCATCTGATGCACTGATAATTTTCGAGGCTCAATATCTATCTGTTTTCTGCTTACATCATTTCCTAGCAACAACGAAATTCCTTTCATCGGAAGCGAATCTAGCAGCCCGACTTCTATATCGCCAACCTTCCACTTAGACTTTAGTTTAATCTTCCATATCTCCGTTTTCCTAGGTTTCCTACCTATGCCGATCACTGACCTTATCTTCCCTGTCCTATATCTCATATTTGCCGGCACATCACTTCGCCTTGCTAACGACTGGGAGGCCCCTGTGTCCCTTAACACTCTCAGGGTTTTCATCTTCTTTCCGTTCCTGTCAAAAATATGACCGTTTGTAGTGTATGGCCAGTAACTCTTGTCTATCTGTTTCGTGATTGCTGCCCCTTGGGGTTTTGCATTTTTCATCATATCCTTACGACTCCTACAATTTGTAGCGATATGCCTCGGCTTTCTGCATGTATAGCACACTATCTGTGGTGCTTCCCACTCAGGTAAGTTTCGTTTCCCTGCCCATATCTGCGTTCCGGTGCGCCTGGGTTCTTCATTACCACGTGTCTGTGTTGAATGGTGCATTATGGGTGTACTATTCTTTGAACAAGCTTTCTTATGGGTAATATTGTATGATTCTATTTTCCTGTCACTCAGGTATGTTCTCATTTCCTCAGACTGGTTGTTCTGAAATTTTTCAGCCCATTATAATCCTCGACTACTTTCTTGGCTTGACACCACCTGTCTAAATATATCTCTTTCTGCCTGATATATTCTACGTATGTTTGGCCCTCAAACTTTCTGTTGTGAGACCGTAACATACCTACAACAGGGACTCTTCCAGGACTATATAAAGTATGCGATATAACACTCTAGGGGAAGAGGAGGAAAGAGAGAGAGAGAGAGAGTATTCTAATACCGTAGTATCAGCCGCGTACGACTACCAATATTGGACACTAGCACATAGTAAGCTCCGCTTACACTTGCACTATCTTTGTAACCTTTTTGTTTAATATATCTTTCTTACCTCTAATCTGTGTTTCGTGTTTTCCTTCCGTGGTCCCAACTTTGGGTCCACATCACTTTCTATAGCTCCTAAACATTTGTCTATAGTCATCCGGCACGAGTTCATATGCCTTCAATATAGTGGACTTCACTATTTCATAGTCTGCGCATTCTTCGGTCGACAGCGTTGCGTATGCCTTTTGCGCTTTACCAGTCAATACTGTTTGCAATAATATCGCCCAATGTTGTTTTGGCCATTTCAGGTTTGTAGCCGTCCTTTCGAAATGATCAATATATTCTTCCACTTCCCTTTCTACAAACTTCGGCAGAAGGTTCACTTGCTTGGTGATTTCGAAATTTTTCTCCTCATTTGCTTGTCTGATTTCTAACTCGCGTATTCTTGTTTCTTGTTCAATACGTGCTTTCTCTATCTAAGCTGTAGCTAATATTCTGGCTTTCTCCAGTTCTACCTGGGGGTTTGACAGACTTGCTTCCTTCCTTAGGAATTCCTCCAGGGTCTCCTACTTGAACACATTATTATCCACCATATGTTCTGTAATTTTCCTCACTATCTCAACTTTCTCATCGACTTCCTGACGTTTAGTTCCAGCCTTTCCCCTATCTCATATACTTCATCTTTCTTCAATTGACTTAGTTTTCGCGGGGTGGGCTCTTTCAGGAATTCCTCTATATTCTCCATTTCTACTTTATTTTTTTTTTATTTTTCGTTCACCTTGTTGTGGTCAGTAAGTGTTATCTTAATAGAAGCGTTAAAAAGAATTTATGGCACGAGCCACCATTTCTTTACGAAGCAAATATATCCCGGACGAAGGCTCCATTTGCCATATGCCCTAGTCGACGAATGGTTTATAATGCGATCATACGCCGACCACATTATCACATCTGTGGAGAGATATGGGCTATCTCTTCCAGACCATGACAAATGGACAATTATTAAACAAAATATTTTAAAGAACACTGTTCAGTTAGGATAATCGAACAGTGATCTTTCCCCAGGTTCGCTTCGGTTTCAACACGAGTACTAAACCACAATTCAAGGATGAACGATAAGGCGTAATGAATTTTGGTATAAGAATTTTAATATATACATATACACAAAATATTAAAATAAAAGAAAAATATATGCATGAGTAAAACATCCGACGACCAGAATCTCAAGACTTATGTTGGGATACCAAAATATGCCCAAATTCAAGTGGATTCGACTGAACCCGAACGGATAAAAAAAATAAGTATGAATAACTACGAATGCAGAAATCAACGCATGACCAAAAAAAAAAAAAAAAAAAAAAAAAGAGATGGGATAGGATTTATATTTTACTATTTTGACATGTGGAAAGGTGTTTGTGAGAACATAAATTTGTGGATGCATGTGTATCTTTCTAACACGGGTCCAAAATATATAGTTACTTATCTTTATATTCAGTTCTCTCTCTTACTCATTGTCCTTTCTTTTCTCTCTCACGTTTCCTTTTTTTTTTTTTTTCTTTCTTTTTCTTTACACAAATTCAATTTAAAACACGGCCCGGCTGCAACAGAGATATATACTTTCTTCTTCTCTCTTGATTTCTCTTTCTTGTCTTCAGACACAGGCAGTATTCTCAGCGTGCAAATTTCCTTGCGTCTTCTGTGATAAATACTCGATTTATCTTCTTCAATCTGGAGTTGACGAACAGAAATATACATCCTTATATTTCTTATCCGGAATTGCTTATGATGAATTGGACAAGTTCCATCATTATCCAAATGAGTCTCATCTTTCAGTTCATAAGTTATCAGCGCTTCGATTTCGAGTCTTGCTCCTTAGAGGACAAGACAGCAACTGACTTCCAAATAATTTTCTATTTCCCACGTGTCCTGCATTTTGGCGCGAATTCCAGTTCCTGCTGCTTCACGACCTTACGTCATTCCCCTGACTAGCTTATGTCTAGACGTCTGTTGCTACAGGTAATTGGGTCAGTCAACCTCATGACTTGCCTTCCCAAAATGTCTCGAGACGCCCACGCAATCTCTTCTGTTGTCAGGCGGAGATTAACCTTAATATATGCGTGTTTAGGTTATCAGCATTCGTCACAATATATATATATATATATATATATATATATATACATATATATTATTACGAACTTGTAGCATATATGTGAACCACGGGTTAAAAAAGGAAAACGTGGGATCCTTTCTCGGTCTTCACTCAATGATGCAAGCGACACAAGGGAGTCAGCGAAAAACTGACGCAAGACGATGGATTTCAAAATAAAACATTTATTTAAAAATACAGAAACACTTAAAAAAAGAAAAGTTCGTTTAACAAACGGGAAAGAGATCATGAAATAACAGAAGGTAAGAGCGAATACAGATATATATAAAAAGATCAAGCCAAGAAATCAACCTAACTGTCTCTGATGGGTCAGTTGTGTTGATGATATCTCCACGCAGAGTTCTAATTCGCCGAAGCGAGAGTTCTAATGTGAAAACAATATTTTATCAGCCGGCAATTTCCATGGATTCCTTTTATTTCAGAATGACCGTGGGTACACAGAATCTTGTGCAGGCGTTTATTGGTCGATTCAGTTTCGTTGTAGTCCTTTCAGTCTCTAGTCGACAGCCTTTGCTATCATCTTTATTTCGATAGGCAGTCCATTTGGAAACAGGCATCTGCCATTGGTCAGACGGGAAACTGAAAACTTTTTAAAAGATTTTTGCTGTTCCCGAAAATCGCCACGTGTGTTCGCTTTGTCCTTAACCGGATACGCAAGAGGATGTGGGTGCAAATCACGAAGTGTTTGCGTGATGACCAAAGATTCAATCATCCCTCAGTAGACGAAAAAATATAATGCGAATCCAAATATTTTTTATTATGTTATTTATAAAGGATACAAACTTGTAGAGCGTGCAGTCGCAACGCCAAGTTTTTTACTAATATCGCAATTTAATTTTCTTTTTTTTTTTTTGGCGTTTAACAGTCAACGTGGCATGAAATATATCGTTCAAAAATGACTCAGTTGTCATCCCAAAGCCTTGCACGTCGGATCAGTTCTTTTAAATCAAATATGTGGTGCAGCTCAATTTATATTACAATGAATCATTCACACAAAAAGTAAATTATTATTGTTAATGATATAAAATGGCGAAATCCATTCGCTAACTAAATTTTAAAAATGCATTAACATTAATGGATTTTATGATCCTTGTTATTGTGGATTTTTTTAAAACTGTATTATTCTTTTTAAATATGCAAATAATTTTGACTATACGTCCAGTCATCATCAGGCATAGAAAATTTAGTTAAGGAAGGAATATATATATATATATATATATATATATATATATATATATATATATATGTGTGTGTGTGTGTGTGTGTGTGTGTGTGTGTGTGTATTTAGGCAGCGATTTCTCTTTTAGACATGTCTGATTGAATAAATTACAGACATTATGTCTGCTAATTTTTAATAAAATCCGTTCATACTCACGAATACCCTTCCGTGCTATAGCTGTTTAAATTTCTTTTATTTTCATTTCCCAAGTACTTTCGATCTTCTTCCAAGATCATCTTCAGGGGTGCAAGTGAAACTATATGTTGTTCATTAGTATAAGTATTTATATAAAGATATGCGTTGTTTTCCTTTGACGTAATTATTCATTATGCATGGACCAACATTATATGCCAAATTACTAATAGACTTTGGGAGAATGTATCTCCGAAATATATATATATATATATGTGTGTGTGTGTGTGTGTTCGTTATACGTCAAATACACATTTATATTAAAAAAATTAAAGCGGCACTGAACAGAATAAACTTATTAATTCTGTAGTAATGTACTGAAATGCCTGTAAACGAACAGTTTTTTCGTGATTTAATACACGCGTCACCATGACATTATAACACAAAAGAAAAAATTCCATAATGGGTAATTTTTTCATGTTCTAATGAATGCACACAACATTGTTAACCGTTTTGTATTTAAAAGCATAATGAAAAAAATTATATATGTATATGTCTATATATATGTATATTTATGTGTATATATATATATATATATATATATATATATATATATATATATATATATATGTATATATATATATATGAATATGTATATATATATATATGTATATATATTAATATTATATGTATTCTGATTCCTCCAAGATTTAATTTGTTTGCAATGAGTTGTAGAGTTTCAGAATCAATGAAAGAAAATGAGCCAATGAAAAAACAAAAAAAAGACAAAACAAATACAGAAATTACAGGAAGAAAAAAAAAAAAAAATAAAGAGATTAAAGGTAATAAAAATGTAAGAATAAAAGAATCTGTCAAGGTCTGATATTTATCAGTTTTCCTACAAGCTGTCAATGGTAAATAGTTTACCGCTCGTTAACATTAAAATAAAAGTATTTCACATTTGCTTCAATAGACACGTACAGAAGAATTAAGCCGTCTATAAACAAAGGAAATAGTAAAATAAAAAAACACAACTTAGGATTTGTACTGTCTGTAAAAAGATTTTCTTATCTCTAATCTTCACAAATGAGAAACATTTTCCGGTCTATCCTGATCACCATCGTCGGCTGCATAATTTTAATATTTTCACATTTCAATCTAAAAGAAGGTTACAACAAAACGTTACTTCAGGTCATCGGAGAATAAAAAAATCCTATTCGCCATCGGCCACTGTCAAAGATTATGTCTTCAACTTCAGCCAACAAATCAAGCTTCCTTTGGAATGCATTCCGTTTTAACAATACTCGGGGATATACTAATATGTGTTCACGACGACCCACAAGAATATATCACGAATTCTATAAGAAGGTCGAAAAGATGGGAAAGACTAAATATGGAATATCTCCAGAATATCCTTGTTGAAAATCCTGATTATGGGTTCGTCGATATTGGAGCCAACATGGGCATATTTTCACTTTTGGCTGCTAATCTCAAAATACCGACACTTGCTGTAGAAGCGATGGACATTAACATTGAAAAATTTCACCAATCAGTTGTTATTAATAATTTCGAGAAATATATCAAGCTCGTCACAAAACCTTTATCAGATAAATATGAAACTCTACAACTCATTGCAAACAAATTAAATCTTGGACGAAGCAGAATCGTCAAAATATTAAGTCTTGGAAGGAATTTCAGGGAATGTATACAAAGAAAAAACAAAACGACTGTCCTTTTAGATGACCTCATCGATTTGATGCCACGAAAAAAAGCAGTGATGATCATGGACGGAGAAGGAAATGAAGGAAAGATCATCCGAGGAGGTCAGAAATTCTTCGATGCAATACACATCAGTCACGTCTTCATGGAGTGGATTCTTTTAAGTTATAAAGATCGAGTATTTGTTGTGGACTTTTTTACAAAACGTGGTTACAAGCCATTCAAATCACCATTTCTTGAAGAAGAGTTGAATATTTCTATATTTAATAAATGGAAGACAGACATATATTGGAAACTATAAACAGACATTTCCTTCTTAGCATTTCGTTCTTTGCAAAGAGCACAAGAATCGAATGCATCTTGTACTTAAGTGCAAATACACAAATTTGATTGGAATTCTTACGAATTTAAATTATATTTTCATTAATTATTGTATTAGTCAAAAAAGAAAAAATCGTACAGGAAAATCTTCAGCAAACCGGAAAGATTTGTCGTCTGTTTTTCAGGTACACTATTTTATTTATTAGATTTTCAGGAGCCACATTTTCAGCGTGTAGAGAAAATATTTCATGTTTTTCAGTTACGTATATATACTTCACAACATCACAATCGAATTAATACGTCACAGGCCAAAGATAATCTTCAATTTATAAAAATATTTTAAATCGTGATATTGTCCCAGTATCGTGAAATTTAAACATTTTAAAACAATAATAATTTCTTGAAATAGCTTTTAACCAATTTTTGTTAAAGAATCTATTCACTTTGCCATCCGTTAGAATATAGTATTCCACGCATATCGATAGGCTTTATTATTCTATAAGCATTCGTACATCCAGATCTATTGTATACAGAAATTGATCAAAGTTAATAACAGCGTTTTTATTCAACTACATTCAACTTGCTATTTTTTACAGATGATACACACACACACATACACACTCACACACACATATATATATATGTATATATATATATATTGTGATGCAAAAATATGGCCGAACTCATAGAAATGATGAACAAATTGTAAAAAATATTACAATGTTTCAGTACGATGTTACACGGATATTCAGAAAATGTAAGAAAACACCGACATTTGGAGATATCTCTCTCCTTGTAATTGTATTTGAAAAATAAATGTTCTCTAAAAATAACACTTTTTTTATAATCTACACTTTATTATATTTGTATATATTTATCGTTGCGTATATTTCTGTTTTATGGAAGTGGGAAGAAATATTGTCGTCGGAACGCCACTCATACGTATGGAGACATACATACACGCACGTTCATGCATTGCAGCTCACACAAACATAACCATATATGAACAGTGTTCGCACTGGGCTTATATGCGTATCCATGTGTCGTTGCGTGCATACGTACGTAATTGGTCGCTGTATGTTGAATTGTGTGGCGAACTTTTTTCAAATTAGCAGTGGCAACGCGCAGATCGTTTGTCTATTTTGTTCGCAGAATGTTTTCTCACAGATTTATATATGTACGTATACACGCATGTTCACACACCTTCTACCGTGTGTGTTTTTATCACGTATGGTGTAAGCTTATGGTAGGTAAACTTGTTATTATTTTTTAAATTTTTGATGCCGTTTTGTAAGTTTTTTAATGCTGTTTGTTATTATTTCAAAGCCGATTATTTATTTGTTTTTATGATTGCGCTTATGTACATGGTAGAAATTACAATTTGTAATACATATTGGTATTTATGTGGTGGTATTAATTTTTCTGAGGGGGAAGGAAGTATAATTGTGGACTGATGCGGTAATGACAATTGTGGTGCGGTAGGAAGTTTGGACTAATGCAGCAATGGAAACATACGAGTAGAAAACACAAATACAATAACTTCATCCACCTGTAAAAAAAGATTAAAAATAATGGAAGCTTTAATAAGAAAAAGAAAAAAACAACTCTTAACAATATTGACTACGAACAAGGCCACTATGTGCTAACCGTATTCGGAAATTGAATCATCCTTCCAACACACTAAAGCACACACATAATGCACACACTCAATTAATGATGACTAAAGTTATGGCCCAAAGCACTCGGAACTCTAAAATATTTGGACAGTTTTTACACACTCTTTATCCAGAAAAGAAAGCTCTTGTTCGAACATAAGAAAAATTAAATAAATAGCTTAACCGTAGTAACTTGTCTGTCATTTTTAATGAAACATATATATATATATATATATATATATATATATATATATATATATATATATATGTATATTATATGAATTATTCATACAAAAACATTCATGTAATTTAAATTGAACTGTACCAGATACTTGATATATATATATATATATATATATATATATATATATATATATATATATATATATATATATATATATATGTATGTAGCAGGAAATAATATAGTAAAATGATAGAAGTGCTTGTAGTAATGGTGGAATGGAATGGTGGTGTGTGTGTGTGTGTGTGTGTGTGTGTGTGTGTGTGTGTGTGTGTGTGTGTGTGTTTAAAAAACATATTTGTGTTACAAATATACTGTACGAAACTTATTGTATTGATTAAAATGGGAATTGGAAAAATGCACCTAATACTGAATATAGTGATATTTATTTATAATACAGGAATTTTTCCAGAGAAATCTTTAGACTTTGTTACTTACAATTGAATTTTCAGTGTTTTTATCTTAGAAAAATATTTTGTTGTTTTCCTTTTCTTGTAACTTTTTTTACTTTAACCAATTTCGTTTCGCTTTTCAAAAAAGTTTTTTAACTGTTTTCTCTCCATTTGTCCATGCTTATCTTTTGTATCTAGGAAAAAAATGAAAATCAAAGGGGCGCAACTGGTTATATATGTCGTTTATGGTAAGAGGAATTTGATAGAATCTATTTATGCAAGGAATTAAATATGGGTTTGCATTTGTGGATGAAAAATATTTTTTATTAATACGCCTTTGTTCAGTGATTCTGTAGTCGCACTGTTAGAATGGGAAGATCTTAAAATTTGGCAGATTTTGTCCTCCGTATTTCTCTATATGTTGGCTAATGGGTATTTCTCTGATGTTGGGGTCCATGGTTTATTGGCGATGAACTGTCATCCTTTGTCGGAGTGACTAGCCGGTTTGAACAATGTAATTCTCGTGGCAATCTTTGCATGTAATTATGTATATTAAATTCTCTGAATGGCACGAGAATTCATTTTTAATTTTAAATTTTGATCTGTCGGAGTTAAATACTCCGCAAAGTGTTTGGTTGAATTTTTCCACCTGAGCGTCTTGAAATGTGTTCTGCAGTTTTGCACTGGTCAGTATTTTTTTTTAGTGATTTATGTTGTCGTTTCCTCTTTATGATTGGATATTTTTTAATTGGCTTTTCATTTATTTGTATTTTGTCCTTTAGTAGCCTTGCTAAATTCAGTTGTATGTTTGTGTGTGTGTGTGTGTGTGTAGATTTCTGTGTTCTTTGGGTTGAAATTTGAGATATATGTGATGACCATTTGTTCTCTTTTTTTGTCCTTTTGTTTCTCGGAGTGTGTAGATTTTAATTTGTTTTCCTTTTCAATACTATTGTGTATTTTCTCTTGAGTATTTTTTCATCTCTTCTATTCTGTGGTCGCTTGTGATTGTATTTGAAACTATTGTGCATAATCGCTTGATAGATTGAGGGAATGTGTGTTTCAGTGGGAAGATGTAAAAAGCAGATGTTATCGAGGATCAATCGGTTTAAAGTATATGGCAGTTTCTAGTTTAGTGTTTGTTTTTGTTATTAATATGTCTACAAAGGGAAGTTTTTTTGTTGCTGTTGCTCCTTAGTGAATATTATGCTAGCATTTATATTATTAATGCATGTTTTAAATTATAGTTTAGTTTATACAGACTTTCATTCTACAGAATAAAAAAAAACATCTAGATATCGTTTCCATTTGTCTTTTATGTTTCAAATGAAGTGATTCCTAAGATTTGCGAGGTTCTGTCATTAATTTTTAGTTCATGGCATCTCATGATTAGGTTGGTATGTTTTGGTGCAAACTTTGCCCCTTTGGCTATTCCTGGTTTTTGTCGGTAGGGTATTTCCTTGAACTTGAAATAATTTTATTTTAAGATGAATTCTAGGCTTTCTATTATAAACTTTCCTTTGATACGGTTTGGTAGATCATGGCGAAACGTGTCTCGCCATTATTTTATAGCCTCTATTCCGTAATCATGTAAGATGTTGCTATGTAAATTCATAACATCCATAGAGACTATGTAAGTATTATGGTTTATCTCGTTAGGAAGATGATTCAGAAAATCTAGATCATCTGAAATAAAACCCTTAATATTTGATAAGAGGTTTCAATAAGATGTCTAGAAAAATGATTATATGGTGTCTCACAATTTGGGCGTGCTATTATAGGCCTCAATGGATTACATATATCCATGTATATATATATATATATATATATATATATATATATATATATGTGTGTGTGTGTGTGTGTGTGTGTGTGTGTGTGTGTGTGTACATGTATATATGTATATATATATATATATATATGTATATATATACATATAATTAATATATATATATATATACATATACAATATATATATATAAATATATATATATATATATATATATATATATGCACATTTCATTGTATATACGGTCAATATGCTTTGATTTATTTTTTTTTATACAATTCATCTCTAATAAATATATCATCTACATAACGAATATATATGTTATTATAAAAAACGAAAATTTATGTTATAATTTCCGAAAAATGATATTTGCTTGCTATGTATTGAGCACTCTTTTAAGAATAGTATTTTTTTGGTTATTGGAATTTATTCCGTATACACCAATTCTATACTTGGATATATATATATATATATATATATATATATATATAGTGTTTAAAACGGTTGACTATAGTCATGGATTTTTTTTTGTGATTTGAGACTTCATATTGGTTGACGGAAATTTTTTTTTACAGGTTTATAACAATATATATATATATATATATATATATATATATATATATATTCATATGCCCTAGTCGACGAATGGTTTATAATGCGATCATACGCCGACCACATTATCACATCCGTGGAGAGATACGGGCCATGGGACAAATGGACAATTATTATACAAAAATATTTTAAAGAACACTGTTCAGTTAGGATAATCGAACAGTTTTTTCCCAGGTTCGCTTCGGTTTCAACACGAGTACTAATCCACAATATATGAACGATAAGGCGTAATAATTTTGGGTATAAGAATTTTAATATGTAGATATACACAAAATATTAAAATAAAAGAAAATGTATGCATGAGTAAAACATCCGACGACCAGAATCTCATACTTATGTTGATACCAAAATATGTCCAAATCCAAGTGGATTCGACTGAACCCGAACGGATAAAAAAATAGTTTGAATAACTACGAATGCAGAAATCAACGCACCAAAAGACATGGGATAGGATTTACATATTTCTATTTTGACATGTGGAAAGGTATGTAAGAACATAATATTTATGGGTGCATGTATCTTTCTAACACGGGTCCAAAACATATAGTTACTTATCTTTATATTCAGTTCTCTCTTTTACTCATTGTCCTTTCTTTTCTCTCTCACGTTTCCTCTTTTTTTTCTTTTTTTTTTCTTTGCACAAATCCAATTTCACACCCGGTCCGGCTGTAACAGAGATAATTCTTCTTCTCTCTGGTTTTTTTTTTTTCTTTCTTCTTCTGTATACAGTTCAGCCTCAAATACGGTTAAAACTGCAACAGGGATATACACTTTCTTCCTCTCTCTGGTTTCTGCAGGTTGTATTCTCAGCGTTGCTTGGGATGAATCGGCAAGTTCCATCATTATCCAAATGAGTCTCATCTTTTCTTCCATAAGTTATCAGCGCTTCGATTTCGATTCTTGCTCCTTCAAAGACAAGACAGCAACTGACTTCCAATTAATTTTCTAATTCCCACGTGTCCTGCATTTTGGCGCGAATTCCAGTTCCTGCTGCTTCACGACCTCCGTCAGTCCCCTGTCTAGCTTCTGTCTAGACGTCTGTTGCTACAGATAATTGTGTCAGTCAACCTCATGACTTGCCTTCCCAAAATGTCTCGAGATCCCGTGACCTCTTCTGTTGTCAAGATTAACCTTAATATGTGCGTGTTTGGGTTATCAGCATTCGTCAATATATATATATATATATTTATTAAAGAATTTTTTATTTATGTTTAACGTTGTTATTTTAAAAAGTATTTAATAAATGCTCTGTTTATATAAACAGTATTAAATAACATTTACCGGCCTGAATGTCCGAGAAAATTTTCATCAGGCAGAAAATATTCGTTCATAGACAGGATTCGAACCTTCCTATACGGAACCGTCATATACGCTGACGTGCCTTAACCACTCGGCCACTATGAACGAATATTTTCTATGAAAATTTCTCGACATTCAGGCCGGTAAATGTTATTTAATACTGTTTATCATAAACAGAGCATTTGAAATACTTGTATCTATAAAATAACAACGTTAAACATAAATAAAAATGTCTTTAATAAATAAATTGTCGGACCTCGTCCATTTCTTAAATATATATATATATATATATATATATATATATATATATATATATTGTTACGAACTTGTAGCATATATGTGAACCACGGGTTAAAAAAGGAAAACCTTTCTTTTTCTCGGTCTTCACTCAAGGATGGAAGCGACACAAGGGAGTCAGCAAAAAAAACTTTTCTAAATAAAACATTTATTTATAAATACAGAAAGTTCGTTTAACAAACGGGAAATAGATCATGAAATAACTGAAGGTAAGAGCGAATACAGATATATATATAAAGATCAAGACAAGAAAGATCAAGACAAGAAAGATCAAGACAAGAAATCAACCTAATTGTCTCTGGTGGGTCAGTTGTGTTGATGATATCTCCACGCAGAGTTCTAATTCGCCGAAGGGAGAGTTCTTCTGTGAAAACAATATTTCATTGGCTGGTAATTTTCATGGATTCCTTTTATTTCAGAATGACCGAAAGGGTACAAGAATCTTGTACAGGCGTTTGTTGGTCGATTCAGTTTCGTTCATTATCTAGTCGACAACCTTTGCTATCATCTTTATTTCGATGGGCAGTCCATTTGGAATCAGAACGATTCACTCGGCGATGTTCATCTGCCACTGGTCAGACGGGAAACTGAAAGCTTTTTTAAAGATTTTTGCTGTTCCCGAAAATCGCCACGTGTGTTCACTTTGTCCTTGACTGGATACGCAAGAGGATGTGGGTGCAAATCACGAAGTGTTGGCGTGATGGCCAAAGATTCAATCAACCCTCAGTAGACGAAAAAATATAATGCGAATCCAAATATTTTATTATTATGTTATTTATAAAGGATAAAAACTTGTGGAGCGTGCAATCGCAACGCGAAGTTTTTTACTAATATGGCAATTTACCTTTTTTTTTTTTTTGTTGGAGTTTCACAGTCAACGTGGCATGAAAAAAAAATGACTCAGTTGTTTTCCCGAAAATTTGCACGTCGGATCAGTTCTTTTAAATCAAATATGTGGTGCAGCTCAATTTATATTACAATGAATCATTCACACAAAAAGTAAATTATTATTGGTAATGATATAAAATGGCGAAATCCATTCGCTAACTAAGTTTTAACAATGCATTAACATTAATGAATTTTATGATCCTTGTTATTGTGGATTTTTTTTATTTAAGAACTGTATTATTCTTTAAATACGCAAGTAATTTTGACTATACGTCCAGTCATCATCAGGCATGGAAAATTTAGTTAACGAAGGAAAATATATATATATATATATATATATATATATATATATATATATATATATATATATATATATATATATATACGTGTATTTAGGCAGCGAATTCTCTTTTAGACATGTCTGATTGAATAAATTACAGACATTATGTCTGCTAAATTTTAATAAAATCACGAATAACCTTCCGTGCTATAGCTGGTTAAATTTTTTTATTTTCATTTCCTAAGTACTTTCGATCTTCTTCCAAGATCATCTTCAGGGGTTAAACTATATGTTGTTCATTAGTATAAGTATTTATATAAAGATATGCGTTGTTTTTCATTGACGTAATTATTCATTATGCATGGACCAACATTATATACCAAATTATATGGCCTTTGGGAGAATGAATATATATATATATATATATATATATATATATATATATATATATATATATATATATATATATATATATATATCAAATACACATTTATATTAAAAAAAATTAAAACCGGCACTGAACAGAATCAACTATGAATTCTGCAGTAATGTTCTGAAACGCCTGTAAAGGAACAGTTTTTTCGTGATTTAATACACGTCACCATGACCTTATAGCACAAAAGAAAAAAATTCCATAATGGATAAAAAAAAAAAAAAATTCCATAATGGATAATTTTTCATGTACTAATGAATGCTCAGAATCCGTTTTGTATTTTTAGCATAATGAAAAAATTATATATGTATATGTCTATATATATGTATATTTATGTATATATATGTATATATATCCGTATTATATATATATATATATATATATATATATATATATATATATATATATATATATATATGAATATGTATATATATATATATATGTATATATATAATATTATATGTATATTATATAGATTATATATATACATATATATGCACATATATATATATAGATGAAACATTTGCGTCTAAGTAAATTGTAGATTGTTCTAGTTCCACATGCCAAGCCTCTTCCGGTTATCTCGGTTTCAGTTACTTCCCTTTAGTAACTCAAATCTCCAAGTGTTTGTTCCCATCTACTTTGGCCAGGTATTGAACTCACAACTTTTTTGTGTTAAATAAATGGATTGCTACAACCAACGCTTTTATCCAATGTGACTAGTGTCTTTGATTTTTGTTTCATGTTTCTTTTCTGTGTTTCGGATCATTTTCTTGGTGAGAAGCTGCTTTTAGTGTCGTGGCATTAACAATGACATCTTGGTTAATATTCTATTACTCCTATATCGTATGGAAGCGAAAACAACGTTGAATGTTTGAACAAATATCGTTTCTCTATTACCACAGAAATATCTGGGAAGCGTCTTCACTGTGGATGGTAAGTGTGACACTGAGATCCGTAGACGTTTTTGGATGTCCAATGACACATTCCAAAAGCTGGGCGGATTATTGCGAGACAGGAGGATTCATTTGGTAACAAAGAAATCAATGCTGAGCTGTTACGTGACATCTGTCCTTCTTTACGACAGCAAATAATGGACGATTTCCTCAAAGATGTAGAAGAGACTTGAGGCGACAGAGATGTGGTTCTACAGAAGGATGCTAAGGATATTATGGAGCGAGCGTTTGAGCAACGATGGGGTCTTAGAGAGTTTGCAAACAAGGAAAAAGCTGATACTTAACATCAAAAAGAGGCAGCCGAATTTTCTGGGACAAATAATGAGGAAAGATGGCCTGGAGAATCAGAAAGGAAAGAGACAAGGGAAAGCAGCGCGTAATATACCTGGCGAGAGTGTGCAGGTGGATGACAGAACGTTGTCTGGGGGAGTGAGCAGAGACGAAAAACTTGTCGAGAGTTGCAAGTGGTAAAGGGATGGAGAGCCATGATCGCCTACGTCCTAAAAGGACATTGCACATAAAAAAGAAGGGGATTACCACAGACTGATAACTAGATACGTTTTATCGTAGATCAAAAGATGGCAAAACTCCCAGAGGTTTAGAAATGGATGCCTTTGTCATACTTCATTCGAATTCCGATAATCTTATCGATTGTGTTGAGCCACGAAATGTCAAAACTGTTATGTGTCGCAATTTCTAAGATCTCGAGGTACAGTAGAACCGACTACCATTAGCTTTACATACTATCTTATCTATCTATATATATATATATATATATATATATATATATATATATATATATGTATGTATTAGATAGATAGATAGATAGATAGATAGATAGATAGATAGATAGATAGATAATCAGTCGTATTTTCCGTCTAATAGGCAACTGCAGCATGCGTCATCAAGTATTCCTGTGGCTATATCCTGAGACAAAAACATTTAAACTGAATGTGGTTGTCGGATCCTCATACGTGGAAATCGACGGGAATTTCTAACATGCATAACTTATGACTCCAAAAGTGTTATTCTACCGGATCCCCATGTCTGAAATGGCGGAAAATGTATGTCATTCGCAGACAGTAATGTCTCGTTGTATCACAGCTCCTCAATACATCTGAATGCCTTGAGCCAGGATTGAAACCCAACAGATTTGGAGTCAGATTTTTTACGATAGCGCTATCTTCATTCGACAGAAAGTACTAGCTAAATGTAGCGTATTGTTTTTACGAATGTAAACCAATGGCAATCAGCCATAGGGCTCTATTCATTTTACTGGAGAGCATTTCATTAGAGCAGGTGACTATTGTTTATAGAATTAGCTTGTCATTCAACAGTGCTCAATTGAAAATATATTTTCAAGAGCTAAATTATGTCGTTTGTAAAGAGTAATGTTTCGTTGTATCACAGCTACTCAGTGCGACTAGACATGGGGTGGGCTGAAAAGATCGCTGTCAATTTAGAAATCCTTATAAATATGATGTTGATGACAATTTTTGGAAAGTGAATAGGGGCGAATATCTTTGTTGCTTCTTTTTCTCACAATGAATGAATGGACAGTCGTTTCGTTTTTTTCTTTGTATACATTCCCCTGAAATTCCTTCCAAGACTTAATATTTTTGACGATTCTGATTCCTCCAAGATTTAATTTTTTTGCAATGATTTGTAGAGTTTCATAGAATCAATGAAAGAAAATGAGCCAATGAAAAACACAAAAAAAGACAAAAACAAATACAGAAATTACAGGAAGAAAAAAAAAAAAAATAAAGAGATTAAAGGTAATAAAAATGTAAGAATAAAAGAATCTGTCAAGGTCTGATATTTATCAGTTTTCCTACAAGCTGTCAATGGTAAATAGTTTACCGCTCGTTAACATTAAAATAAAAGTATTTCACATTTGCTTCAATAGACACGTACAGAAGAATTAAGCCGTCTATAACAAAGGAAATAGTAAAATATCAAAAACACAACTTAGGATTTGTACTGTCTGTAAAAGATTTTATTATCTCTAATCTTCACAAAATGAGAAACATTTTCCGGTCTATCCTGATCACCATCGTCGGCTGCATTATTTTAATATTTTCACATTTCAATCTAAAGAAGGTTACAACAAAACGTTATTTCAAGTCATCGGAGAATAAAAAATCCTATTCGCCATCGGCCACTGTCAAAGATTATGTCTTCAACTTCAGCCAACAAATCAAGTTTCCTTTGGAATGCATTCCGTTTTTAACAATACTCGGGGATATACTAATATGTGTTCACGACGACCCACAAGAATATATCACGAATTCTATAAGAAGGTCGAAAAGATGGGAAGGACTAAATATGGAATATCTCCAGAATATCCTTGTTGAAAATCCTGATTATGTGTTCGTCGATATTGGAGCCAACATGGGCATGTTTTCACTTTTGGCTGCTAATCTCAAAATACCGACACTTGCTGTAGAAGCGATGGACATTAACATTGAAAAATTTCACCAATCAGTTGTTATTAATAATTTCGAGAAATATATCAAGCTCGTCAAAAAACCTTTATCAGATAAATATGAAACTCTACAACTCATTGCAAACAAATTAAATCTTGGACGAAGTAGAATCGTCAAAAATATTAAGTCTTGGAAGGAATTTCAGGGGAAGGTATACAAAGAAAAAAACAAAATGACGATCTTTTAGATGACCTCATCGATTTGATGCCACGAAAAAAAGCAGTGATGATCATGGACGTGGAAGGAAATGAAGGAAAGGTCATCCGAGGAGGTCAGAAATTCTTCGATGCAATACACATCAGCCACGTCTTCATGGAGTGGATTCTTTTAAGTTATAAAGATCGAGTATTTGTTGTGGACTTTTTTACAAAACGTGGTTACAAGCCATTCAAATCACCATTGTTTGAAGAAGAGTTGAATATTTCTATATTTAATAAATGGAAGACAGATGTATATTGGAAACTATAAACAGACATTTTGTTCTTAGCATTTCGTTTTTAGCAAAGAGCACAAGAATCGAATGCATCTTGTACTTAAGTGCAAATACACGAATTTGATTGGAATTCTTACGAATTTAAATTATATTTTTCATTAATTATTGTATTATTAAAAAAAGAAAAAATCGTACAGTAAAATCTTCAGCAAACCGGAAATATTTGTCGTCTGTTTTTCAGGTACACTATTTTATTTATTAGATTTTCAGGAGCCAAATTTTCTAGCATATAGAGAAAATATTTCATGTTTTCAGTTACGTATATATACTTCACAACATCAAAATCGAATTAATACTCCACAGGCCAAAGATAATTGTCATTTTATAAAAATATTTTAAATCGTGATATTGTCCCAGTATTTTGAAATTTAAACATTTCTAAAACAATAATTATTTCTTGAAATAGCTTTTAACCAATTTTTCTTAAAGAATCTATTCACTTTGCCATCCGTTAGAATATAGTATTCCACGCATATCGATAGGTTTTATTATTCTATATGCAATCGTACATCCGGATCTATTGTATACAGAAATTGGTCAAAGTTAATAACAGCGTTTTTATTCAACAACTTTTGACCATCTCAGGTGATTTTCATGAAGGTTAAGGTTATCAGCAAAAAATAGAAGAGTATTTTATTAACTTTAACTTGCTATTTTTTTCACATGATACACACACACACATATATATATATGTATATATATTGTGATGCAAAAATATGGCCGCACCCATAGAAATGATGAAGAAAATGTAAAACATATTACAATGTTTCAGTACGATGTTCCACGGATATTCCGAAAATTTAAGAAAACACCAACATTTGGAGATATCTCTCTCCTTGTAATTATATTTGAAAAAATAAATGTTTTCTAAAAATAACACTTTTTCATAATCTACACTTTTATTTTATTATGGTATATATATATATATATATATATATATATATATATATATATATATATATCGTTGCATTGATGTGAGTTTGTGACCCTGCCTTTTCCCGCTATCTGCGATCGTTAGACAAAACGATTAATTTTTTTAAATTTTAGATTTATTTATCGTTGCGTATATTGGTGTTTTATGGAAGTGGAAAGAAAAATAAGCGTCGGAGCGCCACTCATACGTATGGAGACATACATACACGCACGTTCATCCATTGCAGCTCACACAAACATAAACACATATGAACAGTGTTCGCACTGGGCTTATATGCGTATCCATGTGTCGTTGCGTGCATACGTACGTAATTAGTTGCTGTATTCAATGTTGAATTGTGTGGCGAACTTTTTCAAATTAGCAGTGGCAACGCCCAGATCGTTCGTCTATTTTGTTCGCAGAATGTTTTATCACAGATTTATATATGTACGTATACACGCACGTTCACACACCTTCTACCGTGTGTGTTTTTATCACGTATGGTGGAGTCATTGTAAACTTATGGTAGGTAAACCTGTTATTATTTTTTAAATTTTGATGCTGTTTTGTAATTTTTTTAATGCTGTTTCTTATTATTTTAAAGCCGGTTATTTACTTGTTTTTGGCGATTGCGCTTATGTACATGGTAGAAATTCCAATTTATGATACTTATTGATATTTATGTGGTGGTATTAATTTTTCTGAGGGGGAAGGAAGTATAATTGTGGACTGATGCGGTAATGACAATTGTGGTACGGTAGGAAGTTTGGACTAATGCAACAAACATAGGAGTAGAAAACACAAATACAATAACTTCATCCACCTGTAAAAAAGATTAAAAAGAATGCTTTAATAATAAAAGCTTTAATAATAAAAAAGAAACAACTCTTAACAATATTAACTACGAACAAGGCCACTATGTGCTAACCGTATTCGGAAATTAAAACATCCTTCCAACACAGTAAAACACACACATAATGCCCACACACAATTAAGCTGAAAAATCCGATCATCCATTATAAGTTATGGCCGAAAGCACTCAGAATTATAAAATATTTGGACCCGCTTTGTCCAGAAAATAAAGCTCTTGTTCGAGGACAAGGAAAATTAAATAAATAGCTTAACCGTAGTAACATGTCTGTCGTTTTTCATGAAACATATATATATATATATATATATATATATATATATATATATATATTACATGAATCATTCATACAAAAACATTCATGTGATGTAATTGAACTGCACTACATACTTGATATATATATATATATATATCAAATATATGTAGCCGTAAATAATATAGTAAAATGATAGAAGTGCTTGTAGTAATTGTGGTGGAATGGTATATATATATATATATATATATGTGTGTGTGTGTGTGTAAAAAAGATATTCTTGTTAGAAAGATTCCTTACGAAAGTTATTGTATTGATTAAAATGGGAATTGGAAAAAATGCACCTAATACTGAATATAGTGATATTTATTTATAATACAGGAATTTTTACAGAGAAATCTTTAAACTTTGTTACTTACAATTGAATTTTCAGTGTTTTTATCTTAGAAAAATATTTTGTTGTTTTCCTTTTCTTGTAACTTTTTTTACTTTAACCAATTTCGTTTCGCTTTTCAAAAAAGTTTTTTAACTGTTTTCTCTCTCCATTTGTCCATGCTTATCTTTTGTATCTAGGAAAAAAAATGAAAATCAAAGGGGCGCAACTGGTTATATATGTCGTTTATGGTAAGAGGAATTTGATAGAATCTATTTATGCAAGGAATTAAATATGGGTTTGCATTTTTGATGAAAAATATTTCTTTATTAATCCGCCTTTGTTCAGTGATTCTGTAGTCGCACTGTTAGAATGGGAAGATCTTAAAATTTGGCAGATTTTGTCCACCGTATTTCTCTATATGTTGACTAATGGGTATTTTTCTGATGTGGGGGTCTGTGATTTGTTGGTGATGAACTGTCATCCTTTTTCGGAGTGACTATCCGGTTTGACCAATGTAATTCTCGTGGCAATCTTTGCATGTAATTATGTATATTAAATTCTCTGAGTGGCACGAGAATTCATTTTTAATTTTAAATTTTGATCTGTCGGAGTTAAATACTCCGCAAAGTGTTTGGTTGAATTTTTCCACCTGAGCGTCTTGAAATATGTTCTGCAGTTTTGCACTGGTCAGTATTTTTTTTAGTGATTTATGTTGTCGTTTCCTCTTTATGATTGGATATTTTTTAATAGGCTTTTCATTTATTTATATTTTATCCTTTAGTAGCCTTGCTAAAGTCTGTTGTATGTGTGTGTAGATTTCTGTATTCTTTGGGTTGAAAGTTGAGATATAAGTGATGACTATTTTTACTTTTTTTGTGTAGATTTTAATTTGTTTTCCTTTTTCAATACTATTGTTGACCAAAATTTGGGTATTTTCTCTTGAGTATTTTTTCATCTCTTCTACTCTGTGATCGTTTGTGATTGTATTTGAAACTATTGTGCATAATCACTTGGATAGATTGAGTGGAATGTGTGTTTCCGGTGGGAAGATGTAAAAAGCAGATGTTATCGAGAGTCAATCGGTTTAAAGTATATGTCAGTTTCTAGTTTAGTGTTTGTTTTTGTTATTAATTTGTCTACAAAGGGAAGTTTTTTTGTTGCTGTTGCTCCTTAGTGAATATTATGCTAGCATTTATATTATTAATGCATGTTTTAAATTATAGTTTAGTTTATACAGACTTTCATTCCACAGAATAAAAAAAAAATCATCTAGATATCTTTTGCATTTGTCTTTTATGCTGCAAATGAAGTGATTCCTTAGATTTGCGAGGTTCTGTCATTAATTTTTAGTTCATGGCATCCCATGACTAAGTTGGTAGGTTGAAGGTTCGTTGTCAAGAATTTTGAATTCTCATATACTTGTATTTTGATTGGCCATTGCAGTATATGTAACAGCGTTTTCCCTATCGAGAGGTGTTTGGTTTAAAACTCTTTATTCTACATTCAACATCATCACTTGATAAGACACCTGAAGAGTTGAAACGAAATGGCTATGTTTGTGGTGATTTTATAACATATTTATGTTATAATTTGCGAATAAATTATTTAGAGCACGCTATTAAGAATAGTATTTTTTGTTTATTGGATTTTATTACGTATCCTATATTTGGATATATATATATATATATATATATATTATAAATTGATTTAATATATATATATTATAATTGATTTAAAATATGTTTTTTTTCGCTACACAGTTCTAAAAATAAAAATATCTATAAGAACACCGGATTATATATTTTTATGTTCTTTCTTTCTATATATATATATATATATATATATATATATATAATGTTTAAAATGTTTAATTATTTTCATAGTTCTTTTTTGCGATTTCAGTGTTGTTGTGTTCCTTCTTGTTGACGGAAATTAATTAAAGAGATGATGAAAAAACAGAAGGTATGAGCGAATACAGATATATATAAAAAGATCAAGCCAAGAAGTCAACCTGTCTCTGGTGGGTCAGTTGTGTGATGATATCTCCACGCAGAGTTCTCATTCGCCGAAGCGAGAGTTCTTATGTGAAAACAATATTTTATCAGTCGGCAATTTTCATGGATTCCTTTTATTTCAGAATGACCGTGGGTACACAGAATCTTGTACAGGCGTTCATTGGTCGATTCAGTTTCGTTGTAGTCCTTTCAGTCTCTAGTCGACAGCCTTTGCTATCATCTTTATTTCATGGGCAGTCCATGGGCAGTCCATTTGGAATCGGGACGATTTACTCGATGATGTTCATCTGCCACTGGTCAGACGGGAAATTCCCGAAAATCGCCACGCGTGTTTACTTTGTCCTTGCCTGGATACGCGAAAGGATGTGGGTGCAAATCACGAAGTGTTTGCGTGATGGCCAAAGATTCAATCAACCCTCAGTAGACGAAAAAATATCATGCGAATCCAAATATTTTTTTTATTATGTTATTTATAAAGGATAAAAACTTGTGGAGCGTGCAATCGCAACGCTGATGTTGAGTTTTTTTTTTACTAATATGGCAATTTAAGAAATTTTTTTTGTTGGAGTTTAACAGTCAACGTGGCATGAAATATATCGTCTAAAAATTACTCAGTTGTTATCCCAAAAATTTGCACGTCGGATCAGTTCTTTTAAATCAAATATGTGGTGCAGTTCAATTTATATTACAATGAATCAGTCATACAAAAAGTAAATTATTAAAGTTAATGATATAAAATGGCGAAATCCCTTCGCTAACTAAATTTTAAAGATGCATTAATCTACTAATCACTCGATGAATGTTATGATCCTTGTTTTGTTTTATTTTTTAATTATAAAATGTATTAGTGTGACACTATTTAGCTATGGTAATTGGCTAACTAATTAACCATAGAAATTAAAAACGAAAGATAGACTGGGCGACATTAAAAAAAAGAATTTATTTTTACAAAAGAAAGATACTTTTCGCAAAAGACAGAAAATCCGTAAGGAAAAGCGAGACTGTGATTCTGTCAAATTTAATTAATGTCACGATAAGGGAGTGACGAGCCAAACGAAACTTGGGACAACCCTGGAGAATAGATATTAATTATCTTTCAGAGCTATCATTTAATTTTAATTCGTGGTTCCAGCGAAAGAAGCCATATGGTATATGCACGAATCTTGACATAAGAAGGAAAATTGAAAAGGGGATCATTATTAATGCTTATTCAAACTGTTGACGTCAGACATAGCGTCTCGAAAATGAGCATCTGGTGATAAGAGAATTTTAAGGCAAGGCATGAGAAAAATAAAGAATTTAATTATCAGGTAAACACGACTACTCAGTTAAAAGTTGACTAGCGGAGGACCCAGGTGTCGGGATTTGACAGTGATTAATGAGTCGGTAGAGCTCCGGACACGGTCGGCATGTGATAAGAATTATTCGGCAATCTGGGATTTGTAAATATTTTGGCCGAAGGAAAAAGAAAAAAGAAAAAAAGATTTTGTAAACAAAATTCTGGAATAATTCTAAGAGGGCCGGTCTAGCCACACCCGCATTGGCGAGAGATCATTGGCTAAGAGGTAGCATAGGTGATAGGCGGAGGTGAATATATGAGAAAGACTGAGAAGTTGCTAACACCCACTGAAGGGATTGGTATGAGATATCAATGTGAGAGAGGAAGAGTCTCGGAGGATAACTCTCCTCCGACCTTCCCTCACGGACGAGAGAGAAACACCCGATTGATACTTGATCTATCTTTTACTGTTATATCCCCGGGCAAATACACTAACAAGAAGGTTTACACAACACGTCTGACTATTCGTCTATTGCGAGACATCTACAACAACATTCCTGTCCGCATTCACAATACAAAAAAAACCTAATCGACAACACAACTATCCTACACCATGAAAACAACAGATTCAGATTACAGATAATAGAAGCAATTTATATTAAAAAAAAAAAATTAAAGCCGGCACTGAACAGAATCAACTATGAATATTGCAGTAATGTTCTGAAATGCCTGTAAAGGATCAGTGCTTTAAAACCCGCATGATCATGACATTATAACACAGAAGAAAAGATTCCATAATGTATAATTTTTTCATGTTCTAATGAATGCTCAGAACATTGTTAACCGTTTTGTATTTAAAAGCATAATGAAAAAATTATATAAGTATATGTATATATATGTATATTTATATGCATATATATGTATATATATATGTATATATATATATATGCATATGCATATATATGTATAAATATATATGTATATAATATATATATATGTATATATATCATATATATATATATATATATATATATATATATATATATATATATATATATATATATATATATATATATATATATATTACGCTACGTGGTTTCGTTGGGACTACGATAGCCGGGACGCAACGAGAAAATAAAAAAAAAATAAAACAGATCCCAAGGTTCGATATAAAAATAAAGAAAAGAACGTTGGGATGGGAATTCTCCAATTCCGGACGTCGGTAAACGCAGAGAGAAAAATGAACAATTCGCAGACACAGAACAACAGAAGACAACACGAGAATAATACAAAGTTTTTATTTCTAGAATACACGGAGTGTAAGAAAAAGAAAAAGAAAACTAAATAATACAAGGGATGTGGAGATAAATTACCAATTATTAAACAGATACTAATGCGGCGAAATTCATATGAATACAGAAATAGCAGATTTTAAGATAGGGAAAAACATGCAGAAACTTACATAAGTTTGGAATCGACGTCGATTGGTAGTTATCGGGGTACAATTTGTTCAAAGAATGTTTATACACTTCTTTGATGGGATTGACAAGGTTGATCTACAATCTCGCGTCGGTCCTTTGGTTTTTGGTGGCATCTAATTCTTCTAATGGCGAATAGCTAAGACGGGTTTTTGGTGACGTCCGACTCCTCTGATAGCCAGCAACTGTGTGTCGTTGTTGTTTCCTCAACACGTGCGAAACGAAAACTGCTATCTGTTGAGTCACGTGTTGGTCCCCAAAAAAGGGATGCGTCATTCACGGACCCTGTTAATATCATCCACAGTTATCTGTCAAACAGCGACTATGGAACTGGCTAACATCATTCACACCTGTCAAACAGCGTTTGTTTGGCCTACGCGTCAGAGACCAGGTAGGAAATGGGGGTAGAAGAGAAGGTTCTTTTCCGAGAACTGGCCCTGACTCATCTGGTTATAAAAACAATATATATCTCACAATCTGCCTATTCAAGAAATAAAGAAGTTATTAAGATTCATATGTTTCGTCGCAAATACAAAAGGTACTGAAAATGTACTTATAAAATCTGAGGTGAGGGTACAAATATTGGGTATATATATATATATATATATATATATATATATATATATATATATATATATATATATATATAGATTAAAGCACTTTCTAAACAATTTCGTCTAAGTAAATTGTAGAATGTTCTAGTTCCTCTTCCGGTTATCTCGGTTTCAGTTACTTCACTTTAGTAACTCAAATCTCCAAGTGTTTGTTCTCCTCTACTTTGGCCAGGTATTGGACTCACAACTTTTTGTGTTAAATAGATGGATTGCTACAACCAACGCTTTTATCCACTGGGACTAGTGTCTTTGATTTCTGATTCATGTCTCTTTTCTGTGTTTCGGATCATTTTCTTGGTGAGAAGCGGCTTTTAGTGTCTTGATATTAAAAATGAATCTTGGTTAATGTTCTATTACTCCTATGTCGTACGGAAGCGAAAACAACGTTGAATGTTTGAACAAATATCGTTTCTCTATTACCACAGAAATATCTGGGAAGCGTCTTGACATTGGATGGTAAGTGTGACACTGAGATCCGTAGACATATTTGGATGGCCAAGGACACATTCCAAAAGCTGGGCAGATTATTGCAAGACATTAGGATTCATTTGGTAACAAAGAAATCAATACTGAGCTGTTACGTGACATCTGTCCTTCTTTCATCATTATCATGATGTTGCGGCCTCAGCCGAGATTGAACTCACTACACCTCTCCAGTATTCCCTATCTGTCATAGCACCTAAAAGATCTTCCTTCGGGATCAATGTGTCACGTTTTATCCTATCTGGAAAGGTTAACCTGCGTGATCGATTGACAGATGATGGGTGCCTCCAGAGTACAAATGATGACACAAGTTCATCTGTGGCACGTGCACAATGCCCGGTGAACTGGACACGTCTCTTACAAACTAAAGTTGATACTCTTGGCAAGTCACCATATATCATTTCTAGAGTTGGGTGGTTTCGCCATGAGAGATTAAGCACTCTTCTTAAAAGACGTGTATAACATTCAGAGCCATAGAGTAAGATTGGCTCAATAAGTACGCGGAAAAGTTGGATCTTGAATTGACGAGCAAGATTGGATTTCCAGACCTTATCCATTTTGTTACAAGCAGTCCATGCTATACCTTTTCTAATGTTGAAGTCTTTCTCAGAGTTCTTGATGTGTGATCCTATATACTTGTAGTCTTCGACACATTTGACGATGTTATCGGAGAGTGTTTTGATCTCATGATTGTTGCGAATGTTAATTGGCATACACTCAGTTTTAGTTTCATTTAGGTGTAGACCTGCACAGTTAGCTGCTGATTCAAGAGAAGAAAGGAGTGCTTGGGCACTGAGGTTGTCAGACAACAGTGCAATGTCATCGGCAAAATCAGCATCGGTGATGTAAAGTGCAGGATGACGTGAGCTTCTTCTAGGCTGATACATCAGACCATTTTCTTTGATTGTATTCACTGATATACGCATGATGTAGTCTATTACAATGATGAAAAGGCAAGGTGCAAGTGTATCACCTTGGAGAATGCCAGCCAGAATATTGGGCCGATTATTGCGAGACAGGAGGATTTCTTTGGTAACAAAGAAATCAATACTGAGCTGTTACGTGACATTTGTCCTTCTTTACGACAGCAAATAATGGACGATTTCCTCAAAGATGTAGAAGAGACTCGAGGCGACAGAGATGTGGTTCTACAGAAGGATGCTAAGGATATTATGGAGCGAGCGTTTGAGCAACGATGAGGTCTTAGAGAGGTCGCAAACAAAAAGAAGGCTTATATTTAACATTAGAAAGCGGCAGCCGAATTATCTGAGACACATAATGTGGATGGATGGCCTGGAAAATCAGAATGACAGAACGTTGTCTGGGGGAGTGAACAGAGGCAAGAAACTTGTTGAGAGCTGCAAGGGATAGAGAGAGGTGGAGAGCCATGATCGCTTACGTCCTAAAAGGACATTGCACATAAAAAAGAAGGGGATTACCACAGACTGATAACTAGATACGTTTTATCGTAGATCAAAAGATGGCAAAACTCCCAGAGGTTTAGAAATGGAAGCCTTTGTCATACTTCATTCGAATTCCGATAATCTTATCGATTGTGTTGAGCCACGAAATGTTAAAACTATGTGTCGGAATTTCTAAGATCTCGAGGTACGGTGGCACCGACTACCATTAGCTTTACATACTATCTCATCACTTTTACATATATATATATATATATATATATATATATATATATATATATATATATATATATACACTACAGTTCAAAAATTTGAAGCCACCCCAGAATTAGCATAGAATGAATGAAGTGAAAGAAAAAATGAAAAAAAGAGAAGAAAAAGAAAAGGTGCTATTAGAGTTATCCTAAAAAGAACGGAATCAATTATCAAACTTATTGATGCTAACAAAGGATTATGTTGACGAGACCAAAATTTAATCATAAAATACTTTTTTCTTTTTGTCTTAATAAAATGCCTAATCAAAAATCATGTTTCACTTTTTTAATCATGTATAATAATTTTCCCTTATTTAAAGTACAACTACTTATACGGGATCTACGGGGAATTTTTGCCCGAGTCTACGTGCTCCCTTTAGTCCCGCATTAAAAAACGGCCTTGTGCCACATCCAGCCTCGTGGGGAGGTAAGATAAATATCCTTGCTTCGGCAATTATTTGGAGATTCGTCTCCAGCTGTACTGGTCGAACTCTCTGCCTACAATAAGAAAGGAACACAGACGCGGTTATGCCGAAATATATTAATTTTTTTTTTTTTTATGTATATGCGTGTGTTTGTATATGTGTTGGTATATATGTATGTGTGTTTAGTTTATATACGCATATGTATACATGCATATATTTATGTATGTATATGTATGTATGTGTATATGTATGTATATGTGTATTTGGATATATGTGCATGCATGTATATATATTTATATTTGGTTTGTTTATTTTTTAAGTCGCTGTGTAGGTTACTTGCTTCTGTATATGTATATATGCATATATATATATATATATGTGTGTGTGTGTGTGTGTGTGTGTGTGTGTGTGTGTGTGTGTGTGTGAAAAGTGTATAAAATATAAATAAATATATATATGTTTAATTATTTATATATTATATACGGTTCTTATTAGAAAGCGCTCAATATCAGAGATAGAGCTAACATATTTGGTTGGATTCACATCTATCAACTAAATATATATATATATATATATATATATATATATATATATATATATATATATATATATAAATATTATAATATAAGTATTTTATAAAAAATTATATATATATATGTTATAAAATCATATATATATTTGTGTATGTGTGTATGTGTATATATGTATATATGTGTGTATGTGTATATATGTATATCTGTGTGTATGTGTATATATGTATATCTGTGGGTAGTTCTTATAATCTTATTTTCTTTCTCCTGATATATAATAAGGCATATATCGACTTATATGATAAAAATATATATTTTTATAGATGTTTGTGTGTTTGGAATTTTCGTTTTTTATATATTAGATAATGTTATTTTTTAACCATTTTTATCTATGTATATTTGCCCGTATAAGTTATATTTTAATAAGTGGTTAGCATTCGTTTAATAACATTTTCAGTTTTGAATATTTCTGGGTTCTGGTATCAGATTGTCTAGGTCAATGTATGTGGATGTGTGTACATGTATTTATCGGTGTCTATGTGTATAGAAAATGCATGCACATTTAATTGCATATGTATGTATGTGTTCGTTTTTTGTTTTTTGTTTATAAAGGGCCGTGGAAATGTTTCCTGTCTCGTCGCTTTTGTGTGTGTATATATATCTAAATATGTCTGGGTGCTTATGTATTATAATCTGAGTGTGTTTGTATTGTTTTACGCGAGAGGTTAGCACCCCACCTACACACTTGGAATTAAAATGTATACATTTTGTCGGGAAGACTAGCTGATATGAGCATCTATTATAAGGTCATTTCATTGAAGAAATAAATTGAATAACATATGTATTTTTTCTTTTCTCCTCAGTAACTTTATAATTTTAAACTTAATAGAGATTAAATTTAGATTTTAAAATTGGTAATTTTTTTACTTTTAATTTTAATATCAAATTTTATCATATATTTTAATACTTATTGGTTAGAATAATTTCTATTTTAGTATAACCCCAACTTTAAAGCTCTTAATAGCTATTATAACCTTACTTCGTTGTCAAGTTTTTTTAATACTCCTATACTTGTGTTTTGATTGGTCATTCTAGCTTTTTTTAAAGCGTTTTCCCCTTACGAAAGATCGTTTATTAATTTGAAACTTTTAAAACCATTTATTTTACATTCAACATCATCACTTGATAAGACACCGGAGGTGTTGAAACAAAATGGCTATTTTTGTAGTGATTTTATAACATATTTATGTTATAATTTTTAAATAAATTATTATATCTGCTCTACTCTGTATTGAGCACTCTGTTAAGACTAGTAATTGTTGGTTATTGGTATTTATTCCGTATACACCAATTATATACTTGGGTATATATATATATATATATATATATATATATATATATATATATATATATATATATATATATTTGTGTGTGTGTGTGTGTGTGCGTGTTTGTGTGTGTGTGTGTGAAAATTGTATATAAATATAAATAAATATATGTATAATTATTTATATATTATTGTTGAAACTTGAATAATGCATGGAATAATAATACAATACAACACAAAATGTACTTAGAACAAAATGTATTGAAACAAGAAAATGTACACAATATTTACATATAGTCTTTTGTATATTCTTGGGAAGATCGTTCCTGGAGAATGTGTTGACTTAGTCGCAGTCGGGCAGAGTCTCTGGATTGAATCTCTTGATTCCTCCCCTCGTCTTCCCGGTACCAACCATATTTATATGGTCGGTACTACACTATGGAAATTAGGTGGATCCTACCACAACAATTATATGCGCGGTACTTATTAGAAAGCGCTCAATATCAGAGATAGCGCTAACATATTTGGTTGGATTCACATCTATCCAACCAAATATATATATATATATATATATATATATATATATATATATATATTTTTGAACAGAGAACATTTCCTCACACCTATATATATATATATATATATATATATATATATTTTACAGGAACATTTCCTATATATATATATATATATATATATATATATATATATATAGGTGTGAGGAAATGTTCTGTTCAACTAAAAAAAACTTAAAAACGTGATACTTCATTATTTGATCAATTTTTGGAAAGTCAATCCGGGCGAGTATTCTCTGTTGCTTTTTCTCACACGGAAAGAAAAAAAAAAAAGCAAATGAAAAACACCAGAAAATAAATACAGAAATTACCGGAAGAGAAAAAATGAAAATAAATAAGAATAAAGATAAAAAAAATACGTAAAAATAAAAGAATCTATAAACATCTAACCTTTAAAGTGAGGATTTTCCTTTGTTAGTTTTCCCACAAGCTGTCAATGAAATTAAATACTTTCTCCTTTCACTAATATCGGAGTAAAATTATTTCATATTTCGTCCAGTTGACCACGTACAGAGGAATTAAGCCGTCTATAACAAAGGAAATAGTAAAATATCAAAAACAACTTAGGATTTGTACTGTCTGTAAAAGATTTTCTTATCTCTAATCTTCACAAAATGAGAAACATTTCCCGGTCTATCATGATCACCATCGTCGGCTCCATTATTTTAATGTTTTCACATTTTAATCTAAAGAAGGTTACAACAAAACGTTATTTCAAGTCATCGGAGAATAAAAATCCTATTCGCCATCGGCCACTGGCAAAGATTATGTCTTCAACTTCAGCCAACAAATCAAGTTTCCTTTGGAATGCATTCCGTTTTTAACAATACTCGGGGATATACTAATATGTGTTCACGACGACCAACAAGAATATATCACGAATTCTATAAGAAGATCAAAAAGATGGGAAGGTCAAAATATGGAATATCTCCAGAATATCCTTCTTGAAAATCCTGATTATGGGTTCCTCGATATTGGAGCCAACATGGGCATGTTTTCACTTTTGGCTGCTAATCTCAAAATACCGACACTTGCTGTAGAAGCGATGGACATTAACATTGAAAAATTTCACCAATCAGTTGTTATTAACCATTTCGAGAAATATATCAAGCTCGTCACAAAACCTTTATCAGATAAATATGAAACTCTACAACTCATTGCAAACAAATTAAATCTTGGACGAAGCAGAATCGTCAAAAATATTAAGTTTAAGAAGGAATTTCAGGGGAATATATACAAAGAAAAAAACAAAACGACGATCCTTTTAGATGACCTCATCGATTTGATGCCACGAAAAAAAAAGTAGTAATGATCATGGACGTGGAAGGAAATGAAGGAAAGGTCATCCAAGGAGGGCAGAAATTCTTCGATGCAATACACATCAGCCACGTCTTCATGGAGTGGATTCTTTTAAGTTATAAAGATCGAGTATTTGTTGTGGACTTTTTTACAAAACGTGGTTACAAGCCATTCAAATCACCATTTCTTAAAGAAGAGTTGAATATTTCTATATTTAATAAATGGAAGACAGATGTATATTGGAAACTATAAACAGACATTTCGTTCTTTGCAAAGAGCACAAGAATCGAATGCATCTTGTACTTAAGTGCAAATACACGAGTTTGCTTGGAATTTCTTACGAACTTAAATTATATTCTTCATTAACTATTGTATTAATAAAAAAGAAGAAAATCGTGCAGGAAAATCTTCAGCAAAACGGAGAGATTTGTCGTCTGTTTTTCAGGTACACTATTTTATTTATTAGATTTTCAGGAGCCAAATTTTCTAGCGTATAGAGAAAATATTTCATGTTTTCAGTTACGTATATATACTTCACAACATCAAAATCGAATTAATACTTCACAGGCCAATGACAATCGTCATTTTATAAAAAAATATTGTAAATCGTGATGTTGTCCCAGTATTGTGAAAATTAAACATTTCTAAAACAATAATTATTTCTTGAAATAGCTTTTGATGAATTTTTGTTAAAGAATCTATTCACTTTGCCATCAGTTAGAATATAGTATTGCACGAGTATCAGTAGGTTTTATTATTCCATAAGCAATCGCACATCCGGGTCTATTGTCTACAGAAATTAGTTAAATTTAATAACAGCGTTTTTATTCAACTACTTTTGACCATCACTGGTAATTTTCATGAAGGTTAATGTTATCAGCAAAAAATAGAAGAATATTTTATTAGCTTCAACCTGCTATTTTTAAACAGACGCTATATATATATATATATATATATATATATATATATATATATATATAGTACGAGGCAAAAATATGGATGCACCCATAGAAATGATGATGAACAAAATGTAAAGCTTATTACAGTTGTATTTATATTTATTAATATGCCTAAGTTGATAATTTGTACAAAATCAAGGGAATCATGGACCAGTAACAATACCACAATATTCTTGTTGATCAAATGTGGCTTTCTACTAAAAGCTTTTTGCAAAAGGTCACCGCTTTACGTTCCAACACGATAACAATCCTAAGTATACTACCTTAAAGAATAAACGTTATCTAGAGAGGAAGCGTGACGAGGGTAAATTACAACTCTTCCTGTGGCCTAGTCAGAGCTCTGACCTTAACCCAATTGAAAACCTGACGGACAACCGTGTTTATAATAGGAAAGTTTACACAGAAGATGAGCTTTTTCGCGAATTAAAGAAATGCTGGAAAAATCTGACGAAGGACGTTGACTTACTAAAGAATTTAGTCAATAGCATGCCACTAAGAATTAAGGCAACCCAACAAAATAGTAAATCGTTTTTTGACTTGTATAATGTACACCTGTATTAATAACTTGTATTAATAAACTAATTCTGTTACTCACTTGTCTTGAGGATCACATCATTCTACGGATTAACAGTATTTTAATGCATACATTATATTCTACTAGCGATGTGATATCGCCAATAATAGCATTAATATTGCTGATTGATTTTATGCGTGATTATTTCTTTGTATATAAAACATATGCTGCCTAATGTTTTATATATATATATATATATAAAAAAAGAGCTCTAAGTATTTATTATTACAGAGCAAAAATTAATACACAATCATATCCAAAATCACCTCATATGAGGAATAAGTTAAATATTCAATAAATATTAAATATTTATTATTAGTATTATTATCAATATTAATATTTTTTCTTGCTTATTTATATCCCGGATCTCTTTCATCGGCCTATTATATCTACATATTATAAGAAGCATACGTGGCCAATCTTTCTTTACTATCATATATATATATATATATATATATATATATTTCGACAGACGAAAATATAATTCGTCTGTCTTATCAACCGCGGCAGAGACTGAGTTCGTGTCGGAAATAGAAATTGAACTGTGAAAACTACAAAAAAAAATGTCGAAAAATTAATACAGAATTCATCCATTTCAATGTTTTAGTGCGGTTCTCGGCAGATATTCAGGAAATGTAAGAAAACACCGACTCATTTCAAGATTTCTTTCCTTGTACTTATATTTGAAAAATAAATCTTTCCTAAAATTAATGCTTTTTTCATAATCTACTCTTATTATTGTACCTGGGTATGTATATATATATATATATATATATATATATATATATATATATATATATATATATAAAATAAAAAAGGTTTAAACACTAATATTCCATGGTCATAATTTATTCCATTGGAATCGTAAATACGATCCAAATCATCAGACCTACAAATTCAAAATCTGTCTGATGATTTGATCGTATTTACGATTCAATGGAATAAATTATGACCATGGAATATTAGTGTTTTAGCCTTTTATTATATCCTTACTCTGTCCTAGACATTGAGTTCTACCTGGATTCTTCCTCTTGAAAAATTTTTTTTTTCTGAAAATATACATGTATGGGTATTTTTTTTATATATATTTTGCATATGTATGTATATTTTCCACTAATATTATCTATCTATATATATATATATATATATATGTGTGTGTGTGTGTGTGTGTGTGTGTGTGTGTGTGTGTGTGTGTGTGTGTGTGTGTAGAAAATATATAGAAAATAGGAAAGAACTCGTTAGGTAAATAATCCAAAGTTCTTTAGTATTTTTGTTATTATTTTTAAAAAATAGTGCTCGATACATGAGAACTCTTATGTAGCGTGTTGGAATCATATTTTTAAATAAATAATTATATATATATATATATATATATATATATATATATATATATATATATGAGTGAACATTGAAGTCAACCCTCAGAGGCGACACGCTGTTTTATGATAAAGATAATCATCAGGCCACATGTTGATAGCATGGAACAATCTGTCGCCCCTGAGTGTTGACTTCAATGTTCACTTTTTTGTATTTTTATTCGTTCTACCTTTTTATGCCATAAATATAGTACACCTTAAAACTATTTTCCTTCACACACACACACACACACACACACACACATATATATGGTGCAATATTCACAAAAAGTGAGTAGGAAAACAGAATGTACCTTCACCGATTCATTTGATGATAGATGCATTCTGTTTATATTCGAAAAATAAACGCCATAAGGTTATTCCACGTTGCCTACATCTGAAGAAACATTCCCGGCAATATTTGTGTAAAACGCGCGCGTGCGCGCGCGCACACACACACTTAGTTTAGTCGACATATTTCGTCATTCGACGGACTTTATCAGGCCAAAAGTGATGATTTTATTTTGCAACAAGCATATATTTGGCAGTTGCTCAAAATTATTAAATTTAGCAACGCTCATAAATATTCAGTCTGTTAGCTGAAATGATTTAAGTGTTAGATTCTAGATTACGCTATTTTGCATGGAAATTCTTCAATTTAAAGACGCCCATAATCTTATCAGTTTAACTTAAATATTTAGGCATTGAGACCTTAGATTACGCCATTTAGTATATTCAAAAAATAGAAAATAAAATAAATTTTTATTGACATATGAGATGGACGTTAGTATTATATATTTACAAAAGAAGAAACTAGAGCATCGATTGATATTTTGATAATATTCGATGGCAGCCCTCTCGAGGATTTTCCTTCTGAGTAAATTACTTTCTCTTTTGACGACTGTGGCATTTTTAGACCAAAAATTGTGGTCGAATTTATTTATGTGCGACTAATGTATTTGTTACATTATTATTTATAAAATCTCTTTTGTATTCATAGACACGTAAATACAGGTAAATGTAATTAATACAGTTTATTATAAACAGAGCATTTACTTAAATATTTCTATCTATAAAAGAAAACGTATAAACAGAAAATATATTAAAATAAATGTCCATTTCATTAAATACTAGCAGTAGAGCCCGGCGTTGCCCGGGGATATAACAGTAAGAGATAGATCAAGTATCCACCATCATAAAGACAGAAAAAGAAAAATTGACAAAGATTATTGTTTAAGGTTGACGGATACGCATGTCTTAATTAGTTTTTTTTTTTTTTTTTTTTTTTTACGAATTGGTCAAACCCAAACTCAAATAAAAACTTCGTTTTCAATCGTTATGAGTCTCTACCGATTGAATAGAATTTTATTATAAACAATTATCTTGTAAATGGAATTTTTAAAGCATTCTGAATGTAAAAATAAAGAAAAAAGTGTGCAAGACAATAAGAAACATTACATGCCAAAAAAAGTGAAGTTTTGTTGAAATCGGTTGAAAAATGTATGTAGCCTTTCTGTAATCTTTTAGTTTTACAATTTATGATTTTTACTTATTGAATACAGTAAAAAAATTGCATATTTTGCTTGTGGTGATTCATAATTAGAATTCTGATTTGAATATATTTTCCACTTGTTGTTTCTAATACAAAAAATATTAACTTTAATTATGATCTAACAAATCTTATTTATTTAGTAGCCTTTCTGTACTAATAATCTTTTACAATTTATGATTTTTACTTATTGAATACAGTAAAAAAAATTGGACACCATGTGTATTTTTAAAAAAGTAGTTTCCGGTTATTATTTTTAGTTAGGAGGACTTGTGTATGTTTAGATTTCATTATCTTTCTCTAAAGATAAAGAATTATCCGATGTTTGGATTCGTACAATCAGTAGAGATCGTTAGATTATTGTTTAAGGTTGACGGACACGCATGTCTTTTTTTTTTTTTTTACGAATTGGTCAAACCCAAACTCAAACAAAAACATTGTTTTCAATCGTTATGAGTCTCCCGATTGAATAGAATTTTATTATAAACAATTGTCTTGCAAATGGAATTTTTAAAGCATTCTGAATATTAAAAATAAAGAAAAAAGTGTGCAAGAGAATAAGAAACACTACCTGCCAAAAAAAAAAAGTGAATTTTTGTTTTATCGGCTGAAAAATGTAGGAAATCCTATCCCATATATAAAGGAACACACACACACAAACAACCTGGGCTTTTAACCCGATGTGAGTTGTCCCCCTTTCATTCTCACGATGTCTCTTAATCGTGTTTTCAAATTGATTTTGTGCAAAAACAATTGTATTTTCCCCATTTTTGGCGCTGTTAGAACCACCACAATGTAATTTTATGTGGTCCTGTGAAGTTTTGTTGAAATCGGTTGAAAAATGTAGGAAATCCGATCCAATATATAAACGTTACACACACACACACACACACACACACACACACACACACACACAATATGCGTTTTATAATAAGTAAGATATTATCAATAAAACAGGATACGAAATTATTGCAACGATTAAAATGTTTTAGGTAACTTTCTGTCGACATTTCTTCAGGTGGAATATAATCGTCGGCAAAATAAAACTAAACAGTTAACAAGAAAAATTATTAGCAACGACTCATGTTAAAGAAATATAAATTACCAAGACTAGGGTGCGGGGAAAAACTGTCTTCCTAGTTAGGCATAGAATTAACAACTGGTTCCCTGCATAAGACCAAATTGCTTTAACTCTGGTTGTCTGCACAGGGCAGGACATTGTATATTAATAACAACAGACTCCAAGATGTCTAAGTGGAGTCTGGTCTGTGTCCTGTACATGACAGAGAAAAACTCAGAAGAATAGTCTGTCCTGCAAGCAACAGAATTCAATAAATGCTAGCCGATTAGCAGAGTCGTGAGCCTGTGAACACCCCAATGTTACAGGCTCATGTCTATGGATCTGACCCAGGACATGCTGGGCGATCCTAACCTCTAACCTCTGGATAGTCTTGCCCATAAAGTCAATCTCACATCGACATTTATACTGATATACAACTAAACTTTGTTGATAAGCAGGCAAGACATCATTACGACACGAGGTGAAAAGCCGTTCCAGTTGAGAAAATGCTCCGGACCGTTACGCTAAAACAAATATCTTCTCAGTCACTTAATGGAACAGCCGAATCCCAGAATGACCTAGAAACGAAAAGGACACCCATGTGTAGCTTACTAAGTGTGAACATACAACGAGACCTCTCTCTGTATCTCAAAATCCGGACAAATCGATCCCCTTGTTTTTCGCTTCGCATTCGCGCCGATGGACACAAAGACTGGAAGAGACTCGGGGTACGTTCACAAGAAACGGAAGATGCAATCAACAGCAAGAAATAAAGACATAAATCCGGTTCCTAACAATTTTCTGTTTATTTCAGTGACGTTCCATAGTTGGGAAGTAATTAGAGATGAGAGTGGACATTAGGATTAATTTTCCTGGTTCTGGGAGCAAATGAGTCCTAAGTAACGTAAAGCCCAGAAAAAGTGTGTTTACGATAAACATTGGTAAGAAATCCCGAAGGTGTTCTTTCTACCAACACATCCAGGAAAGGTAACTGATTGTTCTCTTCTACCTCCATAGTATATTTCAAAGAAGGATGGAGATTAAGATATGAAAAGAACTCTTCCACTTTACTACGGAAAGAAAATGCTGTAAATGTATCATTGACATAGCGGAAGTAACAGTAAGGCTTAGCAATCCTATCTGTTAAGGGGTCCACCCCTTTTATACAAGTGGACTCGCCCAGTGTGTACTTGTACTGCTGCCGGTAAATACCCGGGAGTGAGAGAGTGAGAGTGTGAGGTAACCGCTTTGTAGGAGTCACAGTTGCGAGCACGTAGACTCAGAAAGAAGTCATACTTCGATACTAAATTTCTGTTGTAGACTGGTTTCACAGTGTAGGCTTGTATTTGTACTAAGTAGGTCCTAAAATAGGTTCGACGTACAAAACGTTAGGAATGTGATATAATAGGTAATGACGCAGCAATCTAGTTGTGGTGGTTGATACTTTAATATCCGACTAACGGTCGTCCGACATCGACTCACTGACCAACTCACTGCCGACTGCTTGTTACTCTTTGCTACTCCTACTTATTATAGGTGGGAGAGTCTATTAACTATATAAAACAGATGTGTTCCACTATAACAATTTCCCAAACTGTATATATATTATTATTGCTACTAACCGCATTTCTGGATCTACTCACCGTATTACCAATTGTATTATTGCGTCAATACATTTATTTGCTATATTTCATTCCTGCGTTTGTCATTCATTTGAGACCGGATTTCATCCCGGAATCCACAACGCTATCAAAAAGATATTTCTCATGAAAGCCAATGAAAATGTTAGTCATCAGAGGTCCCAATGGAGTACCCATCGCCACTCCATCTATCTGTTGATACATACAATTGTCGAAGCTGAAGGAGACAAACTTAGTAGCCATCTCCATCAACTCAACAAAGACTGCCTCAGGAAAAGAGGGATACAAGAAGTTAGCACAAATATCAATTGTTTCATCAAGTAGGACATTTGTGAACAAACTAGATATATCAAACAACGCAAAATACTCAGTGTTGTGATTAGGTTTCAATTTACGCACATAGGCAGCAAATTGAAACAAGTCAGGCAATATATATTTGTAGCAATGGATTTTTCATTTATTAATCTGACATATTTTAATATGCTCTGTTTTTAAGCGGTTTGTGGAAAAATAATAAGCTCCTTTTTCATCACAATTAATATAAAAGGTAAAAAAGAAAAAAATTCAAGCTTTATAATTATTTACTGGGTATGAATTGAGACCCCGTTGGATTAAAACGTATGTTTAATGTTAATATATATGCAACAAAAAACGTATTCGCAAATTTTGTTTATATCTTGCAGCTTTCAGATATCTGGACTTTATCGTATGTGGCTCTTACATTAAGCAAGTTTGCCACCCCTGATATATAATGTATGCATATTATCCATACAGACTGATATAAATATAAAATCTTATATATACATATTATATTAAATTTAAAACTATGAGTGTTTTATTTTCGTGTATAATATATTGATATAATTGATTCGGTTTTTACGGCTTATCAACCTTTTGCAGGTTATTTAAAGCCAGAAATTTTTATATTGTAAGAATTTTTTCTTCTGAGATAGAATACAAGTCTTACTAATTAACCCATAGCTGAGGGAGAAGATGTAGATTCATACCTTTCACAAGGGTATTTGCTCGTAAGTAAATATAACGAACCCAGCGGTAATTGAAACTCGGCTCACCGTTTAACAATTCCGTGCCATCATCCATTACATCACCCACTATGGCGGACGTGATGAGACAGAACCTGAGACGTGCACAACTGGTCGCGACTTGCCTGGTCCCCGCCAAAAAAGAGCCCGTATTTGCTTAGCATGTAAAGCTACTGCAGTTGAAATGAGGGAGAAAAAAGCACTTACCGCTCTGCCGTAATCCGTCCTCGGCCAGATAACGTAAAAGAATGAGGTGGGGGGGACTTGCATTGCATTTTTATGCAATAAAAATGATGTGCATTATGGGACATGGACGCAAGGGATTATGGGTATATGGACAAATATAAAAGCAACTACTTTTTTCCCAGTGGGGCAGTTCTTCAAGTGATGTTCACGGTTGGCGGCAAGAACAGTCTGTTAGTGTGATTTTGAGACAGAACTCAAGAAGGAACGACTCAAGGTTGAAATACCAGCTGGGAGGGCTTGAATTTACTCGCTGGCTACTGTTTTCTTTATTCGCCTCACCCACACATCCAAGTTTAAAGCACCTGTTATTCCCAAGCAGTCGCCAATCTAGATAGTGACCAGGCTCAACATTGCTTAACTTCAGTGATCTTGTTTTCCAACATATGGGTGTAATTTTATCTTGCATCTAGGATGAATGACCATATCAATTCAACAGTTTTTAGTTAAGTGTATATTTCATTTTAATCGAAAAGTCATGAGTTATTCATAAACAACTCGTGGTAATTCAAGTGATTTTTGACCAGGGAGTTCTTGATAGCAAATCTTCTATTCGCTTCTCTTCTTTGTTCTTTTTTTTCCTTTCCAGAAGATTGTGTAGCTTTCCTTCATATAACCATCCTCCGATAGATGAGTTTCCAATAGTGCACCGATGTCTACCGAATATGTTTTGCAATGCCTTAGCAACTACGACTGTTTTATAATCAAGGAAAATCCCCATATCATCAGCTAAATTTCGTACATTGCAACAAGAAATGTTCAGTCATGGAGACCTATTAAAATTTATGTTTGTCATATTGTTTCGAGAATAATGACGGCCATCGTCAGTCAGATTGTTTTGTACTAAGAATTTAATTGAAATTCTCTAAAATCCTTCCAATTGCTAATCCAAAAGAATTCTGCTCAGTCACTTAATTGAATGCCAGAAATTACCCAGAAGCAAAAAGGACACCCATGTGTAGCTTATTAAGTGTGACCCATCTCTGTATCTCAACGTCCGAACAACTCGATCCCCTTGTTTTTCGCTTCTCATTCGCGCCGATGGACACAAAGACTGGAAGAGACTCGGGGTACGTTCACAAGAAACGGAAGATGTAATCAACAGCAAAAAATGAAGACATAAATCCGGTTCTTAACAATTTGCTGTTTATTTCAGTGAGGTTCCCTGGTTGGATCTAGTATTCTATCTGATAGTAGGTAGGTGGCACATTGATCCCTTCGACAACTGGTGGCTTCTCCGTCTAGGCCTAACCAGAATTCTACTTATATAGGGCTGCCAGCGGAAGCATCTGGTTTCCGACAAAGTGCCACTTGATCCCCTTTTTCATATATTTCTTTATTATTCTCTACCCTTTCGTTCAAGTGGGTCACCGCTTTGATCCTTAAAATTCAAAGACTTTATCTTCCATTGTAGAGTAAGTGGGCATGGTGAAATGTAAAATAAATGACACAACTGTACAATAAACAGAAATGGCAAAGTTTACAATAAGCAATAACAAAAAAGAACAGGTAGAAATATATATATATATATATATATATATAAAGCAAGAAAACAATATATGCAAGGCAAATAAACAGTAATAAGACAAAGCAACAGTAATATGGAAAAAATCACAAACTAAGAATTGAGGTTGACACACAAAAGCAAGTTCGGACAAGTGAATGTAGCGTTCCGACTTCAAGACAGACCGGGACTGGGTCAGATGAAACCGAGAACAGGCCTATTTTAATGATTAGGAAGAAATCCCAGCATGCATTTGTTTGCTCCTGCCTATAAACTGTGGAGGGGAAAGTGTTTTGCAAATATTCCTAGCCGAGACTGGAACCAATCCAATCCAGCCATTAAAAAAACAGATACTTCTTCCGCTATCATTTAGAGCCCAATTGACTTTGCGTGTGTTCAGACAGTCGTATGAGAATTCTCTTGTGCCACTTAAGAACCTTCAACCCGTCAGGTCTGTATTTGTCGCCACCTTCCCATCGCCACATCACTTGTAGATCCACAGACAACGACACGAGACACAACAACAACAACAATAAACTTTTAAGTTTACGCATATTTGTTTGGTTGGTCTACATTGGCGGTATATTAACCTCCATGGGTCACTTAATGCCGAATTCTACATATTTTGTACGCAATATCATGGCTTCAATTACATATATTTTGAACACAATTCTATACTCTCAGGGTAAAATGTGTTCTATAGATATATAATTAGTTGGTTGGTCGTTTTTGTTTAGCGGCTTATCAACACCTCTATGGGTTATTGAATGCTGAAATCTAAATATTCATCAGAATGACATTATTTCATGATTATATAATAATTACTTAGCTAATTTTTTTACCAACTAATCTTACAAAATCAAACATAAGTTGTTTTTTTATTTACTTATTTTTCAACAATGTATGCTATGTCTTCAATTTTATTATAGCCGAATTAATAGCGCGTTGCTGCATGCCACAATTTTTTTTTGAAAGAAAATAATTGATTGCTTTCATTTGTGGAGAAAAATGATGCATTTCAATATTACTCAATGATCTTGTCGATGTGACGTCCATCTTCTGGCTTTCTCTTTCTATATTTTGAATAGGAGTCATTCCTTTGTTTAAATTCAAATTTAACTTAAATCAAAAAGGAAACATTTTCAGTTGGGTGTTGAGAAGTGCCCTCCAGGGCCCTATTTGATCAAAATGAAATATACTTATCCAAGTACCCTGGGTAATGTAGTTTCAGAATATATATGGCTATGGGGGCCTATTTCCAAAACACTATGAGGAGTCCGATAAAAGACAAATGCATATATATATATATATATATATATATATTGCTGCCAAATATGGTCTGGTGCCCCTGCTATTCACCTTGAGCTCCTTAATAAAATCCAGAGAAAAATCTTTTATTATTATCCTAATTATTGGTCCTGATCTGGTGGCTCAGCTCCAGTCACTTTCCCACCGTCGTAAGGTTACCTCTCTAAGTCTTTTCTATAAATTCTTTCAAGGTAATTGTTCGAATGAGCACTTTGCTATGATATCTAAAAATTTTGAACTTAAGCAGAGTACTAGACTGACACTGAGACGTCATTAATTAACAGTTAAGCTGGCTGAGATGTAGTCGTAAATTCTATGCTAACGGTTTCTTTTCTCGCACTGCTCACTTTTGGAACTCCCTTCCGGCTCCATGCTTTCCAGCCAACTTTAATGTTCAAAAATTTAAATGCAATAACAATTGATATCTAATGTCCACCTTATTACTCTTTTCTATTTTTGCTCATCGTTAATGTTTCTGTTCCTAATTCTTCCTGTTTTAATGGCATTACTGCCTTGCTTGGCTTAATCCTGATTAAAAATGTATTATTGGTAATTTTGCTATAAAAAGATATGTTTGATAATTTTACTATAAAAATGTATTGGTGGTAATTTTGCCATAAAATGTATCATTAGTTGGTTGGTTGGTTGTTTTTGCTTAGCATCATATCAAGACATATGTGTTATTTTGCATATTAGAAATACTCATGCGAAATTTACGTTTTATAAACAACAATGTAAAAACTCTCCCTAACAAAGCGAAGTAATCCAAAGACAAGCTGAAACATAACGTATTACATTAGAGTTGTCTTCTCCTAATTCCCACTCAATAAAGACTGTGTGTGTGTGTGTGTGTGTGTGTGTGTGTGTGTGTGTGTGTGAGCACGCATGAGAGAAAAAAAATGCAATATATCCAGATTTTCATGGATTTTGACATCGAGGTTTTTTTTCTTTTGCCTAAATCCCTGAATTTGTTTTTGCTCATGCTAAGTCTTGAAAAAAACATGACATAAAATTCACTATTTTTTATCTATAATGTTGAATGCATTAAAATTATTCAAGAAAAACCTAAAGTTGCTGTTAAAAATTGCTGCAAAACATTAAGATGGAATAATCTATTGACATGTCCCTAATTTGTAAGTTTAAATTTATTTATTTTCAATTTTTCTAGTTGAATTGTTCACCTATATTGCATATGATCCATTATTGTACATAATTAGGTTACAATAAAATGTAATTTATATGAATAATATCATAAAAAAATGTATTAGAGTGGGGGGGATACACAAGACCCTTGCACAGGTCATGCTCTAGGACAGGAGTCGGCAACTCATTCGACCCCGCGGACCAGATTGTGTTATAGACGGGTCGTGGGCCGGACAAAGGCCATTAATGAAAAATTAACGAAAATTACATATGCAGACCCCTGTCAACCTAAATATTTAAAACCATAATGAAAATAAACATTGAGAAATCAGAAAAACAAATGAAAATCTAAAATTAAAAAAACACATAACAAAAAATTACTTTTCTTCAAGGAACGTCAAAATACTTCAAAGTGAAAAAAATCAACCGAAGTGAAATGGATGAAATTATGATGTGTAGGTTTGAAACTGTTATTGAAAATTGTTCCACAAACGAACCACACACACATCAAACAAAAACAAAGCACATATACACATACATACAAGTACAAATAGTTGCAAACATATACACTTATGTACGTACACATGCGGTATCATCCACACATTCATGAGGCATGTATGTATAATGCGCGTATGTTTAACTGTCTTTAGATTTCTGCTACCTCACATGTCAGTCCCTTCCTGGCCTCTTTCACTTTATCGTTCCTTCGCTTCTGTTATCTTTTAATGTAGCCAAGGATCATTACAAATATGTATCCATTATTTAAGAAATAAGTCTCATGAAAGATAACTGGCAGATAGCCTCGTCTCTCATGTTAAAAATTGAGTCATTGGTAATCAGGCTCGCGGGCCGGTCAAAATGCCTTCGCGGACTGGATCCGGCCCGCAGGTTGCCGACCCTTGCTCTAGGACTTGATTGGGCTGAAATGCTTTATTTGATGGAATTATATAGGTGTGGGCATCAATTATGTAGAGAGGAAATGTTGAAGCTGTATTTTTTTTTGTAGAGATACCTCTAGCAGAGCTAGACTCAGTCAGTTTCCTTATACTTTTGTTTTTACTTTTATCGCCAAAGCTTGGGTTTGACAACTTCACTGTTTTAAACCTGTTATCTTATCTTTAACTTAAACAGAAGACAATTTTTTACAAATGATTTTCAGTAATTGATTTCAATATCTGTTGGACTTCTTATGTGACCTGTAGTTCATTTACATTTAACAAACACATAACAAGCCCTAACTAAAATCATAAAAAAAGCATTTTTCATTTTTAGAGTAAAATCAACAATGTACTGGAAACTAGTGCATTGGAAGCAAAAATGCATCCATTTTTAGAAAAAAAAAAAAAAAAAAAAAAAAAATGATTGACTAGATTGACAAATATCTGTTTCTTAAGGGAAATAGAAGCTTCCGAAGAACGCCATTGTTAAGCGATTGTAAATTTTAATAATAATTGAATTCCATCTAAATTTAAGGAGTTTCTTTTGTTTGAAAATGAAGAAGCAGATGATTGTCAGGAAAAGAAAGAATTTAAGACATGGCAGAGATTTTTTTTTTTTTTTTTTTTTACAACTTAACCTATTCTAAGTTATTTAAAGCCAGAAAATATTTTTAGAAACTATAAATTTTTGGGAGATAATGATTTACTGATAAAGCCCTAATAATTAGCTCAGGCAGATTCATGTCTTTCACAAGGTTATTTGTGCAAAAATGAACCCGACCAAAATTGGAACTGTTCTTCAATTTTGTAGACAAGAAACCGTTTATGAAATAATTCTAAAATTGTCTTACTTGCACTTCTTAGACATTGCCATTCTACAAAGACCTGAGCTCATTTAGTAAGGATTTGTAATCAAATATATTCAGCTATTTGTGCTGCTGAACTTATATATATATATATATATTGCATAGGATGCGTCATTACCCACAAAATTTTGAATTATGAGTAATTCCTGCTTGGCAGTTTGTTTCTTTTGCTCCTTGCTGTGTAGCAGCTGTTGGAATCAAAGTTGACTAACACAGCGTTAAGCAAACAAACAAGAAAAAAAAATATTTTAATTTGTTTAAAGAATTTCCTGAAAAATAAGTAATATCTTAAATTATTTAATCAGTTTGAATTAAACAGTCATTTTTCTTTTTACAGTTTTAATAAATAAAGGATTTTCATTTTTGGGATCAGGAGAAGGCAAAAACCTACCCTGACTGGTAACAGCTTCCTAACAAACAATGAATAAAGGGAGTTATATTGGAGAAATATTGGCAAACATATCTATAACCTCATAATAATAAAGACAAAATTTAAATAAAAAAAATTCACATAAATATGAAAAACATTTTTTTTTAATACTAAAATACAGTGTGTGCGCATAACTGACAAAGAGAATTCTACACATGTGCCAGACAAAGTTTCATGAAATATATCAATGTCAAAAGAAGGAAAAGCATGCAACCCAATTAAAGATTAACTCACAATCATCCTATTGTGCATGTAAGCAATATTTCCCAAAGAGGATTAAGGCTACAGTTACAAATATATGACAGTAAAAGAAAATAAAACAAAATTTCAGTTCATTGCATTTTTTGAATGAAATTTAAGAAAACCATACAAATATAAGAATGATGACCATAGAGAAAAGAAAATTAACAATTAAAAAAATCAGAATTTCTCAAGATTTTATTCAGAATAATACAAAAAAAAAAAAAAAAAAAATTTTTTTAAATCAAACTCCGGAAGGGATAATGATTGCATCCAGCCATTTGCCCAGTTTTCCAATACTGCCTTCTCTATGAGTTTTAGCAGAATCTTCATAGGTTGGGTCACAGCCCTAAGTTTGGGTAAACAGCTCGACCAAACAATTGGCACAACATAGCAGAGGAATAAGAGAGTGGAAATGATGAGATTTAGTTGACTGATTTTGGGATCCTTTTAAAGTCAATTGTGCAGTTTTATTTGAAAAGTTCTACTGACGAGATAGTAATTGAAAGTTTGCTTTCCCTCTGTACAAAATATGGAAATGGTTAGACAAATAATGAGCATAGACCTTCAGCCAGGTTTTAACAAATGGAATGGTGACATTCAGGTGTTAACGTGGAATTGTTCTCATCTTGTAAATGCAACAAGTACCAACTAACAAGTATTCTACACAAACAGAGTCACGAATAATTTCCAAAATTACAAAATGAGCTCATTACACGAGTCCCCATCCGAATTAACAATCATGCACCAATCCAATCAATTTTTCTTAGTTCTGTAGTTTTGCATTTGGAATATAAAAACTTTGTTCTAAACCTGTAGAACATTGTGTTGAGAGGAATCAAAAGTCAAATATTTATTATTCTCTGCAAATGAGTTTGTGAATGGAAGAAAGAATTGCAAAAGAACATCCCATTCCACAATGGTCATTCTTCTCTTGTAATAAACACCAACTTTGATTACCATTTCAGACTAGAGAGAAGGGAGAAGAGAAATGTCATTCAATTTTGGAGATGACAACACATCTAAAAATACAAGCGTCATCACCAAATATAATAAACAATTGTTATGAGAGAAACCTGAACCCATTCCTTGAACCTCTTAAATAGATAAAAAGTTGTGAGATGAAATTCTTCACTCTTTAATTCCTAAGCTGGGTAAGATGTTGTGTCAACTGCTGAGACGGTCCCCACTACTGACTTGGAATTCAGTAATGGGAACCATTTACCTTCCTCATCCACCACCAGCCATTGGGGGAGGGCTAGGACCTGCAAGAAACAAGAATTACAAGCAAGTAAGTAAAACCTTTCAGTTGAGTAAAAGAAAATCAAACAGCAGCAGTTTGTTCCTCACCATGGAGCTGCTGGCCTTTTACCAAAAACATTTTCTACATAAAAAAAAAAAAAAAACATTTTCTACATAAAAAAAAAACAAACATTTTCTACATAAAAAAAAAAAAACAAACATTTTCTACATAAAAAAAAAACAAACATTTTCTACATAAAAAAAAAAAACAAAAATTTTCTACATAAAAAAAAAACAAACATTTTCTACATAAAAAAAAAACAAACAAAAAAAAAAAAAACAAACATTTTCTACATAAAAAAAAACAAAACATTTTCTACATAAAAAAAGAAAAACATTTTCTATATAAAAAAGAAAAACATTTTCTATATAAAAAAGAAAAACATTTTCTATATAAAAAAGAAAAACATTTTCTAAAAAAAAAAACATTTTCTACATTTTCTATATAAAAAAAACATTTTCTATATAAAAAAAAAAAAACAACATTTTCTATAAAAAAAACAACATTTTCTAAAAAAAAAAAAAAAACATTTTCTACATAAAAAGAAAAACATTTTCTATATATAAAAGAAAAAACATATATAAAAAAAAAACATTTTCTATAAAAAAAAGAAAAACATTTTCTATAAAAAAAAATTTTCTATATAAAAAAAAACATTTTCTATATAAAAAAAAAACATTTTCTATAAAAAAAAACATTTTCTATAAAAAAAAACATTTTCTATATATAAAAAATATAAAAAAAACATTTTCTATATTTTTCTATATAAAAAAACATTTTCTAAAAAAAAACATTTTATATAAAAAAAAAAATTTTCTATATATAAAAAAAACATTTTATATAAAAAAAAAACATTTTCTATATAAAAAAAAAACATTTTCTATATATAAAAAAAAACATTTTTATATATAAAAAAAAAAAAACATTTTCTATAAAAAAAAAAAAAAAAAACATTTTCTATATATAAAAAAAAAAAAAACATTTTATATAAAAAAAAAAACAAACATTTTCTATAAAAAAAAAAAAACATTTTCTATATATAAAAAAAAAAAAAAAAACATTTCTATATAAAAAAAAAAAAAAAAAATCATTTTATATATAAAAAAAAAAAAAAAAAACATTTTCTATATAAAAAAAAAAAAAAAAAAAAAAAAAAAAAAAAAATCAAAGCTATCAGTGAAGTGAAACTGAAAGATTAGGGTTATCAAGTCCATAACCTGATTTTAAACAGACAGCAAGACCTTCACTCAGTGTCCCACCAACTGGATAATGACTACCCCTTGTTGCATCTTTGTTCATGCTCAAAAACTGGGGCTATTGCACACTCATAATGAAGTAAAAGATTAAAAAGCCCAATCATAGTGCCAGATAATGGGTAGACTTTGATTAAAAAAAAAAAAAAAAATACATTGCCTTATGTTTGTCCGATCTTTCTAATGGAGAAGTATTAAGTGCATTGACAATGAAAAGGATTATATAAAAGATAAATAATTTGGATATATTTGGAGATTCTGAATATAACTAAGTATTACATTAATCATGCAGCAATACCTCTTTTCTACAAGACAGGCAAGGTACTGTATTTAAACTTTTTATTTCATTTTTGTGTCCATATAAGTTTTTTTCTTTTCTGGACATCTGTTACTGTATATGTTTTTTGGGGAACTTAAACAGTAAATGTCATCTTCATAAACAAGTTTTTTTTTTCTGTGTCAGCCAAACAAGGTTTCATTGTATCTCTGGCAACATTTTTAAGCAACGAAAAGAAAGGGAAAAAAAAAAAAAAAAGGAAAAAAGAAAAAGAGGAAAGAACAAAATAGAGAAAAAAAGAAAAAAAGTGAGTCTTGCTCAACAACAAGTAGACTGCCACGCCACTACCACACACATATCTGTGTGTGGATGCAATTTACTTACATTTGAATGGCCATATGATATTTTTATCATTTTGCCTCAAACAAGGTGATAAAGCCACTAAGATGTAAGAGGCTACTGAGTGTGAAAGAATTTGAAAAAAAAAAAAAAAATTCTGTATAAAGGACAATAAAGGAACAGGAATACAAGAGAAAATGACGATTGACATTGATCTTCAAAAATTTAAATACAAAGTTAATTGGAAAGCAAGAAGTGAGATGAAATATAAGAAACAGTTAGCATAGAACTTCTAGTTACGTCTAGCAATTTCAGCTGTAAAATAATGAGATCAGCTGGCAATCTAGTAGTGTGCTTAAATTCATAAAGTCAAGGTACCATAGAAGAAAGTGATATTTATTTTGATGACACAAAAATGTGGCACAAGGCCAAAGAGGGATAGGTGTAGGCTGGTTTTCAATCTATCTTATCTTAAACTTAGCTAGCAACAATTACTGACCCAAATATACAACATTCCTTACATCAAAACAACACATTCTTGCTGACCATTCTTACTACAGCCAACATAATAGTCAAAAAGGAAAGTTTATCAGAACAATTAGCAGGAAAATACAGATTGCAATGAATAAATTGTTGCCTAAATTACACAGAAATGAAAATCTCATTTTAACAAACATATTTACCAAAATTACACAAACATATTATGAAATACTAAAGAGTAAATTTATTCAATAAAATTACATTTGGCTTCAACCATGGCCTCCAGACAAACCTGGAATTTCCCACAATTCTTCTCTGCATTGTCTACTAGTTGGTGAGTGTTGCCATAATCCTTGCCATAGAGTTCATCTTTGGTATAACAAGGAGTTTTGTTGGTTGCTTGCTCAACTGTGTAAGAGGGTTGCAGTCTGGGAAGTTAGGTAGCAAGATGTAAGGGGGTGGATGTAGTCACAGAAATTGTCTGAGAGCCATGAATGGGATCTCCTGCTTGTTTGACATGATGCAGAGCCTTGTTGCCTGACATAGGGGTTTTCCAGCACCCCAGGGCAGCACTGTTCATAATGATCCTTCCAGCGTGAATGCCTAGAAGCATGCGGTTTCTAAATTTCTGGTGGAGTGATTTGCATCATGGTGCTCTTTCTTCTTACAGATGGTTCTCAACTAACCATACTATGTGTAGTTGATGAAATCCAAAACAAATAACGGGCATGAGTGAAATTAAAAATATAAAATGGCAACAATTTACCCATCACACCCTGTATTTATAGAAAAGGAACAGGGAATCTACATTACAGTGATTGGAGCCAAGTTGCCAGGTCAAAACCAATAACATTGCAGATTCTTTAGATTTTATCAAGAATCTCTAAATACATAGCAGAAGCACTAGCGCAATATTCAATGCATGAATGAATGGTAGACATGTAAATGTGCAAGATAAATTCTGGTGAATCAACTTTCCTATTGGCAGATCTAGCAATTGATTCAATATCATCATTCCACTTCATGTCAATGAAAATGTTATCCCAAAGGTGCCATGATGAAAAAACAAATTTATTAAGCCTTCTTGAAATAAGATGATTTTATTTATTTTTTTTTTTTTTTAAATTTCTGAATCCTCATGCCATTTTGGCAGACTGGGTTATGTTAGTTCAGCACAAGTTATTATCAGTCTTCTAACACTTTCAGAGTTCCAGAGCTTTCTATGTTAGTCATAGACTTTGTAACTCGAGACATGTAGCCAAAATTATAGGCAATATCATCCAACTTTTTAAAATTTCCAAACGTCCAGAGAAGACTACCTGCTTGACAAAAACCAGCTTTTGATTTTAAAACTTGCAGGAAATTTAGAAATTTTAAAACAAAAATGACATGAAAATGAAAGGTCAAAGAAATGCACTAGTTGAAAGTTTCGGTTATTAAAAATTAAAATGAAGAAAATAGATGGAAAAGACTATGGAAAAATGAAAAATGAAAATACTTAATTTAAGAAAACAAAAGTAACCCAGAATAATGTTTGATTTTATTCTAAATATTTACTCCTTCTGATGGAAAGAAACATTTTTATCACATCTTCACCTTGTAGTTTGGCCAACATCCCATTAAGATACAATCAAAGAGTTTCATTTTGAAGCATGTATAAGCAAAAAGTAAGCAGAAAAGTTGGTAAAAACTATTGCTATTTACATGTTAATCAAGTATGGCATAAGGTCATATTTACAAAGGAGTTGTAAATATCACTCCACTGTTGAGGAGAAAAAATATCTTTGATCTTCAACGAGTCCTCTACAGAAGACTGTGTATGGTGACTTTTGATAAAAGTGAGTGCTGATTGTTATAAATAATGTTTCTCCCATTTGAGGAGACCCAAAAGAACTACAAATATCTCCCACCAGTGACCTCATGAAGAAATGTCTCAAGCTGTTAATGTCTGAGGGGGAAGGGTTTGATTACTGCTTAATGGAAGCCACCAGACATGTTAAATTCATAACTACTCTTTAGCAAAGAAAAATTTTTAATATCTGTCTATATTTATATAGTTACAATGAATAATAATTATCGATGACTCCTTTTCTTTCTTGATTATAATTTCAGGCATGTACAATAGGCAAAAAGGATTGGATTAAAGTTTTGAAACTATTTATAAAAATAACTTTAGCACAAATATTTGATTCGTTTTGCATGAGTTGACAATATAAGTTGTCAAATATTTTTTTTTTTTTTTAATCAGACATTTTACATTTTGCGTATTAAGTTTTCTCAAATGCTCAGACTGGCAAATGAAATAAACAGTTTAAAAAAGAAAAAACAGAGTTCTACTCAAATACGAGTATACACTAAAAATAATAATAATAAAAAAAAAAAGCAATATTTAACTTTTTCAAAAGTTTTTTTTGTTGTTGTTGTTGTTGAAAAATAAACTAATCAACTGATTTTATTTTTTTTTTTATAAAGTATACTCTGCCTTCTTCATGATAAAGGAGTATTTTTACTGAGATTCTCAAAGTGTTATGTGAAAGAAAAATATTGTCACTAGTTTATATAATTTAAATTTCACATGTAATTAAATCGATTTTTTTTATTCAGAGCTGAATGACAGCTATTCCTCTTCTAAAAAATAAGTAACGAAAAGATCCATCAAAAACAAATACGAACCTGAACCAAACCTTAATCCTCCCATACGACGTCGAGGTGGAGGCGGAGGGCTGGGGAAAAAAAAAAAAAAAACGAAAAGAATTACAGTCGAGAATATGTTGAAAGAAATAATAGCTTTTGGGGGAATCCAAACAAATGCCAACGGAAGACAACAAGGGAGGCAACTCTATCACGTCTTCAAATAATTGAAGATCACATTTAAAGTAGAGATGTGTGCCAAAAACAGGCAAACAGTTTTAAACCTTCCTAACCTAGATTTTTCACAAATTGTTGGACGAATGAATTAAATACAAAACCAAATCGAAAAATATCTTACAGAAACTATGAAAAAA